>JASDFA010000014.1:40430000-41030000 GCA_035772735.1 Datura wrightii
ACAAGCTCTGTGATCAGATCTCTGATGCAGTTCTTGATGCCTGCCTTGAGCAAGATCCTGAGAGCAAGGTTGCATGTGAAACTTGCACCAAGACCAACTTGGTCATGGTCTTTGGTGAGATCACAACCAAGGCTATTGTAGACTATGAGAAGATTGTGCGTGACACATGCCGCAATATTGGATTTGTTTCTGATGATGTTGGTCTTGATGCCGACAACTGCAAGGTCCTTGTTTACATTGAGCAGCAAAGTCCTGATATTGCTCAAGGTGTCCATGGCCATCTGACCAAACGCCCCGAGGAGATTGGTGCTGGTGACCAGGGTCACATGTTTGGCTATGCCACCGATGAGACCCCTGAATTAATGCCTCTCAGCCACGTGCTTGCAACTAAACTTGGTGCCCGCCTTACAGAAGTCCGCAAGAATGGCACCTGCCCCTGGTTGAGGCCTGATGGCAAGACCCAAGTTACTGTCGAGTACTGCAATGACAATGGTGCCATGATTCCAATTAGGGTCCACACTGTTCTTATCTCCACTCAACACGATGAGACCGTTACAAATGATGAGATTGCCCGGGACCTTAAGGAGCATGTCATCAAGCCAGTAATCCCAGAGAAATACCTTGACGAGAAGACAATCTTCCACCTTAACCCATCCGGCCGATTTGTTATTGGGGGACCTCATGGTGATGCTGGTCTCACTGGTCGTAAAATCATCATCGACACCTATGGTGGTTGGGGTGCCCATGGTGGTGGTGCTTTCTCTGGGAAAGACCCAACCAAGGTCGACAGGAGTGGTGCATACATTGTAAGGCAGGCTGCAAAGAGCATTGTAGCTAGTGGGCTCGCTCGCAGATGCATCGTGCAGGTTTCTTATGCCATCGGTGTGCCTGAGCCATTGTCCGTATTCGTTGACACCTATGGCACTGGAAAGATCCCCGACAGAGAAATTTTGAAGATAGTTAAGGAGAACTTCGACTTCAGACCTGGAATGATGTCCATTAACTTGGATTTAAAGAGGGGCGGCAATGGAAGATTCTTGAAAACTGCTGCCTACGGTCACTTTGGACGTGATGACCCCGACTTCACATGGGAAGTTGTCAAGCCCCTCAAGTGGGAAAAACCTCAAGACTAAGTTTCTGAAAGTGCTTGCCTATGTTATTTTTGTTCTTTGTTGTTTGCTTGTGGCTCTAGAATCCTCTGTGTTTGCTTGTCTTTGAATTTCTTTTTTTTTACTCTCTTTTTGTTGTTGTACTGTTTCTATTGTGTTGGATATCTTGGGCCTTGGAAGATTAAGAAAAAAATTTATTACTATTATACATACATAAAAATTAGTGCCTTTGTGGAATCCCTGGCCAAATGACAGTATTTGTGCGCTAGGCAAGCAGCTGTGATGTTTGCTGAATGATCATTCGTTTGTTGACAGTGAAACTGCTGTTGGGTAACCCTTAAGCGTGATAGGCCATGTGTTTCTTGTATAGTTTTATTTATTAAACTTAAAAATGCTTGTCCCATCTTTAGTAACTTGATTATGAATGAAAATTAACTTTTAAGAGTTTGACGTTTAAAGGGGGGGCATTTTTTATTGTTAAAAAGGTACTTGAAGAAGGTGGGATTAGTATTCTCTTGGAAAACGTAAAAATTTAAAGTGTAAAATGTGGTCCTTATTGAAGATTAGCAATTTTCGTATCCATCTGTCTGTTCATCTGTTTCCTTTGCATATTAATTATTTTATAGCCGTTCGGTAAAGTTGACTGTTATGTACCAACAAAATCTTCACAAAAATGTTCCTCTACCACCCAAAATTGGGCTAATAAACAAAAACCACTGCAACTACATTTTGAAAAACTTATGGTCAGAAGGATTAGATGAGGCTCCGTCAAACAAACATATTTACTACTTTTACTATATTTGGTCCAAGTTATTGAATCTGTAATTCCAGAGCAACAAGCAACGGTTTCCCAAAGATCTTTTTTCCCCCATTTGAACGTTATTTAATATTACAACAACCAAAAAGCAAAACAAAAAGAGAGAGAAAGAAGAAGAAACTAAAGCTAGACGAACAATTGTGTGGTTGTAAACTTGTAGAGTTATAATTAAAGGACCTTCCATCCTTAATTATAGATTATGAGATTGAGCCCAACAAATGAAGTTGTCTTGTTTCTGAAAGTCTCCATAGTAGGTTTTCTATGGTGCGACTCCGAGTTGGTCGGGCTGGTGAAATTGGAACACTGAATGGTTAAAGAGCAGACTATGGAAGAATGAACATTGGACCCTTGAATATTGAACTAGTACGAAAGAATTGGATTTGCTCAGTCATTTATAATATTAAAAACGGAAAATTGTAATAAAAGCAAATCGCATTCCTAGTCAATTCGAAGTAAAATTCACCCTGACATGAACAGACTCACCAAACAATTCTTTTGGAAGCAGTAGACAGCTTGTCAAGTCTTTTTAACTCTTGAAGCACAAACAGATAGTAGGCAATTGAAAGAATGCTCTCAAAATTAACTTGACCAGTTCCTAGCAAATGTTTTGAACATTACAAATCTAGAAACGATTGAAGTTGGGCATATACCAAAACAGAGTTTTGCATTTGACTATTAATTTTCAAGTTGCCTTATATGGCATCCTAAGCTTGTCAGGTGAGGAAGAATCATGTCCTTGGTTCAGCTCTGTAAATGAAAAAACAAAAGACGGTTAGACTTGTTAATGAACTGCACTTTAGCATGCATGAAAATAGACTTCAAATTCATTTAGTAAAAGTGTGAAACCTTTTCGGTATATTATTAGACTCACCATAGATAGAAGTATGTAAGTACCAGCATAGCAGGAAGGCAAAAATTCACAATTTCCTCCAAATTTCTCTCTGTATCGTAAAGAGATGCAACATCTGTTTGTTTTCCTTTCCAGAATCTGTTCAACTTATATGAAAGATAGATATTCTATCTTTACTTTTCCGTTTGAAAATTTTAAAAATAATTCATTACTTAATTCTTTATTTATTTTTATTAATTATAATTATTTTAAAATGTTATAACAAACTAGAGAATGCAACATACATATTTCATACAAACATTTACACTGAAAGTTTAGTTAAGTCGGGCGAGTGGGTTAAAACAGTTTAAATGAGGTAGCTACTAGATTTAATAGGAAAAAAAAAAGAGAAATTTTATATAAATAGCCACAGTTTAATAGAGAATAGACTTATATAGTAATGTAATATTATGGGTTAAAATCATTTTCACTTTTCAAGTTTGCTTTAAAAATCAACTCCCCCCTCAACTTTGAACAATAGACAATCTTCCCCTTTATCCTAATTGACTTTTTAAAATACATGTTCTACCCTTATATTATCAACTTTATCTTCTTCTTTCTACTTCTTTAGAATCATAATATATATATTTTTAAAATCTATGTAACAATATATTTAATAAAATAAATAAATATTAATTTTTGGACAAAATAAAATAATACATGCTAATTGAGTATATAAGTTAACAACTTTTAATAATGAAGTGAATTAGCAGAATGAAAAGAGAAACTGTGACATAATAATTGAATGATAAAAATGGCAGAAACAAACATAGCCGAGAAGAACAACCAAAAACATGTACATGCCAACCATTTAACAACACCAAAACAGGAAAGCGACGAGAGAAACAGAGAACGCTAGGGATATAGCTCACAGGAAATAAGTCAATAACTACTAAAAGTCCTCATTAGGTAGTACAGCCTTTTTGACAGTAAATGTCAGAGTAAGTAAATGAATTTAACATTTAAACCAAAAAATTGCAAGGGAAAAATATTTTCAAAAAACATTTGTCTAAAGTTCAAAGGTGTTGTTGCTTCTAATTTAGCTTCTCCAATCTAAACAAAAAAGCCTAAAATGTGCTTACATTAAGTTCTCTATATCAAAAGCTAGGTGCAACATAATAACCTACAAAGTTCATGAGTTAACCAAAAAAAAAAGAGGCGAATAAACTCCAAGAGTTCACCCAGAATTTATGCTATTGGAAGAACTAAGAAGCATGGGCAGTAGTAGTAATTACCTCTACAGAGAATTTTTTTTTTCCCACAAGCTGAATCGTGAAACATTTAACAACAGATCAGATTATAACAGAGTCAGAGGTCCCAATATTGACTAACTCGCAGCATAATCAATTAGGATATAGGAGATGAGGCCACCATCATCAATATAGAATCAGCATTCATGTTCCCTCCTAGATTGATGCAAGCATCAAAGAGAGAGAAATGTAAAGATGATAATATTTGACAAAAAGAAAGTCTTAGTCACAGTCAGGTATGAACAACATCCTACTGCAATAGCTTAACTGGATCAGCCTTGTGTAGCTCTCTGCTCACAAGGATTAAAAAACAGGTACCAGATTTTAAGCAAGTGATCTAACTTCATAACGTTCATTTCCAGTTGATAATCGAAGAAAGCTTTTACCTCTTAAAATACTGGAAATAATCCACCCTGCTGTGAAATAATACTTATGGTCCTGTTAGTCTTGGATAATGGTGAATAACATGCTTGTCTTGGTGTATTCTGATTATTGCTTTACAATCCATCTCTTTCCCCAACATGTTTTTTCAGTTTAGCTTCTCCTTCCTAAGCTATCAGAAAGATGTTACAAACGAGAGATCCACATTGTCTATATATACATACATATATATATATCCAATTCTAAATAGAAAGTTTGATTGCAAGAAAATCCTTCCAGACCAGGTTTCTTATTTAACCCGAATTTTAACAATAATTTTCTCTAATACAAATATTAACAACTTAAATGTGTTTCAAAGTTAAAAAAATATCCTCGAGATAGAGGAAAATTTTCAGTAGGAGATATAACAACTTCAGCGACGACTGTAATTTTTTTTCCCTGTTACATGTAGATATGCATTCAAGAACTGCCTAGAATCAGGAAATAGCATTTAGATAAAACCCTTCATCATATTGAACCTAAGCACAACTGAAGCAAGCATATATTTTCTCGGGAAATTAACATGGCATTATGGGCAATGGTTTTGTCAAAATGTTCATTCAAATCGAAAGTTAAAGGAAGTGTAGAAGTTGCAATCCCCAAATTTTGTACAAAGAGGAAAAAAACAGCCCAAATCTAGGAAGAAGGATAGCGAAGAGAGAAAGAGTAAACTTACTTCTCCAGAGCTCGCATCAGAGAGCGCGTTGAAGAAGAAGGAAAATAAAAGCTTTTTACCAACAATTCAGTGCAACATCTAGTTTTTACCGTGTAATGTTCCCTCCTCGCCATTTTAGTTAGCACTATAAAATTTGCACGCAAATTAAGATAAAATTAATAATGATTATAATTTAATTAATATAATTTTATTAGTTGATAAGTATTTTTTATAACATATAATATATTTTTTTAATATTTTAAAGTGACTTTAAGGATAAAGTTAGAAAAATATGATTAATTATTTTTTAAAATTTTAAAACTAGCAACTATTTTAAAATAACTATTTTTAATATACTTAACAACTAAAAAGAATAGGAGGGAGTTCAATTATGTAGAATGTCTTAGGGCCGTTTAGCCATGCGAGATGAAATCATAATTTGAAATCATGATATGAAGTCATATGAGATGAAGTTTAAAGTTTTGTTTGGACATGTAATTTGAGATTTTTAAGTTGTATTTTGTCCTCATGAACATAAGATAAGTTGTAAAAATTGTTCAGATTGCCCAAACTCTTATACAATCTTACCAAATAAGTAAAAGTTCGTAATAAAATATAATACACTATCACAAAGTCATTCTAAAAATAAGATACAACATAAGAATCGAACTTTAGTTTAATAAAAGTAAAATTAAACATGAGTTATAGTGTACTACTCTTTAATATAATCCTCTCACATAATACGGATAAAAGTTGGAATAATTTATGTCCAATATAATAGTTGGCAAAAGTTGTTGACATTTATTAAATAAATGTTTTGGTAAATGTAGTTAGGGGTGGGTATAGTATGGTATATACCGAATACCATACCGATATCAAAATTTTTAATACCGTGATTTTGATATTATGGTATGTGGTTGGTTGGTATGATTTTAAAAATACTTTGGTATCCGATATGGTATTTGATATTTATAATAAAAATATCGAAATACCGAATACCATACTGAAGTATATATGTACATATATAATTCATACATATTACTATTATAATACTAGAAAATATATAAAATAGTATTAGCACAAAACTAGTTATTTAGACATCGAAATTTTGACTACTCAATCTTAGTTGAAATATTTTTTTTGTGTAATAAATTCAAGAAAGAAATTATTTATACATTTTTGTGTAAGATGTTAATATGATATAATCGTGATATCTCTTGAAAAGTCGACGTCATAATTCTCTATTGTATATGTATATGTAAGTTGAAGTCGAATAAACTATGGTTACCGATTTACCATACCGCAAAGTACCGAAATCGAACTTTAAAATACCGAACCATACCGAATTAATTTGATATGGTAATTGTATAATATTTTTAAAAATTGAATACGAAAATTACCATACCGAAGTTTTAAATACCGTACCATACCATACCATGCCCACCCCTAAATATAGTTGGTATATATAAAACGGTGGACTTTTTTTTTACAAAATATAAACTTGTGGGTTAAATTTTGCATTTGAAAAATCTCATCACATGATTTGAAATCCCAAATCAAGCTTTTTGGAGAATATAATATTTCATCTCATTATTTGAAATTATGAGATGTACAAACACTAATTTCATTTCGTATTTTCAGATTGCGATATGAAATCGCACGTACAAACGCTTACTTAGTCAGCTCCCTTTTGTCATTAGATTTTTGAACATGGAAACTTTAACAAATTGAATTTTTGAATTTAAAATTGTGTTTCGAGATATGTTTTATTTTTTAAAAAAATTAAAAATTTGTGAGTATAAATCTCAAAAATCCAAAAAAAAAATTAATTTTCAAAACACAATCAAATTTTATGGAGAAACAAATATTTAAAGTTAGCTTCGAAAATTCACAATTTTACCCTGGTAAGTCATGAATAGGGTCATACGCGTAGGTTTAATTATTAGAGTAATTGCTAGTAATTCATTTTCAAACAAAATTATTTTATTTCAAATAGTTGAAAATAAAATTGATCTATTCCTTTTATTTTGGAGTATTTGTTAGTCCGAAAGGTACTTCTTGAGCTACCTGCATTGTTGAAAGTAAACTAGTCGATTAAGTATTTTCGTGCAAAAATATATTGGAGATTAATTCTAACATATTCCAAATAACCATTGGCTCTTTGTAAATACGAGGGGTAAATCATTTGACTTATAACCAGTGGTCAATACCCATTTGAAGACTACAATAGAGGAAAATGCCACTGTTTTTAGTCATCACTTTTCACCGTCTCTTTCTCAGGCGAATGATATAATCTTTCTGTAGCAGTGAAATCAATTTGTAAGTTTTAAAACCCTAATCTCCTTGGTGTGTAGTATGATTCTGAATTGTGTGATTTCAACTACGTACTTCGTTACATCCTTATTTCTTTGCCGTCCATGTAGTTATAGCTCCAATTTGTGATTATTATGAACCCCTTTGACTGAGACCAGAACCCTATCAGCCTATCAAGCAACTGCTCACCTAAATTTCTTTAAAATTCAAAACTTTAGTGTGTTACAACTATATTTTTTTAAAAATATATTTAGGTCACTATAGAGAGCTGCTAACTTCCATACTTTTTTTTTTGGCCCCAAGGCTTTGGTCTAGTGGTAATAACCTCTCGCGTGATGTGTGAGTTCACGAGTTCGAACTCTGCTCTAAGCAAAAATTTGGTATTTAAATGGAGAAGGGTGGAGCGGTGGACCCATTATCCAATTTTTAGAAAACCAATTAAAAAAATTCAATACTTGGTTTCATGTTGGTATCTAATGTTTTAATTTCAGCACATTTGTCTCAGAGGGTGACTATGGTGAAGAAGTCAATTAGCTATATAGCTTTTACGTGTCTGATGCACCTCTAATGTTAATTTGATAGTTATGTTAAGGTTAATGTAATGTGGAGCAAATCCTAGCATAACACATAAATAGCCCCTTAAACTTGACAATAAATTTTATTTAGACACTCAAATTACGGCTTGTTCCAATTAAGCACCTGAACACATGATAAAGTGTTCCTATTGAACACTTTTGGTTCAAATTTTGGAAAATTTTTTATGAGTGTTCTCAAACGTCTATTAGGTAGTTAAGTTAATCATATAAAACGTGTCACCTTTTTTAATTATTCACATTAGACTCAATTAGAACATGTCCGAGATTTTACGGCTTACCGAGGCTAATGTGTATAATTAAATGAGGTGACATATTTTAAGTGGTTAACTTATTACTTAATATGCACTTGAAAACACACACATAAATTTTTCTAAAATTTGAACTGAAAGTGTCTAATAGGAATATTTTATCATGTGTTTAGGTGCTCAATTGGGACAAGCAATAGTTCAATTATTTAAATGGAATATATTGTCGAGTTTAAGGGGATGTATATGTATTAAGCCTTCTTATTAGTTTACTATTTACAAGTACCTGAATTTCATTGTTAAGTTCTGCACAAACAGTGCAAGCATGGGTTGTTTCTTATTTTTGAAAAATTAAGAAGAGGGAACTATTCTATTTGCTTTAATTAATGTAGCAGTATGAGGACCAGAAAATGGGAGAAATAATTTTCTAGCCTTTAACAATTATTTTTAGTTTTATGGCTTTTTTACAAGAGATCCTCATCTTTCCACGTAAGAGATCTAAAAAGGCCATTTTATTCTATTCAAATCGTTAAAGGTCAAGAGATCTCATTTCCTTCCAAAAAACTATGGTATGTAAATGACTACTTAATACAATTTAGAAACGCAAAAGAAAGTCAATCCATGCTACTCAAAGTTGAAGGAAAAGATACTACAGAGAACTTAAGTGAGAGAAACCAACTCAGTTTAATCAAATGATGCCTTTTAGATACATATTTGTTAAGAAGCCTTCTATTTCAAACAATGAGCTGTAAGCTACTGTTAAAGGTGATTTTGTATGAAAGCAAGTAACTAAAACAAAAATCATCTACTTGCCTAATATTTCCCCTTTTCCTTTTGTCATAATTGAGACCTATCTCCAATTTTCTCATTTTCATTTTCCCATGTTATGTCTTCCTTTGGACAATGGTTTCCACGATCAGCTCCAAAATGAAAGTAAAAAGAAGTGACAACTTGAGAAACAGCCTCCAAAGAAGAGTAGCAGAAATCTAAGCATCATTATCAGACTTGATTGTCAAAGAAGGATATTGAGTTGTGAGAGAGATAGTGAGAGTTGACATTGACGAGGCTAATCCCTCAAGTTTGGTGATTAGGTATGACCCTTTTTTCCCATTAATTTGAAGGAGAAAAAAATGAAGTGGACTTGTTTAACCTTTACTGGTTATTTAAGGGCAAAACAACATAAGTTAACTCCTAAGAAGCGAACAAGTAATTTATATGTTGCTAAAATTTAGAATAGACGACAGAAAGGATAAAAGTGAACTTTAACCTCTCTTTCTTGAATTACTCATGTCTATCACCTAGTTCAGTGAAAGCTACTTTGCAGAAAAGATTTTTCTGTCTCTGTGTGTGTATACATAATATAGATTTATTATTGAAAGAAAAAGAGATGTATATATTATGTAAGGTGTTCCTATGTGTATAGATGATTGGGTTTCTTTTGTAGAGAATCATATTTTGATGTAGTTTTCTCTACTTTTTGGTATACTTTTTCATACGGGGTTTCCCGTCATTAATAAAATCATTTACCTTATGAAAATAGTTGATGTAAGGTAAACCTAAACCTTGATGCATGCCTGAGCTTGCATTTTCAAGTCCTGTCAAATACGCCCTACTTTTTGCATTTTGTGTGTTGCCCCCACCTCTCTGTACTCCCTTCTCCCTCCCTGAGATCTTTGCCATCCTTTCTTCTCATAATCTTCACCTGCCAATCCCCCCTTCTTCTATTCCTCAATTTCGCCGACTTTATCAGCAAAGCAGCATAGGATTACAAGCTCATCAATAACGTGCCTTCTTGTTTGCCATCCTTTCTTCTCATAATCTTCACCTGCCAATCCCCCCTTCTTCTATTCCTCAATTTCGCCGACTTTATCAGCAAAGCAGCATAGGATTACAAGCTCATTAATAACGTGCCTTCTTGTTCTGAATTATTTTATTGATTGAAGTACTGGATTTCATTCCCATATCCTTCTTTGACACTGAGTTTATTGATGCAAATGCTAGATGTTTTGTGTAATTTGGTCATGGCATATCTGATTCATCGGAAATGGTTGGAGCAACTCAAACTTCCAACTTTTTATGGTTGGAGGTGGAGTCCACTAGATCAATCCTCTGTTTTCATTATTATTGGTCTATAAAATTTCTTAACTCAACTATCTTATTATTGTCTTGCTTTGTAAGTCATGATGCGTCAGCGCTTCACAAGGATTCTGCGTATCTTGAGTTCACTAGTTGTTTCAACTATTTCCACAAGCACTAAAGATCATTTGACTAGTAAGAACTATGGAGCTTTTGAATGTTTGCCTGATTGTATCATCAATATCCTAAGTAGACTTCCCATAGATTGCACTCTGAAATGTCGAAGGGTCTGCCGGCTGTGGAAGGCTTTGATATCATCACATTATTTTGCCACCTTACTTCATGATAGAGAGAAGTTTTTCATACAATATGACGAACTTGACTTTTTCGTGCTAGAGGAAAATGATAGTAAAGAGAAAGTGTTCAAGAAAGTAAGCCTCAAACCAGAGCTTACAATGAGGAAGTACCATCCACGTCTTTTACATTCTTGACAAGGAATACTTCTTTTCGGCGACCGTGTTTTCCCTTCTGTATATTTTGTTTTAAACCCCATAACACAAGAGGAAATAACCATAAAACACACGCTCGGCGCTGGCAGCATCTGTGGTTTTTATTTGTGTCCATTGACTAGGGAACTTAAGATTCTTTATGCAAAAGTGCGAGGTAGTAGCTGTCAATATTTTATCTACACTATCAGGAGTCAAACTTGGAGGAGAATTCGTTCACCTTCTTTGAATGCCATCCCAACTTATCTCTCTCTTGCAATTGTTAATGGTGCAATGCATTGGATTATGAATCGAGAATTTGGAGAAGAAGATGACATCCCTCCTTGCTCAATTGCAATTTTGATGTTTAGATTGGATACAGAAGAACTCTCTCTCATGCCCCATCCTGGAACACAATGTAGCTCAAGACAATCACGTGAATACCTAACACATGAAACAATGTCTCTCCTAGTGAAGGAAGAGCATTTGTCTTTCTGCCAATTGCGTATTCATGAGAATGCAATGGACATATGGATATTGGAGGACTATGAGATGTGGGCATGGATCAGAAGCTACAGGGTTAATCTTAATATTAATATGAATGTTTTCCCTTACCACTCACCTTCTGATTATTGCAAACATGACTGATGCATTGGGGCATGGCACAGTTTGTAAAGCCTTCAAGCATTCATGACGGTGAACTTCTAATATGCTGGTCTCTGAGAGGATTGTTTCTGTATGATTTGGATGATAATAGGGTGAGGAGAATTGAAGGGCCGGAAGGAAAAAACTCTACATTAACCCATTCACTTGTATGCCTTACACCAGGAGCCTCCGTGACAGTCTAACTCTCTTCCCTTTCATTTAACAGTAGTAGTTTCAGACTGTCAATGCTTATTTCTTACTTGTGTTGGTAGTGTTGTGTATACTGTGCATTTGACCCAAAGTTAGCCAAGGGAATCTAACTCATGAATGATCTTTTTTGTGAAAGCATTAAGTTGTTCTGCTCAGAGTTTCCTTGGTGGTGGGCTTTGTGCAATTTAATTGAGCACTTGAGCGATTTAAATGACGGTAAGTAATTGCTTTGTCGAAACCTTTATGTATCATATCAAATCACTAACTTCTCTTCCTGGTATTGTGAATATACTACAACCTTATTTTTCACCAGTCTAATGTACAAAAGGAGCAGGGAAACTATTTAATTTGGATCATATATGAAGTTTCTACATACAAATGAACAAGTTGCAACATCACCTCCTTTGGAAATTCAACTTCCCAATGAAAAATGCAAATAGACTGGCAAAAACTAAGGGGTATGCAATCAAAACAACAGCTACAATAGGTAACTGGTTGTGGTGAAATCCGAAATAGTCCCTAAGAAAGGCTGCTACTGTTTTCTTTTCTCCAAACACAGTAATCTGCGTATCTACATCTCCATATTGTGAAGTAAGCATCCCATTCAACGTCCACGATGTAGGTATTAGATAATAGAACCAGATCCACCATTTTGGGATTTGCTGCAATGAAGTAAAATGAGAAAAGAAAAAAATTTGAAGTGTAAATACACACACACAGACAGCGGTAGTTACAAAATACTGTTGATTTCTACATTAAAAGCAGCTTAGATTCTGAACCACTTACAGCTTTTGGCATCAAGAATCCAGCAAAGAGGTTGAACATTGTGTAAAATGATGACTGAAGAATTGCAGCTACTGGGAAGTTTGGTGTCATTGAAACAAGCATCATACCCAAGTATGTGAAGTACAACAATGTGCAGAACATCGAATAGAAGTACCAGAAAACCTTGTGGGCTGACCAATAATATCCAATCATCGGATATGTGATCACAGTAAATGCAAGTGCTTGAGCTAAAAGATATGGAATTTCAATTGCCACCTGCAAAATCAAGGTATTCAGACTCAAATATGAAGCACTGAACCGTTGAAAACAAGTGTAAAGATTTGGTATTACTGAATCCCCAGTAGTCTCAACAAGTCAACATGCCAAGATTGTAATCCTTATATATATACCTGTGCTAATGCATAAGCCCATGAAGCATACATCCCAGCAAATCTTTCCCGGTATAGGACTGATCGCTCCGTGGTGACATATGGTAAAACTGAGGATGAATTATTTATGCCGCAGAAGATTACTGCAGTGAACATAGCACCAAATACACTGAAGACACTCTGCTGGTCATCTCTGCCAAAAAGGAGGAAGAAAAACAAAAAGACAGTCTAAGAATAATAATTAAGTTGATCAAGTATAAGATGTATCCATATATATATATGAGGACACTATATATTAGTTGATATAACCAAGTCAATTATCATTTGAGAGAGAGAATCATATCAATGAAGCAGAACTTTAGTTCTGCATCAACTTTCACACACTAAAAAGTGGAACTCCAGAGTGCTTTTTAAGCTGTGCTGGTGATGTCAACAAAGATAAAATAAAGCCAAATTGTTGAATGTTAACAAACTTAACAGGAAAATATATATCTGAGAGCAGAAAATATAGGATCAGACAACCTAATTCCCTTTTCAACTGTAGCATGCCAACCACTCAATTAAGCATCACCTTTGCGAAAACATGTCATTTGGAAGTGGCCAAGGAATTTCCATAAGGATGTATAAAGATTTATTAATTCCCAGTGTAATGAAGCATGATATTGATAAGTTAATTGAAGCTTCGGTTATTTAATATTTTATCATCTTACAGTTTCTTCCCTTTATCCCAGAAGAGCAATCCAAAAACAACAGAAGCAAAAAGCATGTGCAGAGAGCGCATCAAATTGTATGAAGGACTCCTCCAGTAGGACCAGTATTGCTTCCAGAAGCAAGTCTTGAATTGTCCCCAGCCATTCTGTGAAAACTGTGTGGGGAAATGCAGATCTTTTGAACCAGCTGGGGGGAAAGTCAGCTTTTTCACAAGCTCTTCGTTATTTCTACAAGAAGCATAAACCAAAGAGGAATCGTGCATTAGTTATATGAAAAACGTGCATGTAAGCGATACAATGTGTAAGATACATTTTGAACTTAATGCAAAACTAGATGAGGTGAATAGCTATTACTAACTTGTGTAGAGCAGAATTCTTATATACTTCAGCGAAGTCTATACTAGTTTCAGCTTCGTTAGATGTTGATGTAACCTCTAACATCCATGTTGCCGGATTGTAGTTGTTCTTTATTTTTGTCACACCAGAGATACCCTGTCAAATGAGAAGAACAAACAGCAGTCTCAGCTACTATGCAAAGAAGCTATTATTACTGGCTTGCTGCAACACTAAATAAGAAGAAAAAATAGTGCACCTCAAAGTATTCTATCATTTTACAAGAATTTCGTCCAAGTGGTCCCCAGTAGATCATGCGCCCACCAGTTTTCAATAGAATCAGCTACAAAAGAGCACGTTTCAAATGGAGTTAATGATATCCATGAAGGACAAGTAGTTACACAAATTGAAACTTATCTCTTAGTAGATGTCTTTGCTTTTACTATAAATGATGTTGCAAATTTTCCAATGCAATGTGAAGGAGAAATCAAGAGACATACTGTAAAAGGCCTCAGTTTAATCATCTCTAAATGTGGGAAACAACAGAGATTAATGATTTAAGCCTTCACATGACGACCCATCTTCTATTCATTTGTATGGAAATTGATATTATTAAGAAGTAATCTGGAAGGTCTCATAAGTCACAGTTTAAATGCTTCCAGGACAAGTTCCCCAGGCACTGATATACATAAATTGAGAAATATGCCTACCCAAGAATTCTAAAATGCTACATAACAGCATCGTTAGGTTCTGTGGGTAATCTGACTGAAGCATATTAATAGATAACCAACCTTAAATTGGGGAAAAAAAAAAGGAAAAAGAGCAACCCAATAGAGATGACATACAGCAACTTGAAATCGCATGTTCAAGAATCAAGAGTGTTGCATTACTAACTAGGTACTCCTCACATACATCTTACCTCATCAAATGCTTCAAATATGTCAATGCTCGGTTGATGGATGGTGCAAACTATTGTTCTTCCTGTATCAGCAACATTTTTCACAGCCCTCATGACAATTGCAGCCGACCTTGCATCCAACCCTGTTGTGGGTTCATCCATGAAGATAATTGAGGGATTTGCAACAAGCTCCACAGCGATTGTCAGCCGTTTACGTTGTTCAGTTGAAAGCCCACTAATACCAGGCATGCCAACCAACATGTCTTTTATACCATCTAGCTCAATGGTCTCAAGGACTTCTTTCACAAACTCCTGCACATGTGCCGCATCAGTTCACATATTCATGAAGATTAGTAATTCAAACGTTGTTATTAAGCTCGTACTTTTTTTGTTTTGGAGTCAATCTGAGGATGAAGTCGTAACCAAGCAGAAAATATAACTGATTCTTCTATAGTTATCTGAGGAGAATGTATGTCTGTCTGCTCACAGTAACCTGAAACTCTGGCGAATGTCTCTTGAACTTTAGGGTACCCACCAACTTTTATTTCTCCTTCAACATAACCGCTTGTTTTTCTACCGGCAAGAACATCAAGGAGTGTCGTTTTTCCAGCCCCACTGACACCCATAAGGGCTGTAAGGACACCAGGTCTAAGTGCGCCAGTAATGTCTGAAAGAAGTTGGAGCCTATTTTGTGTGAAACCGAGCTCCTTCATTGCCTGAAATGGACATAAAACCACAACCTCAGCCACTGAAATTGGTTGTAACAGCTTTTAGCTATCCAAAAATGATCCAATACTAGATGAGTTAGGTTTAGAAGACTACCGCAGGAGTGTCAACATAGTACTGAACATCTTGAAACACAAGAGATAGCGGTTCAAAAGGTAGAACCATTCTTCCTGGAAAACAACAGAAGAAAACAAATTTTGAAGTGCAAGGGAACAACTATAAAAAGATGAGAAAGATAGAAACAAAATTTCTCTGTCAATTACTCGTGCTATAGAATAAGAGGGTAACCTGCTCCTTCATGAGAATCCATTGTGGTGCTAGGAATTGTGGTCTTGGAATTTTCTTCTGCATCAGGTTTACCAGAAGAATCACTACTTCCTTCTATTTGGGAGTACTTATCAGTTGATATAATGGCACGAGAACCTGGAGCTGCATCACATTTTCAAGAAAAACCAGCAAGTAAAACTACAAAATCTATTGTGCAGATTCTTCATTTCTTTGGTGTACAAAAACGATAAACATACCTTTTAAGAAAGTTAAGGCCAAGGTGAAACCTATGTTAAACTGTATTGTAAATCCAAACAAGGCACAAACTGATATCCAATACAAATATCCATCAAAGTTTAACCCACGGCTTTCAAGGACTTCATTCCCTGTAGTTGTGTTTGTCATGAGCGTCTGTGTTTGAAATTGAAGCATGTGATATGAGAATTGTATGGATAACTAAAAATTAAAAATCTGTTATAAGACAAGATAAACATATTGATTTAAGTTAATGGACATGTACGTATCAAGGAGGTAAAACATTTAATGAGGCTGCTGAGCTATCAATTTGGAATTGTTTTTATCATACAGAATTTGATGGCACATTTTAGAGGTTACAATAGTTAAAACTGTTGTGCCCTAGTTGGAGAGAGAATTCAACTATCACTACCGAGGCCTATGAAGTACTTGAACGGATAGTTACAACAGGAATAAAAAAAAAAACCGTCAAGCACTTCAGTCCAAGGTAGCCTTTAGATTACTGGTTTTCGTCAAGGAAAAAGTAATAATGCTTAAAAAAATATGATTCGTTGTGTATATGATTAAGAACATTGCATATTCAGGTGTTTCTGGGAATCAAAGAGACAATTTATGCTTTGCATGTTAAAAATTTGAGCTAACTCACTGTCATTGACATGGATATCTGTCATTGAACTTCTAGAACCTTTCCTAGATAGTTTCAGATAACAAGAAAGACCAGACATACCATAACACTTTTTATCATTTTTTGATATGGATGATCTCTTTTTGGCACATAATTTCAGGACAGAAAATGGAAAGACAACCATCAATGTTTTTTACATTTTCTTTTACAGATGCCTTAGAGAGAATACTTTTTAAAATTGCATATTGGTGCCACAAAACGACCATTTTGCGCTGAACTTGTCTTCAGCTTCACATGCTATATGCAAAGTTCAGTTACACAACTGAAAGAAGCGAAGTATTTGAGCTATTATTGGCTCTCACCTTTTGCCATCTTGGGGCAAGAAATTCATTCACAGCAAGACCTATCTCACCATATGTCAGTGGAGAAATCCAAAATCCCCATTTCAGCCAAATAGGCATTGAGGCTGTAGTCAAATACCAGTAATTTAGTTCTGCTATTCACCCTCACATGAGCATCATATCAAAATGAATAACAAAGAAGTAGGAATGCTTACGTCTTGGTATTATGAATCCGCTGAATAAAAAGACGAATAAGATTGATAAACTACCAGCAGCTGTAGAAGCAACAACAGTCCGACAGACAGATGCCAAGAAACGGAACATGGAGATTGATGTCATGTGCACAGCAAATAATAGAAGTAATTGCCGGAAGAACCTGTAAGTGACATAATTTTGTCAGGAAAACATGCAATTTATTCAAATCATTCCTTAAAGACAAGTGGAACTGGTGAAGTGCAAGCTGCTGATGCAAGCCTATTGGAGATAGTGATATATAACCACCAAACTATAGTTGAAGGAACAGCAGCAGCAAATTAGAAGATATTTACATGTAACACTCACCTTCCAGCCTCAGGGCTGAAACCAATGACATAATAGGTCAGACATGTCCAAATGACAGATTCTAATAGAGAAAGAGGAATCTTGAGAATTGTAGCAGGAATTGCATATGCCCATGCAGGGTAAAAGCACAAGTCGTTCTGTTTATAGAAAACTGCAAGTCTTGTTATTGTCATGGACAGCTCAGGGAATCCATCCACAAGAAGAATGATGAGGGCATAAAACAGAGCTCCCAAATAATAATTTGCATGTACAAGATCAACATCCATCCGAGTTCTCAAAAATACAGTCATACTTATGGATGCAATAATGACAAGCTGCATATTAGAAGCATAAATTGCAATAAGTTGTGAGAAATCTCAGAAAGGAAAATGTGAATTCTATCTTTGCTTGGGATAATGTGAATGAGTATAGAATATTATGTAGCTTGAACTACCATAACAAAAAGAAAAGACTGATCACTGACCTGAACAGTTTTGAATATGTAAATAAAGGAATTCCTTTTCATCAGAAGAAATTCTCTTGACATACAAGCTCGAAAGAGTTCCCATTTAGGAAGAGAATAGTCACGAAAGGTTATAGAGTTTCTATGACATCTGGACTTCTCATATGCAACAGAGAGTTCCTCATTCAGCTTTTTCCTGCACGGAGATTCTTTAAATTTTCTTGATAACATATCAACTGACACAAATTTATATGTTTCCTTAGTTCCATGCCAATATTGTGCTTGATCTTTTTTTGATGTGACCTGAAAACAATGAACAGATTTGATGAGCTTCTAATTGACAACAGAGAAATGTAAGGACCATTTAACTACTATGGACTTGCCTCCTGGAGGAAGTCAGCCACGCCTTTCCTTTCAGGACATTTGAACCCACAGCTTTCGAAAAATTCTAAAGCAGAATTTCTTGGCCCATGGTAAAGAATGTTTCCCTCAGACATCAGGATTATATCATCAAAGAGATCAAAGGTCTCTGGCGCTGGTTGAAGAAGTGAGACAAGTATAGTGGCATCTGTAATATGTGCCAGCTGCTGAAGGCAAGCAACAATCTGGTAGGTAGTCGAGCTATCTAAGCCATTTGATATTTCATCCATAAACAATGCTTTTGTGGGGCCAACAATAAGCTCTCCTGTGTCACACAAATAGTTGGTTGCTTTATACTTGTCTTCCAAATGATATCAAGTACATCAGCAGAATTATTGAACATATACAACTGACACCTTTGTTACAAAGCAGATCATGGTTTTAAATTTACCTGTTGTCAGTCTTTTCTTTTGACCACCCGATATACCTCTTCTCATGGCATCACCAACCAATGTGTCGGCACAAATATCAAGTCCAAGAATCTGAACACATACAAGAATGTGGCAATCATCAACTTCTATTCCGATCTCTAACAAATAATTGTCAAAGAGGGTACTTCAATAAAGTACCTTTAAAATATAATCTGTCTGGAGGTTTGTCTTTTGGCCTTCAACAGAAATCGCCTATATGATTAAATTTGATTCAGAAGGTTAAAATCCATAACAACATTGGCCGCAGAGGAACTCAAACATGTTTTTCCAGGCATGTTACTTGAAGAGAGAAGCAAGAAGCACACACAATAAAAATGGTATAATCTTGTCCAATAAATACATCAAGCAACTTATGGCTCAACGGAGATAAAATGGGAACAACTTGATGCTAAATTTACCTTCATATAAGTATCTATATCTGGATCAGGAACAATTCCTGCTTCTTTCTCCCTTCTGCTTAGATCTATCATAATATCTTCAAAAGGAAAGGCATTGCTTTAGAAACCAGTGCTGGAATGTACTCATCACAACAGTTTTATCTTTTATGTGCTGAAAGGCATACCTGCTCTGCTTCCTACGCCTTGAAAACGAGATGAATAATCTAGTGTTTCTCTAACAGTCATTTCAGGGATGTGTAGGTCATTTTGGCTTATATATGCAGAAGTTTTCTGCGGTACAAACTCTGCCAATTTATAACCATTGTAAGAAATCTCCCCAGAAACCTGTTAGACATGGCCAGAAGCAGACACAGTCAGATTGACATCAGCTCCATATGTTACAAACTCTATCCATACCATGACTCTACATCATTCTTATTCAAGTGAAGGTGCAAAAAATTAGTGCAACTGTTCACTAGTTTCTTCTCAGAGGAGGGGTTGGTAAAGTCAATAAAGCTTCTGTTCTATTGGTGAAATGCCAGAAACATAGAAATTAATTGTTCCATAGCCGAGATCTTAAAGATGTAAAAGAACTAAAAGTGACTAAGAAGAGCCAGAGAAATCACTAGTAAAACAAATCAAATCCAACAAATGAAGGCCTGCAGAAGTTCACTTTATTGAAATAGAGAACTATTAATTCACATTCCGGTGTGTTGCAGATCAAAGTATTGGCCCTATATCAGCTGAAGATTTTGTTTAAGAAAGGGTTCCTATATTTTTCTCTTGCTGAGACTAAAACAAAAACAACTTTATTTTATTTTTGACATTAAAAGAGAAACAGCTTGAAGAAACCTTAAGAGATGTGTCCAGGTTTCCTGAAAGCGCTTTCAGTAGTGTTGTTTTTCCACATCCAGGAGGTCCAAGCAATAGAGTCATTCTGTAAGAATAGCAAAGAGCTTGAGTAAATTCAAAATGACTTCAAAAAGAGGAGCTGACTCTCCATTCAGAACAAGATGGAGGGGAAACTGCTAAAAGGTCAAAATTAGCCAGAAAAACTAAGCTGCAGGAAAACGCCACATGATTATTAGAAATTCAAGACCGGTTCTGACGCTACCCAAATAAAAACCGGATCATACCAAAATGTACCTCAAAAAGAACCTCTTGCCAGTTTCTGTGTATGATAATGCAATCACTAAATAACCACTTGCATCAATGCTAAGTCAACTAACTTTCTGCAGAGCAATACCATGCGAGCAAGTATATTATTCATCTTTCAGTTGCAATTATAGATCAAACCGATTAAGAATGCTACTCAACCAACCAAGCTTCAGCACAGAATTAAGAGGCCAAAGTCTTTTTTGGTTCACATTACCGTTTCCCTAACATACGTCAAAATGACCATTACTGAATAGGGCTATGTAAATTATCAAGTGAAAAATAAAACAAAGGATGACTAGTTCACAAGAATTTTCACCAAAATCTGATTTTAATACAACCAACATAGATTCTGCTTTTGTTATTCTTGTTCAGTCAATAACTGATGATTGCTGAGACACTAAATGCACCAGATATGAGATTAAAATTACTAGCAATGTAATAACAATGGCCAGAAAAAGATATCTCCTGCAAGTTCAGAAACTAGAAATCTAAGTGGTTGGCATACTTATTGTGAATTACATTGGCATAACTATTTAAATCGAGTAAACGCCATGGAAAAACTTCCATACATACCGTCCAGGTTTTATTACACCACTGACATCATTAATGATTTTAATCTTGGCCACTTCTGACTGTAGACCTGGAAGCCTGGCAAGGTTCTGTTGAATAAATTGAATCACTAGATTAAAAGAACTGTCGAAATCACAAGTAGAAACAGAATAACCTAATGCTGGGGCTTGAACTGAAACCAGGATTACTTTAAAGATGCCAATCAAGTCTCTCTTACTTTCTCTAGCAGAATTGGTTGCAATGTATCAGAAAAATAGCTTATTGTTGTCACATATACGTTAAATGACCAAATGGAAAATACTACCAAAATTAGATAAGCCAAAGTATCGAACTGGACATATTAGCACAAGGAAGATTCCATTGTTTCCATTTCAAGATTGTTCTTTCTCCTACTTGAAGTTCTAATAAATGCTGCATGATGATCATTTTCTAAAATCCAGCATCAAAAGGCTGCTACTTTCTTTTAGAACTAGCACATACGTAAGATATCAGATTGATAACAATATAAATGGTGTCAATCAAATGGCCAAACTTACCATCATTATGCTTTTGAGAGAATTCCAAAGAGTAGGGAGAGGCTTTCCATGAACTAGCTCACATTCTGCTTCAATGGTTAAATTTTTGTATCTCACTTCCACTGTAGGCAATTCTACTCCAACTCTACAAGAGTCAACCCTAGCCTCAGTTTATTGAATTAAGTTTAACAGATAAATCTTTGATAAAGTGAGCATTGTCAGTCACCAAAAAAAATGGCAATCTAAATGCAAGAGAAATGGCCTTTCATTAGTGTCTATTTTAACTTTTACTGCCAAGCTATGTAACAGAAATCTTACTTGTCAATTCTCTTTCTGATTTTGTGTAACAACTGAAGGTTGTCGTGTTCAATGTGTTTAATCATCTTTTCAATGAAAACATGCCTTTCTACAGCTCCGAGCTTGGTCACATCAGTTACCCTTTTCTTCTTAACATTGGCCTCATGGCCATTGATTTCCTCAAAGACAGATGATCTCAATCTGTCAAACGTTGGCAGTCTCTCAATAGCTGCCCAGGCCAACATGCTCTCCTCATCTACAACGTCGTCCTTCTCAGAAGCGCTCAAGGCTGAATTGCTCCTGAAACTTGAAGTCTGGCGCCTGAATGATGATCTCAAGCTTCTTCCAATCTCTGAGAGATCCATTCTAAATGACTCTATATCGTCCGGACCAACAAGCTGAGCCATTTTTTGGTGTAAATATTTTCAGCTCGAAACCTGCAGTTTATAGGGAGAAGAAAAAAAGGGGTGCACCATGTATGTCTAACATAAAATATTCACCCCTTGCTTGAAAAGCTAAAATTTAGACCGTAAGATAGATGAGGTAAGGAAATACATCATTCAACTTCTTCTTTTTTATTTGAATTAAGGCATTGTTGTTTTTTTTATATAGATAACATAAATGAAAGAGACATACAGAGAGAGTAAACAGATGTTTACAAGTGATGGAGTAATAAATAAGGCTTGTTGATCAAGGAATAAAAAAAGAGTGCTTCGCATTTCTTTAACTCCTCAAGGCACAGATAGAGTCAGTTGACTTTCCTAAGAGGATAAAAATGAATTGATTAATATAAAGCTTTGACATGCAAGTGCATAAATTCCAAAGGAAGAATTTTCTTTTTAGCTTCATCATGTCCGTTATTGCTTTGTTGGCACAAGAGACAAGAAACAAAATAAAAAACTTCTTCATATAGTTTATATTATAATATTCTAATTATTCTTCATTTCTTTGCAGTTGGCGCCTTGGAGGGAGGTGGATTGGGGGAGGGTGAGTTCTGTATGTGAACCTCTTGTAAAGGCGTGAGACACTCGGACTCCAGCTAAATAGAAGGCCCCCAGGAACAGTAGTATAAATCTATAATATTACAACAGACAAAAACTAAACCTTACTAGTATCAATTCCAAAAGATCATTATCAGTGAAAGAACAATCAAGTAATCGAGCATCCAGTGGTCAATGAAGTGGATTGAGAATTATAAGGTCTCAAATTTAAATTCCGAAAACACAGAAAACTTAAGGGGACAGAGTTACCTGTACTCTCTCCAATATTAAATAATAGGGAAACTCATGTAATTGCTCCATTGGTGCAAAATATTTAATGTTTGCTACCCTTTTACTTTCATACCCCCTAATTAATTACAGAAAATACCGTCATCGGGTAATTCTTCATGATACTATCATAGTATATGTCATGGTATCACTGAGGATGAGCAGTCGTTCAGGAATACACTATATTTATTCAATTTATCTCTTTTAATTTGGATATCATGAGGCGGACCTTCGAAAGCTTTAACATAAGCAAGAGGGATTCACACATTTTTCAAACATAGGACGATATTTTGGTTTATTATTTATACTTTTGTATTCTTATTTAATTAGGATAAGTCAGTTGTCTTTAACTAGGAATCTATCTTTTCATTGTAACTCTATTTAAAGAGTTGTTTATCGTCATTAATAAACTAAGCTTTTCATGGGTTCACTAAGCGTTTATATGGTCACGCTATTCGTCAATGGCCAGCAACAAGAACAATAATGGCGCAAATCCCAAAGCTATCAAAGCTGACAACACAACGGGTGCCAACATCATTATCTTCTCACACTATTCGGTGTCAATAGCCAACAACGGCAATAACAATGGCGCACATCCCAAAGTTGTCAAAGCTGACAACACAACGGGTGCTAACATCATTATCTTCTCACATTATTCAGTGTTGATAGCCAACACGGCAACAATAATGGCGCAAATTCCGAAGTTATCAAAGCTGACAACACAACGGGTGCCAACATCATTATCTTCTTACGCTATTCAGTGTCAATAGCCAACAACAACGGAAACAACTATGCTGCAAATCCCAGAGTTGACAATACTGACAACACAATGGGTGCCAACATCATCATTCAATTCAACCCCGCTTCTCAACTTCCTATCAAACTAAGTGGTGGTCACAACTTTTCCACCTGGAAAGCTCAGTTCTCCATGCTTATGTACAGCTACAACCTTTTCGGTCATCTCGATGGGACCACTCCGGCTCCCTGCCGAACTACTGTGAATGGCGCCAACAATCCAACATTTCCTTACTTGGTTCCACCAAGATAAACTCATTCAAAATTCTCTCATGGATTCTATCGCAACCACTATTGCTCCTATAGTTGCAGCCGCCGCCTCATCCAAATCTGCCTGGGACGCCCTGCACATTACGTAAGCAAATAGATCACAAAATCGGGTATTTAGCCTCCGTGAACAACTTGTCCGTGTCACTAATGACTCTCGCTCCATCACAGACTATCTTCACACCTTTCGGTCTCTCTCAGATGAGTTAGCCACTGATGGTGCTTATGTGTCCAATCCAGAGCTCATCGTCAAAATACGCAGTAGTCTGAGTCCTAAGTTTCGTGAGATCTCTGCTGCAATATGTGCACGTGATACACCGTTCTCCTATGAGAACTTATTTGAAAAACTGCTTGACCATGAATTCATCCTTAGCCATGAAGATGCTAAGAAGCTGCCCAAGCCTCCTTTTGATCAAAATCTATTCAAGTTAGGCTTAGGTGCCCATAGCCTAACTTGAGGGGGCGTATTAGTGTACGTATAGCAGTTCTAGTCAGTTTAAGTTGGTTAGTTTAGTTTGAGTATATTTTGGTTTATTATTTATATTTTTGTTTCTTATTTAATTAGGATAAGTCAGATGTCTTTAACTAGGAATCTATCTTTTCATTGTAACTCTATTTAAAGAGTTGTTTATCGTCATTAATAAACTAAGCTTTTCATGGCTTCACTAAGCATTTATACAGGGCTCCTCAAGCCTTCATGATACTATCATATAATATATTCATATATTGTCATGGTATCACTGAAGAATGAACAGTCTTTCAGGAATACACTCCTTCATCATGCATGATACCTATAGTATACTTCATGATACCAACACAGTATATATACTGTCATGGTATCTTATGCGCGAAAGACCTTCAAATTCATAAGGAGACACGAATTATAATTATTTTGGGCTGATTGGATATTTCGAATGATTAGTTTAATTTTTGGTTTATTTTATGTACTTTTCCCTAAATAATACTAGCATGTCTTTAACTCAATGTAGGGGCGTCTAAAACAAACTAAATATCATAATTATTCATCAACATACAGGCCTAGAGCCAAAATGTAAATGTAAACAAGAAAGATAAGGAAAAACGATGGAAGAAGCAAAAAAACTGAAAGGCAAAAACATATAGCTTAGTGGTAAAGCCATAGTCTCTGGACAGTCTTGTAAACGTGTGGCACTCAATTCTTTCTTTCTTTTGCCAACAACAATTTAATAACTTGAACACAACTTAACATGGCTAATAGTTTATTTGGACAAGTTTTTGGTAGGTTAAAAGTGCTTATTTTTTTAAAAAATATTTATTTTTAAAAAATGAGGTGTTTGACCAAGCTTTTCACAGAAAATAAGCGTTTTTAGAGAGTAGCAAAAGCTATTTTTCAGAAGCTAAAAAAAGTAGCTTCTCCCCGAAAGCACTTATTTAAAAAATATTTTTATGAAAAATACACTTAAAAATATCTTTTAAAAGTTTGGCGAAATATTAATTGTTGCTCAAAAATACTTTTCAAATTTATTGGCCAAATACAAATTATTTCTCACTAAAAGTACTTTTTTAATAAACACTTTGAAAAAAATACTTATTAAAATAAGTTGATTTGAGGAGTTTGACCGTTGGAAAGTGGTTAATCTCATGATTTGAGTAAGGTTTTCTGATTTCTCATGTAACGACTTTATTTTTATTTTTTTGGTTTAGTGGGGTCCATTCCCATATAGGCATAAACCTATTTTCATAAATACTTGGGTGAAAGATCGTCCTTGTGGCTAAATTTAAACAAAGTGGTGGAAATTTCTTCACAATTAAGTTTGCCACTTGCCTTTGTGGATAGTGTTGCTTCTATTCTCTTCAAAACACACATTGAAGCACTTCCAAACTTTTCATTGCTTTCTTTCTCTGTCTTTCTTTTTGCGGTCGTTTCAAAGGATGTACAAGAATAGAGTTAAATATGATGTATTAGTATGATATTAGTTATGTTGAAATTATTTTTTATGTATTATTTAATTTGAGAGTATTAAAAATAGCATATATTTCATAATTTCTAAAAAGAATTATTTATTTATAAAAATATCCTCCATAAATAAGGTGAAAAGAACGTAGAAAATATTTTTAAGGGGCGATTTAATCATGTTAATGCTTGTATTATAAACCTTTACATTATTAACTATATTATGATTTGTTGTCTATTAAATATACATAGCATATATACTGTAATACAAAATAATGTGTATAACTAATATTTGCTTTAGCTATAAATAGATTGAAAAAGTGTACCGAATAAGGTAGCGGTAATACACAAAATACTAATGTACGTATTTTTTTTTCTAATGCTTGGTTTAGCTATACATATATAGATTGAGAAAATATATCAAACAATGTATCAGTAATATACAAAACTAATTAATTATATGACCCCTTAGAGTATTTTGTAAGAAAGTGAGCATTGAGAAATGTTTGTGGGAATCCTTTCTTTAGAGTGGTCTTATGAGATTATTTTCTTGGGGTATTTGGGACTAATAAGAGTATTTACTCTAGTTTTGTACTGTTGTTGGTGTAGTGAAATTGTTCATCTCCGCTTGTGACTAAGTCACTTCCATACTAACCGAACCACACTAAATTTTTGTCTTTTTTATTAACTTAATTACTATTACTATGAACTTATTATTATCTTTATTATTGTCATTATAACATTATTTGGCTAAATTTCACAATATCTGAATCCCAATCATACAACCTCATTTTTCCAAAACAAGTCTTAGGAATACACAAAAATAACATTTATCACAATTTAAGATTTGAAAGAAAATCTATTTGAAGATCTATTTAACGTCTTATACATTTCACTACCTCCGGAATAGAAGTAAGATATATTTACTAGCTTTAAATTTACACTATATATGATATTGTCTTAAAGAAATGCTATAAATCTATTTGAAGGCCTACATTTACTAACATTTTTTAATTAAAAAGAAAAAAGATTTTCAGGCTGAGACTAGATCAAGCATGTTAATAATATTAGAACCCAAAGGAGTAGAATATTCCCCATGAATTGGCTTTCATGCCTTCTCAAGATTCCTATTACTACAGAACCAGGTTGTCCATTTTCACGTCGACCAACGTGTTTTCAATTTCTTTTGCTAATTTCTTGAGTAAATTGTTTTTTTTTTTAATAATATATACAATGTAATGTATATAGAGAGAGATTTAAGATCGTACTTTTTTGTCATACTTGCTAATACATTGTATTTATTAAAAAAAATTATTAAATATGCATAAATATTTAATTGCGAACAAATAACTAAAATGAACTAATATATATTTAGTTTGGTGTCAAGTTCATAACTTAAATTTAGGTCCGTCTTTGCTTATTGAGATGTTCTTAATATATGGATTTCGTGTGTTTTAAATTTAAGTGGACACAGTAGTAGGCGTTAGAAGTATATTTTGGGAATCAATTGATGAGTTTTATTTTCTTACCACAAAAAATGATCTTACAATAAAATACATTATTCCTATAAACTAAAAGATGTAGAAAAATATTTATACAGTCAAATTATTTATCCTTTCAGATCAGGTTCAATTAAAAAATGAATGATGTAATACTTTTTAGTTTCAAAATATTTTTAAAATTTTTTCTCTAAATTAATAAATATAAATCTATTAAAAAAAATAAATATTTTATCTATTAGATAAGGAGCCACCACTTTTTTAATAGGAAATATACGAATGTCTCTTATCAATTCTAGATCACTAAATTGACGAATATGCCCCTTTTCCCTAACAAATAGGAGTATATGTAAAACTATAGTGAGAGTGTGAAAAGTAGAAATTTGCAACTTCTTACTCTGGAAAAGTAGAATGAACTCTGGTTGGGCATGTTGGCAAAATGTTAGTATCTAATAAAGCCGCACCTTTGGGGACACGCACCAAACAATTTAAAAGTTCACTGACCAACAATATCTATACATGTAGTACTAGATTGGAATGGCCTGTGCTCGACATTTTAGACATTATAATAATTATTAATATTTTTATAATGGTTTAGAGCAGTAATTTATATGAAGAGTAAATAGTATTGTAAAACATTTATAAATAAGGGTATAAGAACACTACAGAAGTCCAATGCAATTGAATTGAATGAAATATAGCTCAAATTTATAAGTTCACGGAAATATTGCATTAAGGCTAAAATTTACTTGAGATGTTCTACAAGCCTTCATGATCTCTTTGTAAATGGTCATTCGCATAAATGCCCTTATTTTGGGGTGTCAAAAATACCCCTAACAACTAAAAAAAATGAAGAAAAATAAATCGCAAGGTAAGAATAAAATTCGCAATACATAAATTTGTTCAAATTATATCTTAAGGCATAAATTCATACAAATTTAAATTAGGCCAGATAATCTCATGAGCCATGATTCTATTGTCATGAATCTTTATTATCAAGCTAAAGGAAGGAACCATTGGAATTGCCACTTTGGTAATTTTGCCTTAATTGTCTTGATAGATCTAAGTAAGTCACCACACTTTTCAGTTTTATATGACATAGTTTGAATCGACAGAAAATTTATGAAAGAAATAAACGCCTTTGAAATATATGTTTATACGGTCTAAAATATATGCAATAATATTTGTGTGGACGATTAAACTTTTGAAACTTGTAGCGTTAAACCTGTCATAACATTTGCGAGGCTACAAAAGATTAATCTCATTAAGGCCAAAGTGAAAAGTTTAAAGTTAATCATCTCCAAATTCAAAAGTGTGTCCTTTTTCTCTGAACGGATTAATAAAAAAGTATATCAGATAAATTGAATCGAAAGGGGTAATTAGTTTCTTTATATAATATTTATTTATTTATTTATTTATTTATTTATTGTATAATATTGGACTGATCAATTATGGAATGTTGATATGACAGGTTATAACAGTTGTATCTATGAGTAAAAAAGATATTTATTAGGATAAGCAGTGAAATAAAGAGGCCATTTAAAAAAAAAAATTGGGTGACCACTATTTATTTTTTGACTTAAGAATATAAATGCTCTGAAAATGTAATCCTGTACAATTTAATATCAGTAGTGATGTAAAAGATTTTGTATGTTACTTCTTTCATCTCAAAATACTTTTTTATATTAATAATAATAATAATATAATCTCACAAAATGAAATCGAAAAGATAAAATGTATGCAGACTTTGATTAAATAGCAAGAGTAATTAGTTAAATAAATATTAATTTTGAAATAAAAATACTAATATAGTATATAAATTAATGGCATTTAATAATAAAATACATGAGCAAAATAATTAATTTTATTAATAATAATAATTAAAATTTTGATATCTATTTACATTTGTAAAATTAACAAAAGCGTAATATCTTTATAAACATAATTAATGTAGTTAATAAAACAATAATTATTAAAAGTCGAGTTATATCCTCAACAAATTTCTAAAAGATTATCTATTTGTATAGTAAATGAATTTTAAAAATTATAATTTAGAAAATATTTCATTAATGACTGCGAAAACTCATTTATCAATAAAAAATATATAAATGATATAAGAGTGAACTAAACTTTAATATTTAACTAGTGAACTAATCGCGATTCACGCAATCATTAAAAACTTAATACTATATTTATATTTACAAAATAATTAATCTTATCATTAGTAAATATATATAAACAAAGTAGAAGATAAAAACTATCATGTACATAAATATTAATCATTTTTATTGTCATATTTTCGAAAAAAAAATTAATCAAACATCGTCCATAATTCTATATCTCTTTATAATTCTTTTAATATCTTATATAGAATTCTTGACTAAAAGAATTTGTGAAAAATGTTAGTATACTGCGGTGTATTAAAAAAATTAAAGATTGCTTATAATATAATTAAAAAAGTTTAGCGATTCAATCGAGATTTGTTAAACGTAAATCATGAATAACAATTATATATATGGATATATATCACTTTATCCTATTAATAAAACGCAAAAATCATGGACAAAAAGAAATTTTTAGTTTTCTTATAATTGAAAAAAGAAATAAGAATGAAACGAAAAATGAAAAGAAATTTCAAAAAAAAACTAATGAATTCCTAATCCTGCAATGACAACAATCGAGAAAATCATCCAATTTTTTTCATATAATTTTTTTCTGCAAATTCATCATTTCTCTCATATCTATCCGGTCATAAAAATTTCTAATCTTTCTCCTTATAATTACATCCATTGTGCCTTATGAAATTATTTATTAGAGATAATGTAACTCTTTTTTAAAGTCTTCTTCCTCTTCTATTTCTTTTTTGGTAGTAGCGACACATAGCAGTGACACCGCCACCACTCGGAGCAGTCATAGTTAAAACAGTACCATCTTCAGATGATACTAAAGCGATTTTATTCGTCATTAAATCCTAATCGGCGTAGTCAAAAGCTTAGGAATTCTCATGTACCTACTGAACATAAATTGCTAAGCATGTATCACTCATAGACATCTCAGATTCAATAGTCTAACACCTTTAAACCTTCAGGTAAACTGATAGGTACTGAAAGTGTAAATATCTAATTTTGGAGAGATTAAAATTATGCAAGATTTGATTCTGTGATTCGTGTTTTGAAGTATATACTTATTTGAGTTAAGAAAAATTTTCAAATATTTATGGGGTAATTAAAATAGTCTATTATTAAGAAAAAAATTGTAAAGCAATGAGATATCCAAGGGGAAGTTACGAAAAAGAAGTGACCCGTAATAAGAAAAGAAATAATTAATAGTATAACAATAATAAGGAGTAAATAAGTTATACTCATTTTCTTTAATTTTTTGGAGAATATATTTTGTGGATGAAGAGGAAGAAAAAGGAGCAAAAGAAGTAAAAAAGAGAGATTGGAGGCCAAAGAACTATGCCACATCAGCTGGCTATAAATCAAAATTATGATATATATATATATATATATAGATAGATAGATATAGATATAGATATAGATATATAGATTACACTTGAGCTAGATATTAGAAAAAATAATTGACTAAGATAATCAAATATTTATAAAATAAATTGCATATATACTAAATAATTATTAATTTAGACTTTTGGGCTTTCTAAACCGAATAAGAGATGGATAGGTAAGAAAATATAATTAATAATTAAATAACTTTAGATTGTTATAAATAAAAAAAGGTCAAAAAAATTGAGAAAAAAAAATAAATAGAAATTGTGGCTTTAGAAGCATGTCACATCATCACATGCATATTCTTCTTTTTTATATATACAGAGAGATTACACTTGAGTTAAATATTAAAAAAAAAATTGAATAAGGTAATCAAATATTTATAAAATAAATTGAATATATATTAAATAATTATTAATTTAATGAGAATGACTTTTGGACTTTTTAAATTGAAAAAGAGATGGATAAGTAAGAAAATATAATTAAGAAATAATTAAACAATTTTAGGTTGTTATAAATAGGAAAAATATCAAAAAATTGAGAAAAAAGATAAATAGAAATGATGGTTTTATAAGTATGTCACAACATCATATCCATATTCTTACTATATATATATATATATATATTAATTTTTGTGTTCTTAGAAGCTGATAATAGTATTTTTTGTATTCCTAATTATATTACAAAATATAGTTAAATTTTTTTATTTAATAAGAGACTTAATATTTAGGTGAAGGATGAAATACTCACTCTAATAATTTAGTACTTCAATTTTAGCATTTGGAGATTTTGAGTTTAGAATGACATAGAAGATAATAAATAATATATATTACAAGTAATACTAAGTTGTTATATTTATTTTTATTTGTTATTAATAATCTTGAATTAATATTTTTATTTAACCAAAGTGGTATGATAAATATATATCGAATGATTTTATACACTACTTTAATATTAGATCACTATTTAATTGTAATAATTTTTCATCTTCTGCACATTATTTTTGGCATTCATATGTGTAAGCTTTGCTTTTGTTTTTCACAAATATTATTATAGATTATTTGGCAAGGCAAGATAAATGCACAAAAAATTAAATTAACTATTAATTAGAATCCTATTAAATCTAAATAATAGTCACATTCTCAATTAAATTAATAAAATACAATGTAAATAATATTGATTTGGATTTATCCAAAAGTCTTTTAATTGAAAGTAAATTTGTTATTTAATTATTTCTTATTAAAGATACAATAACTTTCATTTAATCTAATTTCATTTATTTCTAAATAATTTAACATTTGTGTACGGTAATACCAAGAGAATAATGCATGTTGAATGGGTAAAAATATGCAACATCTTAAGGGTACTAAGATTATTTTAGTAATTCAATTTTTAATTTTATTGTTTTTCACTTTTGTATGATATTTTGAATGCGTGCATTGCACGTGTATTCCATGTCGATATGTACAATAAATTTAAACGATATAAATAATATTTAATCATATGTGTGATGACTAACATGAAATTTAAATGCAAAAACCATTAATATCATCTTAATAAAAGAAAATTTAAAAACATTAGATATGATGAACGAGATTCATATTGATGTTCTTATGTACAATTATGCGATCTGGCCGTATCTCAAAATATTTTCTTATAAATGACGTTTTTAATATATATTATTCAATTCTTGAAAGTCCAAAGGTTGATTTGATATAACAAATTCTTGACCTTTAATAGAAGGGTAACAATGTCACTCAACTTTATAATATGATTACAAATAGTATCAAAACATATAAATAATAACTAATTAAAAATTTAAAAGAAAAGTACAAACTGAAATTCATGAATAATAAGTATCCAAATAACTTGACAGTCATTATTATAGTTTGTAGCTATACACAAATAACTAAATATTCCAGTTGACAATCTCCCTTTTTTGACATTTCGACAACATATTATTAAATGTGAATAATCTTGTACTTTTTTAAGTCTAAGAGCTCTCAAAAAAAAATCATTCCTCCTAATCATGTTCTAAAAAATTTTATATATGAATAATATATTTTTATCAAATAAATATTCATCCATTCAAAAATATAAAAAATGAGAACTGGACCTTTCTATATAGCTATTTGAAAGAAAACTTTGAATAATACATCAAACAATTAAGAACTAACCATGAAAACTTAGAAATCAAAAGAATTGTCAAGAAAGTAGAAAAAATTCTCTCTAAAGTACAAGCTTAGCCAATTAGGATTTGACCATAAAATATTACAAAAGATACTCCTGAGGGGTTTCTTGAAGAACTCGAGAAGCCCTCTTGACATGTAAAACTCATCTACTCCTGTTTTTTTTTAACCAACCTCATCATCTTGTTGAGGGGGAACATACTAAAGAGTATCATGTGAGTAGTAATTTGTTCCGTTGATATTGGTGCTTCTCAGTCTTGGTTGGTTTGCCATGAGCTAAAGGAAGAGGCAAAATTAGGTGTTTAGATATATGATGGCATTGAAGCATTTGGAAAATAACAAATCTTTGCGGTGGCAAAGGACCTTCCATGAACTTTGTTCAATAACTTTTTTGGTGAAACTTAATATCATAGTATATGTCAATCGAAAAATACAAGCCCTAAGATAACATGAAATCTACAGAAAATGAATTGTCCTGACAAAAAATATAATTGTAACCTTTTATGGGATAAAAGAGAATTTCTGACATGTTAAATAAAATAGAGAGAAAAGTGATGAAATATTTTTGTTGTGCACCTTTATATATAGAGCAATAAAAATGTGTAAAAAACGTACACTTGTTGTCATCAACTATGAAAGCTTAAAAAACGGAACAAATAAAACTAAAATGTGAACAGTCCGCAATTGCGCATAAATATTACAGTTTATAATAATTGTTGGAAGGTGAAGCAATCCTCTCTGTTTATATGATTAAATGCAGCAGAAGGTATTCTCTATCAAAAGTTTTTTAATCTTTTGACTTTTTTTATTTTTTATTTTTAAAATAAAATTATTAATAGTAGTAGTATTTAAATGAAGAATAAAATGATCGTTCAATATTTAATAGACATTTTGGTAATTCAACGCTTCAATTTAGATTTTTTTATTTTTAAAAATAAAAATATATATGATATAAGATGATATAATATAATAAATTATATATATATATATATAGTCCTCAAAGTATTAAAGGGAAAAGTAACTCCAAGAAATTGAATAGACTATAATAAATTTAATTTCTCATCCACTAATTTATGGTAAAGTATTTAATAGTCTAATAATATTTATTATAATAATAGTATTTTTTGCTATGCAGATTTAGATAAAAATTATAGAAATTGTTTTAGATTGAAAAGTAAAATGGTCATGGAATATTTACAAATTGATCTTTCAACTTTTCACTTTTTGACTTCCCACTTATATAATAATATGATATGATTTTTTTAATTATTATTATTATTGTTATTATTATTATTATTATTATTATTATTATTTAGTTAGTTATTTAATGTTTATATTTATTTTTTATATTTATTATTATTTATTTATTTACATTTATCCTTATCATTATTATTATTATTTATTATTATTATTATTATTATTATTATTTATTATTATTATTATTATTATTATTATTATTTATTAGTTATATTTATTTATTGTTATTTATTTATTTATTTTAACTTTTCACTTTTTGGCTTCTCAGTTATATGGTAATAAATATATAATTATCATATGATATGATATAATATTATCATTTAATTATGTATTTAATTAAATTTTAATTTAGTGAAAGGGAAAAATAGTAATCTAACTTTTTTATTTTTTGGCTTCCCCCTTATATAATAATATGATATGAGGATATTTTTACATATTTTTTTTTATTTTATGTAGTGGAGGGTAAAATGGTAATGCAACTTTGAAGTTAGGAATTTTTTTATTTTTATTATTTTTTAATTTAATTTATTTTTATTTTTATTTATTTATTTTATTTAGTGGAGCTTGTTTAATGACATAACATTAAATGACATTAATTAAATAAATAAAATAAAAATAATTTTAAAATAGAAAAAAATTCAAAAAAACTAGAAAAAAGAAAAATAAGAATGGAGGCCTTAGAGGCATGCCACATATATATTGATTATATACATATATTTAGATGGAAGTTTGTCGGATTACATTTAGTACATTGTTATTGTATTACGTAAATAAAAGATTTAAATTATCAAAACTAAAATAAACATTACATAGACAAGATAAAAGAAATAAAATATCTATTATTCAAAGTTGAGAAAAATATTTAATTTTTAAAGTAAGATTAAGAAGTGAAAAAGTTTTTTACCCTATTATTATGCTTAAACAAATGAAACAAAAATTGATTCATTAAAATAAAAAAAATAGAAATGATTTGCACAGAATGCAGTACACTCACAGACACGTAGAATAAATATTTCGTGACTCTTGAGAAAAAAATTAATCTTTTCTAGAATTGAGTTTTAACCACTGACCATAGAATTATAAATTTGCTTTAAAATAAAGTAAGAATTGCAGAAATACCGTTGATCGTAGTTGAGAAAACTAAAAGAGGCGGCCCAGCAGTTGAATGAGCTAGTTCAAGTAAGATATGGAGAGAATGGATACTTCTAGATTTAATTTTTTTTGTTAAAGAATATTATTGAATGAAATTGCTTTTTTGTCCTTGGTCATCCTTACTTGGCTTTTCTATATAATAGAATTTAGAGAATTAGAAAAGCTAATAGATCTAAATATTTCCTTTTATAATTATTTAATTTATTGTATTTGAGCCGATGATCTTTTAAAAGCATTTTTTCTATCTTTATGAGATTGAAGTAAGATTTATATATATTATATTCTTTGCCGACCTCATTTATAAGATTTCATTAAATATGTTTATTATTGTTATTGTCACAATGATCTAAATATTGTGTTTAATTCCAAATCTTAGGATCATACTAATTATTATTATATTAAATATTTTATTCAACCGACATAATTACCTCACATGTGATATTTTTATTATCTGACAGTAATATAACATAAGAGAGTTTTAAGTTTTGGTGCATTTGACGAAACTCATTTTTGTGATAGTATACTAGTGTTTACGTAATATTTTGTGAATCTTATAACAGACTTAGTAATATTTTATTACTAAGTCTTTTCAATCTTTAGGGCTGATATAATAGTTTTGAAAAGAAATAATAGAATAAATACTTAGTTGAAACATCAATATGAGGTAATTAAACTTTATATAAATCATAAAATTGGTATTGTATAAAAATTATTGAATTAATCTCATAATCCCTAAAATAAGTTTTTGCTTAAGTCACATTTGTCCCGAACTTTAAATAGAGGGCAAAATTGTCTTTTTATTGCATAGTTCAAGGACAAAATCAGGACATTTTTTTTCTTGTTTTAGAGCAACGGTCAGTAAGAAAGATACTTTTTAGCTATTTTGCTAATTAGAGAGCATATTTGAATAAAAAACTTACCTATGAGGACAATTTTTAGCCAAAAACTAACAGGATAAAACTGATCCATTTTAAATAGTTCAATATATATTTGACCCTTTAAAAAAAACGGATAAATTTTACTTACAGGCAGAAAATAAATATTCCATCCGTTCACTTTACTTGATCTTTCTAATAAAAATAGATTTATCTTTTTATTTATCTATTTAACAAATTAAGCGAATTTTATTCTTTTCTTTCGATATTATCTTTATTATTAAATAATTGCATAAAATATTGATACTCTTCCCGATATATTTTACTTGTTATGTTTTTCCTTGCACCCTTCTTAAAAATATATTAATTAAAAGAATTATAATTAAATTATTTTTATTTATTTTTTAATTTTAATTTAATACTATTTTCTTTCTGTTACATTAATATCTCCTTAAGCATTTTGAATTAATTATTTATAGTAAATGGAAAATTGAAATGGACCATATGAAGTGTAATTAATAGATTAATTTAGTAAAATAAATACTTTATTAATATCTAAAACCCACCCTGAAAACACGGCTTCACCAGTGATGCCCAAAAGAGGGAAGGAGAAAGCACAGGCCAGCTATGTTGTTAACCAAAAAGGCATAATTTTTCTTTAATCTTTTCTTGTTTCTTGGAAAATCATACTCCATTTTATCTATACACGAAAATCAAATCACATGGTTTAATCTCACCATAATGCTGTTATCTATCCAGGTTGGTTTTCTCCGCCAATTGCTGCCCCTTTTTTGTTTTTTCCCACCTTTAATATTTGATTTGTTGATATGAATATTCCCACTCCGTGAATTTAAAGGTTGTATCTTTATTTAAAATTGAATTGTGGGGTTCTTTAATTTCTCCCTATTTTGTGCCCCATTTTTTATATGACTGGCTTGAGATTTAGCTGGGAATTGATTCGGACCTGTATGTTCTTGTTTTGGCGTTTGATTTGAAGGTATAGATTGTTGTATGATCCTTTAATGCGATATAGCTGTTTGCCTGCATTTTAATATCTCATTACAGTCTTGTTATACTCTTTTTTTTCGGGGGCCTTTTCCTGCTTGTGTGATTCGAGGGCCTGTTCGGATGGATTGGAAGGCGGTTGTTAGATAACTGAAAAATCAATTTCTTGTATAGTAAAAAATGACTGATTAAATTAGGTGAAGATGATCCAATAATCAAACAGGTACTTGGTGTATGACCCTAATGTCTGCTGATGCAATTTTCGATTCTCTCTTTTTAATATTTGGAAGGGGTCTAAAATTTCTCTTTTTTCTTCATTAGGGTGAGCCAGTGAGGAAATCATCCCACAAAGATCATTGGTGTTAGTAAAGTATTTTTCAGGTGACTTTTTCTAAAATGTCTTTTTTTGTGATAAACTGGAAAGAGCTTTTTTACTGTTATGATGTTTGTATCTATTAATACGCAGACCCTTTCTTTGCAGTTCAAGGTTTAGGAGATTCTGTATTACTGGTCCATGCAGTTGGGGATGCACGGAAGTGTTGCGGCAGTAGTCTAATGTTCTGTTGGAGTGTAGTCTTTGGGATTGTTCTAGGTTAGCAATGGAAAGTAAAGTAGTAGATGAAAATGAGGAAGGCCCGGCTGTTCCCATGCGAGTTGATAGATTTGGTTTTATGAAGCAGGAACATAGTCCTACTGAAGGTTTAGCAAGGAGCCGGTCGGCCTTTGAATATCAGAGGTAGGAAACTCTTTTTTTTGATTCATTAATTGCTGTAGTTAAACTGGATTTGTAATTTTTCTTGTCCTATTTCCACTTCTCCAACAGACTCTTTTTCTCCTCCTCCACACTCACTCAATTTGCCACCTAAGATCAAAATGTAAACATATTTTGTTATGTCGCAAAATTTAGATGGTGCTTCTTCAGATGTTTAATCAACAAACACCATATTAAGGAGAAACTAATTCTAATGCATTGCTCCTGTCTGATGAACAACTTTGTTTCTGCAGTATTTCTACTGGTGTTTGGGGTGATGAATCTTTATAAGTAATATTTGTGTACGAGAAGTAAATCATAGGATTACACATATTAGTCAACATATTTTTACCCGGAACAATAGAATTAAATGGGCCTAAATAGAGTAGAATGGATATATGGATACAGCTGAACCCAATTAGTTTGGAATTAAGGGCTCTTTTTTTTTTTTTTTGAGAAAGGTAACGAAAGAATTGAAGTGTAGTTGATTGATTAGTGATTGGTTGATGCTCTTATTACATTTATAAATATATTTTGCAGAGATGAAAGAAGGATTAGGAAATGGAGAAAAATGATAGGTGTTGGAGGAAGTGATTGGAAGCAGTATATTCGGAGGAAACCACATGTTGTTAAAAGAAGAGTACGGAAAGGAATTCCTGATTGTCTGAGGGGGCTCGTCTGGCAGCTAATTTCTGGAAGTCGGGACCTCTTGTTGTTGAATCCTGGAGTTTATGAGGTAGGAGTTAATTTTTGTCCTGTTTTAGTATTCTTCTTGATTTTCTGGAAAAGGTTTTGCTGCTAATTTCTGTAGCAATGAAGATAGATAATTTGTGTGACCCTAGGAGAAAAGCTTAAAGTCCTACCTTTTGGCTAATTTTTATAGTTTCAGACTAGTTCGGACTTGTTCATGTTTTCTTTACCTGTGCAATGGAAATCACTCATCTGATTGACGTTTTATCTGCTGCAGCAATTAGTCATATATGAGACATCAGCTTCCGAGTTGGATATTATTCGAGATATTTCTCGCACCTTTCCTTCACATGTTTTCTTTCAGCAGAGACATGGGCCTGGTCAAAGGTCTCTTTACAATGTTTTGAAAGCATATTCCGTCTTTGACCGAGATGTTGGATACGTACAGGTACATATCGTTAAATTATTGATTCACAGGTGATCTAGTGAATGGTAATCAATTTGGGATGATGCTGATCATTTTGATTGCAGGGCATGGGATTTGTGGCAGGTCTGCTTCTTCTTTACATGAGTGAAGAAGATGCATTTTGGTTACTGGTTGCATTGTTGAAGGGAGCTGTTCACACTCCTATGGAAGGAATGTACCTGGTAAGCCTCAGCCTTCAAACTGCTTGATGCAACTCCTGATAAATGTGGATGGTCAATACATTTGAACTGAAAAGGATTTGGATGTGAAATATCTGATCAATTCCTAAGCATGAAGAATTTGATTGTTCTTTCGGACCCTGCTCATGAACATGGTATCCAAGTTGAACACTAAATTTATGTTTTTTAAATCTTAATGCTATCAACTGTATACAAATTCCAAAAACCATTCCGTAGTTTAGGGTCCATATAATAGCTTAACATGACCACATGATGTGTCTCTGTGTGCATATAGAGCCTATGTCTCAACTCTCTCCTTTCCAATTTATATGATGGTGTTTGATTTTGATACAGAGTTTTAAGATATTCATTTTTGTCATATGTATTATATCAGTTTGTAATGGAAAAAAAGAGTAAATTAATGGTTGAAAAGTTTGCTTGATAGAGAAGATGTCACATCAGAGTTCGAAATTTGTATAATTAAATGAATTTGAATTTGTTGCTGTTTGTTGTTGTGAAAGTTGGATAGAGATTAAATTGTGTCTAATATTTTGGAATGTCCCAAACTAGGGTCTCCTTTTATATGAATTCAGTCTTACAGTTAATATGCTAGTAGTTTATGTAAGTCCCCCCGATACTGATATCTTTTAGGTTTCTACTGAATGTGGTACAGAGTGGTAATCTCATCTGCATGGTCTGGAGCAATAGGATTATCTAAGTAACTTCGAATAGTCTTAAGGCAAGATTGAGTGCTTTATTCTCTTGTACTGTTTGCGTTCTTTGTGCTCTTCCTTCATATAGTAGTAAGATGAAAGTTGGTCCTCATCACATATCGTGTGATCTGAGTCCAATATGATGATGTGTGCGGTACTTTTTAAATTATACACTTATAAAGTTGGCAGCTGCAGCATAATTGCCTTGAGGAGACTTTTCAGCCTATCTAATGTTGTCAAAGTTCTGATTAGCTGGTCCATTGCTTTTTTTGCAGTAAATACTTGTGATAAACCTATCAGTTAAAAATCGATATATGAGAATCAAAATACCAAGTTGTTTGGTGTCCAGTTCTGTTTAATATTTGATGTTAAATGAAATCCCCTCATATCTGATGATGATCCATGAATTCTCTACTATCATGGTATCTCCTCCTGGCGGCAGCTATAATTCTCGAGACTTTCAGCTGCTTCCACATATTAGGAAGTATTTGTTATGATTAAATAGCATCTGTCATATGGCCTACTTTTTATTAACATAATAAATATTGTTCATGTGGACTAGGTAGGATTGCCTCTGGTCCAGCAATACCTCTTTCAGTTTGATCGTTTGGTGAAAGAGCAGTTGCCGAAGTTGGGTGAACATTTTGCTCAGGAAATGATAAATCCCAGCATGTATGCCAGTCAGTGGTTCATAACAGTTTTCTCGTACTCTTTCCCATTTCACTTGGCTCTCAGAATTTGGGATGTCTTTCTTTTTGAGGTCAGTAATCTATCATCATTATCCACTCTCTGATGCCTGAATTTACTGTTGACCTTACTGAGTTCACTGTACCAGGGTGTTAAGGTCGTCTTCAAAGTTGGCTTGGCTCTATTGAAATATTGCCATGATGATCTGGTGAGTTCTAAATACAGAAAATTTAATAAAATGCTACTTTTTCTTGCTCCTACAGGCTAGAACAACTATAACACTCGCTTATTTGCAGGTAAAGTTGCCATTTGAGAAACTCATACATGCTTTGCGCAACTTCCCTGAGGATGCCATGAATCCAGATATACTGTTACCAATGGCTTTCTCAATCAAGGCTAGTCCTCTCTCTCTTCCCCTCCCTCCTCCTCCTCTCTCATTTGTCAAGACTCTCCTTGCCTAACAATGATAAGGTTAGAACTTGTAGGACCCAATGCGTAATTTTCTGATCGTCAACGTAATGCTCGAATGGTCACCATAATAAGGTGGCCTTTTAAAGATGCTTATACTGAACATATGAGGATGTATCATGAGTAGGTTCAATCTATATATCTGACATACAAAGGCATGAATGTCTAGTTAAATATGGACAGCTCGGAGAAAACATGGTGGGCATGGCAAAACCTAGATGTTTCATGCATTTTCTTATTTAATTAAATATAAAATTCTAATGTTTGCATCTAAATAGTAAGATAATTTTTTGCAACATTTCCACTTGTGGACATAATGAGACCTACAGAGGCTATCATCTGCAGTGTTCAAAAGGAAAAAATTGGACTTGATGAGGCTGTTGTCAAACCTTCAACTTGAATCTGACCATAGATACCATGAACTTTCTGGAAGCGTTCATACTTCAGTTCCAAAGCTTGTATGACCTAAATCATAAACCCACCAGTATGCTTAAATGCATGGTAGTTCATATTCTATATGTAGTCTCGATGTAATTTTTTCCTGAAACAGAATATGTAGCCTACCCAGTCGGGATGTTCAAATGCGTTTTTGTTGTTGTCAACTTACACAGCTCTACGTTGGCTCGCGATAACTAGACTGCAGTTTTAATTTAAATACCTTGCTTTCGGGGCATGGCTAAATAAAAGAAATATTAAATATTGGTATAATATTAACATGGTGATATAAATATACTAAAAAACATCAAGCAAAATAAATTTAAAAATCATTCCACAAATTAAATCACTGTATATAGGGTCATATATAATATAAAGGTAAAACTTTAAATAATAATATATAAAACGTAAAATAAAACAGAGAAAATTGCAAAGAGGAAGAATAGAATCCTTAAATGGAAATTAATGAAACTTATGAGATATGCTAATAAATACTTGGTAAATATGTAATGATGGTAGGGATATTTTTGTCTTGAAAAAAATAAGTTTTTGTTTCTGTTTTTGAAAAAATAAGAATTTTTTAGCTTCTTCCCGACCTCAGAAAAACTGCCTCTACTTGAAAGCACTTTTACTTATGGCTCAAACACCTCAATTTTTTTAAGAAAAGTGCCTTTAGCCTCCAAAGAGTTTGGCCAAACAGGGTCTTAGCCTCTCATCCAGTTACATAACAAACACATCCTTTTATTTAAGTTCATTTACTACATCTTTAGTTTTAAAACTGTGCACTTATATCAAGTAGTTTTTGTTAGTATATATTCTTATCGTCAAAACTTCCAAATGAAGAAAATAATTAATTCTAAAAATTCTTCTTATATTATTTTTCAATGATACTTTTGATTTCTCATTTCACTTTTCAAGGACTTTTTTTTTGGAAGGGATGATGTTGGAATAATTGATGAAAAATTTATAAAATGGAATTAACACAGGGATTAAAGGAAACTAATGAAATCAGAAACTTATAATGATTTTGTAGAAGACAAGCAATATGCAGTATAGTTTTAGCAATTTGTAGGGAGGTCCACATGATTAATCCTAATTTAGTTTCACAAGCAAGGGAAACATCCTTGCCCTTCCAGGACACTCCCAAAGAAACCAAAATAATAGTAATAGTAGTAATAATAATAATAATAATAATAATAATAATAATGAAAAGAAAGAAAATATTTTGTAGTCAAAGCACATGCACTGCTTCCGAATATGTTCAGTGTTCACATGTAAAACATTGCCTTTTATTTTATTTTAATAAGAGTTAGGTAATAAAACACTGTTTCCTTGCCTATTGGAAAAGTACGAAGTCTATAGAAAAACGAATCCATTAGTTCAAGTTATTTGACTGTTGTTCCTTAAATCAATTGTCTGTGCAAATATTGTTTGTTCCTTTCTCTGGTGCTGTGTCTTGCTATCTGCTGCGTGACTTCAGTTGTTCTATAGTTCTTAACCAGTGTTTATACGTTTCCTGTACATGTGATGGATGCTTCAAGGCTTAGCTTAACTTTGAAAATTTTATGTCAAGCCTCTGTCGGGAGTGTGAAAATGTTGGAACTCAAACTAGGGACTCTACCTTGTATTGAAATTTATCTCATTGTTATACATGGTAGCAGCGAACAAACTTGTATTGAAATTTATCTCTTTGTTATACATGGTAGCAGCAATCAAAAGTTTGTTTTTTAAATTACTGATGCATAAAGTGGGTGGTTTTGCATCAGTTGTGCTTGTGTTTCCTCTGCATGTCTTCTTGTACATCTTCCTCAGCCATTTAGATGCAGTCCTCATTTGGTTAATCAGCAGTTTTTTGATAAGTCGTGAGGTTAATCAGCAGTGCAAAGAACGAACTTAAATTGGCTGATGTTTATCAGCCATAGGCTTGTGAAGTTTTGGCTCTACGTGGATCTATAAACTAAAGTAGTTTGAGTAGATACAAGTAGAATCTAACCAGTACAGGCTTCTAAGGTTGCTGAGTCTGGCACAAGGAGGGCTTCATAAACTAAGTGGATAAAGTTCAGAAGCAAAACCCTAGCATGATAACTGATGAATATGAAACCAAATTGAACGCATACAGTTTGCAAGCCTGTTGGTTATTAGCACTATAAAGTTCTATGTGGCAAAAATTTGTTTCCAAGTCTCTGCAAAGGATCAAAGGGAAGGAATTGCTATTAGCTAAAGAGTAGTTACATGATATTTGATGATATTTCTTTACATATTTGATTTCTCAGAAAGAGCACTTAATCTGGATATAAACGCCAGACTGAAAAGGAAACAAAAGTCTCTCAGCATCTGGCTAAATACTCATTTGATTGCTGTCCCCCTGTGTCATCTCGTTAAGCTATTGCTCATTTGTATTTGTGCTTTTCGTTTAATAGGTTTCCAAGCATTTGGAGGAACTGAAGCAGGAATATGACCAGCAACAGCTGAAATCTCCTGAATCCCCAGTCAAACAGTAACATGTGTACCATATGCAAAATACTTTCTGGAGAAACAATCAGCCAGCTTTGTGCATAAAACTCGGATTCTTTAGTTCTCTGTTTAAAAAAGCTGTCTCAACTGATGTACATAAACACATTGTGATAGCTGTTTGGTTTATTATTTGGAGGAGAAGGCGCCTCAGTCTTTGCCATGAAGATCAATTGTATAAGTCATTACTAGGCTTCTTATGTTTAAATGTTATGTCCATCTCTCTCTCTCTCTTTCCTGCTAATTCTGTACTTTATTAGATCCATCTTTATTAGACAGCTAAATAATGGTGTGGCTTCTGTCTTGTCTGAATGTTGAGAAAAGATGCTAGCAAGCCATTAAGGATAATTTCAGTGACTTAGCAGCCTTATCCTGTGATGTGAGATTTGGTTCCTGTCTCAATCTATAAGCTGAGTCAGCCTCGCTGCGTTTAGCTAACCACACGAGTTGGTGGCATTTTAATATGCTCTTAGCTGGATTTCCCAGAAGAAAACATGCATTTAGCAGTGCCAAAAAAATATTTGCTTATCTTTTTGTTTTGTATATTTGCATAGACATCTCTAACACTTGATTCTATAGTATCTTTTATTAGTTAGAATTTCTGTTTTCACTAGAAACCATTTCCATTGCTACATTATTTTATCTTGTGTTTGGTTGGAATTTCTTTAAACAATCTTGTTTAATCGTGCATAGAAATTCTGGTCTTATACCGGATTCAACATGCAGTAACCTGTACTATTATTATTATAATTATTTTTTACTTTGGAAATATTGATAAAATGTGAAGTTATATTTTTTTATTAAATGGACCAAACATTTGCCAAAAAAAGAACAATGATATTAACTATTATATTACAATTCATGCGTTATAGTTGGTGCGGCATATCAAATGATTACTAATGCTTAATTGTTACAGCAACATACTCAATGTAATTTCATAAATAGGGTGTACCGTGTACGTTGTAGATGAAAATTATTTTCGATAGATCCTCATTCAAAAAAATCGTGTTTCAGAACATAATGCTTGATTATGCATCAAGAAAATCGTATTGGTGGACCACCTACTACTATACTACAATAAGTTGGAACCAATTAGCACTTTATAAAACAAGTTGCAATAGTCAAAGATATGCATAAAGCTATAGCAGATTGAAGTAAGCTTAAAGTAAACAGTCAGGAAAATGTTACTGTGATTTTTGTTTTCCCTCTAAAGACAACATGATGTTGTAAGGTGTCTTCAGCCAAATTAGTGTCCTTGAACTCTAGTAAGGGACGGATAGCTCATAGTGATTGTGACTCTTATCACCTTTTTTTTGGCAACTTGCAAACAAGAACTGTCGAGCATTAATAAAAATGCAAGCTCTTGCTTGTTGCTACAAAAACATTTAAGGAAAAATCAACTGTTTCCTCAACTTGCATTACTAGGGAACAGCTGTCTCACCATAATAGTAGTACTAATCATTACCAGTTGATGTAGGACCCTAAACTTGCAAAGAAGCCACAGCAGCCTGTGAATTAGATCCAAACTATAGTTGGATGGTTCCTTTCACCCTTGTCTGTTTTTCTTTTTTCCAATTATAGTGGTAGCGGAGGTAACTGATTTTGCCTCTCACCAGCACAATACCTGGTAACTCTTCCCATCAAAGCTTAGACAAATGAAAAAAAAAATCACATGGCATGTTTTGTTTCCGCTAGAATTTGAACCACGGTATTCATTTTAAAAGAAAATAAATTACAATACTACTTAAATAATGTTGATTACCGAAGCAAGAAATTCTTCTGTACACAAACCCCGCCCCTGATTGTTTCCGGTTTAGTTACAAGACCATCAAGTCCACAAAACAATTAACTTCCTATCTACTTTCATACAAGGAAAGAACCACCAAAAAAGAAAACCAAGGGACAAATAAAAGATATAAAGAAAGAATAGAACCCAAAAAGGGAAGAAAAGTAGTCAGTCTCTGACCAACAATATACCACCAGAAACAGTTCATCCTCCTATTCACTTGATTCGGTAGACTCTCATTATGATGAAGGCTTTGTAAGTAGCACATTTCTCATAAATAACGAGAACGTTGTGTCTTAGACTGTTATACATTATGGTTCCTTCTACTTTCTGACCTTGGATCTGGGTTGTCACTCTTGTCCGTGTCGTAGTTTTGAGAATCACTCTCCCCATTACCTGCTTGAGCTCTTCGTTGCCTTCGATCCTGTAATGGAGAAAATGAAAATGATATATAAGTTTCTCATTTCCTGTGTCAATGATTTGCTATATTTTTGTTCCTTCAGTCGTATGTTCAAGTAGATCTAGTAAAGATGATTCCAGACTGATACATGCAGCAACATCAGAGACATCATGATGAAAGGGAGACATTAAGAAAAGAATACACATTCATACGAGCAACTATGTGGCTTCCATGATATTCCCCATTAATTGACGAGGATAGCAATCTCCCAAACAATAAGAGGAGATTGTCCATCTTCGTTGTTACCCTCATTTCAAAAACCATTCAATAAGATTGAGTAATTGACAGACAAAATACTTTTTGACAATGATATACTAGGCATAGTTATTATCCGGTACCATCTTAACCCATATCCAGATGACACACCTACAAGCAAATAATAGTTGTGCTCACATGGATGTTTGTTCATCCTCCCTTTCTATAATTTTTCATCTACACCTCAGGAAACAAGGAAGCTGATATAAAGAATAGTATATCCCCTCTTCCATCAGTTGACTAAGTCACTACATAAGGGAAGAATGACCAAATACACAAGCCATATTCATAAATTCTAGGACATGAATGTGCTTATCCAACAACTTCTACAAGCAATGCGGATTGAATAAGAAGAAACTGCACATAGGGTCTGCAAGTTAACACATCTGTTCAAGCGAAGACGGAATTTATTGGATCTATAACAGGGATCACAGTTTGACAAAATAATAAACTTGAGGGCCAGAACATGGCAAGATAAGAAAAGAGAGGACCCAAACAGATACCGACCTCTCTTGGTATGGGATATTCCTCTGATTCAAGCATACGAACAACTTGGCTCATCTTTGGTCTCTTGTCAGAGTCTGGATCAACGCATCTCAGAGCAGTCAGAAGGGCTCTTTTGAGAGCTCTTGTTGGTGGCCTTGTTTCAATATTTGGATCTACTACTTCTTCAGACCGCCTGTTACCAACCATCATTTTCAACCAATCAACAAGATTCACCTGCAACCAGAAGAGTCTAATACTTTAAGAGTCTGTTCGTAGCACAAAATTCGAGCACGGTGAGGACCCACTCACAACTTTACCATTTCTGAGTAAAAAATGACAAATGAAATCCTGCATGTCAATTCTTTAGAATTAAAATCTGCGATCCCTAGTCGATATCCAAATCTAACACTAGTGGAAATGGGGAAAAACTAAGGTAGTTTGAAGAATCACTGCATTATTACGCAAATTAATCAGAGAAGATATAAAAAAGTGGTGGGGGAGACTAAAGAGGACATCAGCATAAAAATTTACAGAGGCCAAAAAGAAAAATAGATTTGCTTGAAAAATCCTCCACTGAAACTCAAGCTCCGATGAGAATTCTTACCAAGGTTGGAAAGATTCAGATGCGATTCTACTAATATCTCGTGTCATAATATATAACTTTGTGAGCCATTGGTGGTGAAAGACCATAAAATTCAAATATTAATCGCTTCCATTCACCTTTCCACTGGACTTGATGGTGTGAAGTATAAGATTACTATTTTACCAATTAATGGACAGCAGGAAGATATACTAACCACACAAAGGACCAGACTAGGACACTAGATAGCCAAAAAAGAAATTGATACGTCACTTGATAGCTAAGTTGTTATGAATGCCGTCTTCATATGTACAGAATATATTTCATTATGACATGGTGAAAAGAGATAAAAAGACTAACAAGCATTGTCTCGTAAAGGAACAAGAAATAGCAGCATGTTACCATTTTTACTAATACTAGCTTTTTGTTCAGATAATGTAATGAATAGTGAACAAGTAAAGCTAAAGCGTGGGACATTCTCTTAAACTATAATTCAGCAGAAGGCTGAAGTCATGAGCATGATTTACAACAAGATCAATCTGCTGGAATCAGGTGAGTTGAGATATCCTTCTCAAGATTCATAGCATGTGAAATATCGGTTATGGAACATGATTATATCAAGAACATGTAATCTGGAGAAATTCAAGGGAAAGTAAATAGGAAACGAACATGAGACAAATATAAGAAAACCAGCAAGGGGAGTATTAATAAAGATTTATTCAGCGAAAGATCCGGGCACAATCAGTTTTACAGCTTCTTCAATAATGAGGATTCAGATAAGATATTTACGCCAGTGTGCTAATTAGATCTCAAGATAAGGTACAAAGGATAACAAACCTCCTGGGGAGGACGGCCATAATCGACAGGATCTCTTCCTGTGATGGATTCTAACAGCACTACCCCAAAGCTATAAACATCACTCTTTTCATTTAAGAGACCAGTATTTGCATATTCAGGAGCCACATACCTGTCAAATATTTGAAAGGGTGTGAAATGATATAATACTGCTAAAGTTCTATTTCAACTTTTTATACCAAAAAAGTAATATAATAAGACACCAAAAGTTGAAGATTATAAAGCCCAAAAGACCAGAACATGAAGACTACTCAAGCTGGAATGGAATCAAAAGGAGCAGAAGGAAGAAACTAACCCAAAGGTGCCCATTACTCGAGTTGTAATATGACTTTTCCCAGCACCAAGCAGTTTTGCCAGACCAAAATCAGAGACCTTAGCATTGAAGTCATCATCAATCAATATATTACTTGATTTTATGTCTCGATGAACAACTTTGGGCTCAATATTCTCATGCAAATAGGCCAGACTGCAAGAAATGATAGCACATTAAGACATCTGTATTGTTCCAAAATAGATTAGCTGAATGAACTTACGCTTTAGCTGTCCCAAGGAGAACCTTCATCCTAGCCTCCCAAGTGAGATACCCGTGGTGTCGCATTGCTCCATGAAGCCACTGTTCCAAATTACCATTGTTGACGTACTCGTAAACCAGCATCCTGAGATCATGAATTAGAGTAGAGCTTTTTCAAATGCTAAACAAGAAAGAACATAACACTCATTCTATTACTTCACATGCACATGAAAGTAATTGAACAATCCAAAGTTTCATTTTTCATGTCCAGAAAAGGTATAGGACTATCAAGGACTTCCAGACAGGGAAATACCTGTGAGTTCCTTCAATGCAGTATCCTAGAAGGCGAACCAAATTTTTGTGACGCACGTGGCCAATGGCTTCAACCTCCACTTGGAACTCTTTCTCTGCTTGACCTCTGGGACAAAGATCTTAAATTCAAACTCAAGCCAGCAACTAAAACAAAATGACCAGTAAGGAAAGCATATAAATTTATTTTATCAACTCACAGATTGTTGAGGAGCTTTTTAATAGCTACTGGTGTTCCATTAATCAAATTTCCCCGGTAGACAATGCCATATCCACCCTCACCAAGAATATTCTCCTTTGAGAACCGGCCTGTTGCAAGCTCAAGATCTCTCAATGTAAACCAGTGGCCCCAACCCAAGTGAGAAAACTCAGGTAATCCGGTTAGAGGAGAAGGAGCAGTTATTGGATGTGAATTATAAGCTTTATACAATGCGTTTTTGCATGAACTCCCTTCTTCTCCTGATTGTGACCCACAACAATCCTTGTCAACATGATGGAAGGAACCTGATTGACTGCTATTATCTCCATTCTTTTTCCCCATTCCAAGATGAACTAGGACCTTGTCTGATTCTTTATCACTGGTTTTGTCATGAATGGTGAGAAGAATTCCGTCCCCTGGAGAAAAATCATTTGTTGATACTTGCTCAACCCGAACTTCTTTAATTTCCTTAGAAACTGTAGGTATTTGGCTAACAGGGAGATTGTCTGTACTTCTTCTTGACTTCCTCCGTAAAGTGAGATAAAATGTTAACAATAAGAGGATGACCACTATGAAAATCCCAACAAGGATTCCGATCAATTGCCAGACCTTGAGACCAAAAACAGCAGTTTTTTGGGATAATTCATCCTTTAGACTAGAAGCCATCTTCTAGGATGTCAACAGACCTATAAAAATAGCATAAATTGAATGATGAAGGGCAACTTTACACGAAAAACACACATCTAACAAAGTGTTAGTTCAATCAAAACCCAATATGTTACTGAAGTTCTCGTTGCAACTCCAAGTCAAACAGAAAATATGAGCATTTCCTTATTTTCCCCCTTTTATAACCAATGAGTAGAGATCAAAACACAAAAAGCAAACAGCAAATTCATAAAACTGGCCCAGTCAACGAAGAGACCATATAACAAGATCCACTAATAGAGAACGTAAAGCAACACAAACAAGAGCCCATTTGAAACCCCTGATGCCAATGTTAATAAAATAAACAAGAAATGCAAATTAATGGAAACATACAGAAATAAAGTTGATGACTTTGATAAAGTTCACATCTTTATAATTCCCATACCTTTCTGAGATATACCCAAAACCAAATCTTCAATGCCCAGATCTCAACAACTCCATCACCATTCTCTTCCTTAAAAGATGAACCAGAACCAATTCCCACAGATCTTGACCGAGAAAACCAAAAAAAAAAAAGAAAAAGGCCAATGTCAAAATGACCAAATTCCAAGAACACACACAAATAAACCCTCTTCAGAGCTACCCAAGTTAAATAGCAAAACTAATATTACAATCTTGTATCTGAGTCTTCACAGCATTGAGAAATTCAAGTCCAAATCTAAGCTGAGATGGTGCTTTCTTAGACCACCACCTGCCCCCCTCCACAGTAAACCAGATGACAACAACAAAAGGGCTGAATTTGCAGAGAGAGTAAAGATACATAGAATGGTAGTAATGTTTATGATTTTTTTTTTTTTTTGAGGGCTGCTTTTTAGAATAGTAATATGACAGAGAAGGAAAGGAAGGATGGAGTTATCAGTGGTAGGTGATGAGGAAATGCCTTACAAACAGTAAAAGGGAAGTCATGGAAGAGGTGCAAGGCAACCTCTTAGTTGGCACCCTGACCCCTTTTTTTAATTTCTTATGAAGATGACTGATTATCAGGAAAGAAAAAAAAAAACTTTACTGCCATTAACATACTATTATTAGAAAAATCAACTTGTCAAGATAAAATTAATAATATAAAACAAGACAAATGTAATTATCATCATAGGGAGGGGAAAAAAAGTATAATTGTTGATTAACTAAAGGAAAATGAGAGAAACTGACCCATTTAACAAGGAAATCCGTAAAATTCTGATACCATAATTTTGGCTTTTACCAATCTTGGAAGAAGATAACCCGCAAAGGTGATGTAATAGTGTGTACACATCACTTGCAACTAAAAGTAGGGTAACTTTCTACAGTTTTTCCTTTTTTACTCACCTTTACCTTACTTCCAGGGAGAAAAGGGTAGAAAGAAACAAGAAAACGCAGTGGCAGAAAGCAAAAACAGAAAAAAGTTGGGAAGCAAATGGACAGGCTTTGTTTGGCATGTCAGTAAGTCACTGACTTTGGGGGTTTGGGTGGATGACATCCTGGACTCTTATGTGGACCCAGTCAACACCTCTCTTCTTTTTTCTTGCTTTTTCAGGTTGTTTCATTTTTTTTTAAATATTTTTATTTTAAACTATAATTTGTAATTTTTTTATTACAACAATGTTATATACCAAACAGTATTATTCGATTTGGGAATGACTATTGGTTAGGCTACTTCAAATACTATGAGTTGTATGTAGTATGTGGAGATCGACATATATGATTTCTAAAAGAATTAGATTGACAAAATAATTATCCATCGCTTCAATATCATGCTTTAAAATATTATCTCATATATTTGTTATTTAATTTTAAGATTTTTTTTAATTTAAATAATATAAGTCTGTTAACGAAAAGGGTAAATATATATCATTTGTTAGTCGGTGAAATATATATGCATTACTTTTTTAATTCAGGGTACATCCGCTCTAAATCGCAAAATTATGAGTATATTTTTCCCTCAATTTTATACAATTAGATTTATTTTGGGTTTTCCATCGAATGCTCGGTACATGTTTTGGAGCATCGACTAATTTGTATTGGGATCTTTACACAAATAGACGATTTGGGAATTCTGTTTTACTTTTTCAGATATTTATAAATAGATTATACATATATTATATACGGGCTATTTTTAGTTCAACTAGTTGAGTTAGAGGTTATTTAGGTTCATTGGGTCATTTGCACTTTTGTCCATATTTTGTCTGGTCTTTAATTTATGCTTATCATAACAAATAATTTTTTTTATGGAATATAAATTTATATTTTCGTAACATAATATTTCACAAGCTATGTTCGGATATGACATCAGTTTTTTTAAAAAAAAAATTATGCTCCACTGGACATAAATCCAATTGCTAAAAGGCAAAAGTTAATTAACCACAAAATTCATTTACAAATTTGATAATAGATTATTTACATTATTTTGTAGGAAATCTAAATTCTAATATGAGTTAGTATTTGAAATATTATTGAATTTCAACTTGAACCAATACAACTTAGTTGTAAATAATTATGATCGTTTCTTTAAGAAAGTTGAAAGCATATTTAAATAGAGAATATATTCTCGCACTTTTTAGTCATTAACATTGAGGGCTCTGTAGTAAATGGATATATGATTTGCTATCGCGTTGATGATTTTTTTTTTTAATTTAAGAAGTTGTGAGAATATTCTCAAATTTTTTAATTTAAATTAAATATTTGAACAATTAATTATTACTACTTTAATGTTGAAATTATACTGAAAATTTAAACTGTTCAAAAGAGAGTTTACTTACATTTTCAGACATCATTATCAGTAGTAATACAAATCATTTGCACTGTTAGACATATAATTGCTAAAACTTGTGACCTTACTCCGTTTTAATTTATTTGTTTTACTTTTTTTTTAATCTATTTAAAAATAAAAAAAATTATAACTCTTTAATTTTAACTTTTCACATAGTATATTTAAGATCATAAGATTGAAAAGCATTTTAATACATTTCACATGTTTTTAACTTAGAAGCACAAGCTTTAAAAATATTATTTATTTTGTTAAATTTTGTACGAAGTCAAAATAAAACATACAAATTAAAACCGAAGAAGTATAATTATAATCCAGATCTCTAGTTTTGGCTTGCTATATCATAATAGGCTTAGCTGCATCATCTTGCATTACTAAAAACTTAAAAGCACTAATGTCTCAACATGTTAGTTAACGCAACTAATCCAAAATCAGCGTAAAGTTAATATAGGCAATAAGTGTTTTCAACAAACCCATTTAGCCGTATATGATAATATTAATATAATATTAAAGAGGAAATATTCCTCTTTTAATTATTTATTTGTTTTTTTGGTTGAACTCTTTTAATTCATTTTTACTATTATTAGACGAGGGGGACTCAATGAGTAGGGACAAAATATTAAAAAGAAGAGAGGTTAAAGTTCAGTTCATACACACAATTAAGTGGTACACTATCCAAAGTAAACAAAGAAATATGAATACCAAAATCTTGTTGGCCACGAAAACTTTTTTTTTTCCGATTTCTTTTTCACTTTATTTAACAATGATTGGTTTTAAAATGTTCAAAATTCATCTTGGAGTTAAATTTTAAATTTAAAATGTGCTTCAAATATATTTTTTAATTTTATCTTTATAAATTTTAAAGAAAATATCCTTTTCTCTTTTCCATAAAAAATATAACCAAACATAATTTTAATTTCATAAAAAGAAAAAATTATTTGGAATCTATGGCAAAACACTTACTATTTATACTAAGAGAATTTGATATTCCATGTTATTTAATACAGAATACATGATATGAGTACCACAATAACCACTCAGTTTAAATAATGCCTAATAAAACTATGTGCTATTTAATTCGATGACAGAGAAAAATGACTATTTAATTAGTGTCCCACTTATTGGACATTTGTTTTTCATGATTTAATTTTTATTAAAGGTATGTCACAAAAAATTCTCTCATGAATTTTGTAACACACCCACACACTAAATACCACTAATCAATTGGCTTAAATTTTTTATTTGTCCCATTAGACACGTTATTCTAAAAAGATCCATAATTTATTAAAAAATACGGTGATTAAATTTGAATTTTAAAAATGAATAAATTTTTAGTAGAAAAAAATTTCTTCTTTAAAACATGACGCTACTTTGAATTAGCAGGACTAGTAGAATTCATATATTGTTTGATGTGCTAGTAATAGTAAAAGAAAGATTTATAATTTATAAATTATGAGCGAAAAAATGGTATCCTAATTCCTACCAAAAAAAAGTCCATAGTGTAGCCGGTGAAGCATTAAAACTATACATAAACCACAAGAAAATATGTCATTTTTTTATTCACTGCAACAAAATGTTCCATTTAATTATATATCCTATATTTTTAATAAAGATAACTCTAGAAAAAACTCTTAATTGGTTTAAAGAAAGAAAAGAGAAAAGTCTCTTTTTTCTTTTTATCTTCTTTAAACTGTCGGTTAATTATTTTAATACTAATACGGCTAATAATGACGAATCTAATTTTGCTTAAAGAACTTTAATGAAAGATAAAGGATTTTCCTTATAGTTGAAGTTAATATTAACAGAAAGGATGTATTATCCTAATACATAAGGGACACTTGCCCTACGTTTGTAGGTTATAGGAAATTTAATAAGGGTTTATAGGTGTCCCTCATGTCTGAAATTTAAAAATAATTTGGATCAAGAGATTAAGAAAAATAATACTATCATAATTTTGGCCAACCGCATTAATTAACTTTGTTAGGGATTATCATAAATAGTAAATAAATTAATATCATTATTGTGACGGTCTTTGAAGCTACCCACTATATAATATTCAATAATAACCAAAAATAATTCTATCGGTTATGGTTTGCCGGCATATAGAAGTTGAACACAAATGTTCTATATTAAAAAAGTCAAATAATTCGACCAATCTTTATATGTACTTTTTTTTAATTAAATAATCTTTATATGTACTTTACTTTTAATTCTGGAAGGAAAAAAAAAAAGTTATTGTTATTGCCTTTTTTTACAAAGACTAGTAATATACAAGTAATGAAGTGACTTTCCAACATCTCTCTTTTTTCTTTCTCATCAAACATATATATATATATATATATTGTTTTCTTTTCGGCAAATTATGTATTTGATCCATCCATTAAAAATAATTATATTTATTATTTAAATAAATGTAAATAATCACAGAAGGATTTTGATTGCTACAACACTCAGTTTCAGTTGATTTTCTTTTTATCTTTTTCAAATCTCTAATATTATATTGTAGTTCATTAATAAGATGGATTGATTAAATTAAACTGACTAAAAGCGATGGGCACGTCAAGTAATCCGACAGAGATACCGCTAACCTGGGTCTTAATTAGTAATTTGAATTTATTATCAGAAGTCATCGTAATGTTTATTTGATTACTATTTATTTATGTCTGTTGGTCAAAGAATCTAAAATTTGATGACTATTCCTAAAGATTGCTAATGCTACAGTTGAAAATTCTGGTTTTTCATGTACCAAATGAGTTTATTCCTGTAGGAATATTTGGTAATGATGATATATTTCTTCTTTTGATATCTTTATTCCAGTAGATTGTTGTGAAAAGAGGAATTAATTCTCTATTATTATGGTTAAATCTCTATTTCTGATAAGACAATCCTTACTAAGAACCAAAGAATAAGATTACGGACGTTAATTACGGGTAAATCATTTGTCATTTGTAGCAGGCACGGGAAAGTCCAACAATTATACCTTTTATTATGCGTCACAAGTCAAATATCATATTAGTTACGAGTAGCTTGTAGGTTATGAGTTCAACAAAATCAGTAATTTTAATTAATTTAAAAAAAAAACTATTTTAAAAATAAATTAAAATTTTAAATTCATAATTTTTAAATTTTTAATTTCGCCTCGACAATACTAACTTAGTTATATTTATACTAGCTAGAAAATAACGTGTCCCTTTCTTTTATTGTCCTCCATTAAATCTCTACTTCTTTTCACATGATCCAACTTTTGTTGTCCTTCCCGCATTAATTTTCGCCTCGTCACATGATTTTTGTTCAATTTAACTTTTAAGTACGTATAACAAATTGAGTTTTGGTCAATTTCAATTATCACAAAATTTTACAATGAAATATATTCAAACTATTACTCCCTCTATGTCTTTTTTTTTCCTATTTTTTAATTTAACTTTAAAATATCAAACTATGCTATGAAATTTATTTTCTAAAATTAAATTAAAATACTTTTTAATTAATTTTTCATGTTTGATTGCAATAAATATAAAAAAGATATTCGAAATAAAATGAATAGTTAAAATTAATTTCATATGAAAAAATACATCATAAAACATTATTTTTTCTGAAACTTTTTCACCTAAAAAATCGAAAGGAAAAAAAAATTGAGGGGATGTTTTTAGGTAAAGTGATAATAAAATAATGATTAGCAAATGTATTGTCAAATTCTTTTGGATGAAAGAGGTTATTAAGTCAATGTTGCTATTAGGATTCGACAAAGAAATCTCACCATTTTTTGTTGATCTGAAAGTATTTTTTTTAATTTCTACTCCGTCATTCCGTATTTATATTAAAATTTTTTTAAATTAATTTTTTTAAAATTTTTGGAAGATTGAGGTAGAATTGTCAAAATTAGCGTCTCAGCCCATTCAATTAGTTCGCGTAGACTTTAAAATTTGAAGAGTCAGGCCAGACAAATTAATTATTTTGATGCGCCTTAAAATCACTATGTGAATTGCGAGCCATTGGCCAACCCACCTTTTTGTAAATATAATTTTTATTATTTAAATTTTAATTTAAAAATGCTAATAGAAATATTTACAAGACAATATTACATGATGAAATTACTTGCTAATCAATAATCATGTCTCAGATTCAGAAACAAAATAATCCTTATTAGTTTAGTTTTAAATAAAGATTTGGTTGTATAGCTTTAATCTGACAATCACTTTTATTCTACACAAATGTCTTAGATACAATCATACAAGAAAACAATTTTGTTGGGTATAAAACTTTTGCGAAAGAATAACTTTTGACATGATACTGATAGAAAAACTTAAATTTTGTATTTAAATTTTAATGCTTGGGTTTGAATTTCTCTTATTATTTTTAGTACTCGATTTTTTATGTTTATTATTAACTTCTATTTGGCTCACGAATCGATCCAACCCACCTTGTTCAAATTTCACAAGTCATCAGACTTTCTCGTGTCGTGCTACACTACTAAAACATTATTTTTTCTATTGAAATTTTTCACTGAAAAATGTTAAGTGTCTATTTCCATAGATATTTTGATTGAATTGATGGAAAAAGAAAAAAATAAAAGTATTTTCATATGAAAAAAAATCACAAAAGTTCCCACTATTTCAGTGAAAATCTGTTTTTCATCATGCATTTTCTTAGTGAACTGATTCGATAAAAAATGAATAAAAATATCATATATTGTAACACAAATTTTTTATTTATTTACGATAGAAAAATCTTAATTTTCTAATAATGCTAAAGAAAACTCATTTTTAAACTAACTTCAAAAATCATAATTCAAATTTCAAACGTATCAAATCACAAATTGTATTAGACCGCCCAACATCCCGTTTTAGGTTAAAAACTGAAAGACATTTGTCACATATCTAATCGCATATATGATAATTAAGTAAAGTCAACTTTATAATTTAATTAGTGACAGCAAAAAACCACTAAACTGGAATATCACACCAGAAAGTCCTAAATATTTTGATTCTCAGTTCTCAGCCTTCCAGAAATAAAGAAACACGGTTTTCATGTTGAAAAGGTATTACCAGTTTTTCTTCTTTCATTTTAATTATCAATAGAGTTGTTATTTAAACCAAAACTCCAGTAGCATTCTGAAATATAACAATATAGGTAGTCTTTATTACGTATATGGTTTGTTTGTTGTTTATATTAAAAAAAAAAAATTATAATTACGAAGTGTCATGTTACAGCCGTTTCCTTTAACTACCAAAATATATTAGTAATAATCAATGTGCTAATCTCACTTATTTTAAGAACACGTTTTTTGGAGGATATATATGTGATACTTGAGGGGGCCGGCTGACAATGTAAGCAACATTTTATATAAGCAATGTTAGACCTATTAACACAATTTGACTTGTATAAATGTAGCCACGAGTCGAATAGTACAGATTTAAATATTTTATTCATTCGTTTATTTTAAATTGATACATATTTTGTATTATTTTTAAGCGACATTTAGCAACTTTATAAAATGTGAATCAAATATATATCACACATATACTTATTTTTTTTTTAATTTTTTATAAAATATTATTACATATGTATATATTTAATGAATGTTTTTTCAGCGAAGTGGTCCTCCACAAGGGAATAGGTATAGGACTTCTAAACTGAATATATCCCATTAAAGTTACAAAAGAAATATCTATTATAGAGATCAATTAATGTGATTAATTAGATTGGATTAGATGTGGATTGAAGGAGACAGTGAAATATTACTGGGGCATATTCATGGATTGCCTTGCTAATTATTGGATTTGCATAATTGGTGATATGGGATCTTAACCGTACAAACAACTGTGTTTGGTAAGTGAAATGTTTTCTTTTATCACATTTTAGATATCAAATCAATTTTTCTATACCATCACTTGAATGTCTAATCATTTATACTTTCCAGTTACATGTTTACTCGTTTATGTTTGACTTAATATATCTTTTAAAAAATTATAAATATATAATAGTAAATTATTTTTTTAATTTTTTAGATTAGACAAATAAAAATAATTATTTGTTTTATATAATATTTATTTTTATTATATAATAAATAAATAAAAATAAATGAAAAAACTAATTAATTAGAAAACACCAGGGTATATAAATAGACACCCCCCCCCTTGATATAGGGGTGCCCACCATGATTTTGGGGAAAGATGAAAGTGTCAAATTTGTTCCCTCGAAAATGTCCTATCTTATGTTAACAACTATGTCTTAATCTCGTTGTTTAGCTTTCTATGGTTTTAGCTTTTTTTTAACACTTTTTGTTTTTCTTTTGATCTAATTATATTTAGCAAAAGCATACTTAAAAATATTGACATTATGTACTTAATTTTGTATCTAATCCTTAAAATCATGTTTTGTAAAAATATTCTTTATCTCAAAGTCACGCTGAGCATAATATTCCCTCCCTCCCTAAAATAATGTTATAATATACACATACTTCATAACTAATAATAATAATAATAATGACAAAATCTAAAGTTAGTTTATCTTCTTATGTGCGATATTAATAAATTTTATATATTCTGTATATTTTCATATATGTATATGTATTTAGAATTGTCTTACTTTATGTATGCACTATATTATATATATTCTTATGAGTTGTATGCATAATTGAAGATGATTTCATTAATACTGATTTTTCTTCACAATATGTATCAAAATGTTAACATGATATTCACAATACATATCAAGAATATATATATACATACATATATGTATATGTGTATATATATATATATATAGAGAGAGAGAGAGATAGATAGATAGATAGATATATTGTGCTTTAATATATATACATATCTCAAAATTTATACAAGACGCTTCATAATATATATCAAAATATGTACATGATATTTCATAGCGTAACAAATTAAAAAGATTGCTAGGCAAAGTCTTTCAAAGGTATAGCAAATTTACTAAATTTTTAGAGAATACACTCCCTTCATTTCAAAATAAGCAGTAATTTAATTTTCTTTTTTCAAAATAAGTGGTGTTTTACATTATCAAAAAGACATTAATAATGTTTTTCCAATTTTACTTTTATTTAAATAAATAAAATTTACATAACCAAGAAATTATTAAAAAGTTATATCTTTTTCAAAATATTTATTAAGGGTAAATTAATAAAAATATATTTAATATTATAGAAATGAGTAATTTTTTTTAAAAGGTGTGCATAAGTTAAAAATATCACTTATTTTAAAATAAAAAGAGTAGCAATTAGGGAGAACAATAAATATCTATAGAGATTTTATAATTTACACTACTCAAAATAGACGGAGAGATTACTTCCCCCGTTTCATTTTAGTTGTTAGGTATACTAAAAATAGTTGTTTCAAAATACTTGCTAGTTTCAAAATTCAAGAGATAATTGACTATGTTTTTTCAATTCTATCCTTAGTACTTAAAATCATTCTAAAAAGTGAAAACACTGATTATGTATGTTTTCAAAAAATTAATAGAGTTATATTAGTTAAATTATTATGCCTATTAATTTTTTCTTAATGAATGTGTAAATTTTATTCTAATAATTAAAATAAAACAGAGAAAATAATATATACCGGGATTTAATTAAGGGATAAACGCATTAAGGATGAGAGAGAAAATCAATTATAGATCTATTTTCTCGGTGAAATTGGCTACAAAATGCCAAACAAATTAAAAGAAGCGTATATTAGATTAATAGAAGCCAATTTTTAAAAAGTAGGTTATTTTATGTCAATTTAATATCCCACTTTGTCGTACCATGCTAAATTTTATATTTCGGAGAAATGTTTTACGAATATAAAAATTTGTATAGAATGTAATTTAGAAAAAACTAAAATAAATTATGTTTATGTAATCTAATTAAAATAGTTATAATTTTTTAAAATGTCTTTTTTTTAAAATTATATTTATGTAGTTTCCCCAAATTTCAATAGGCTCGAGATATTTAGCCCAGATCGTACATGGACTTGCAACCCAGTCTAGCCGGCCTAAGTTTTGCCCGGCCCTACATAGTTGAGACTGACTAATGTGGCAGATTTACGCAAATGACCCTTAAGGCTATCAATTTAGGGGTGTCAAGAGGGGAGAAATGGTTTTAATTTGGCAGATTAAAATAAGTTGAATTAACAAATGAAATAATTAATAATCCGTTTAAAAATTATTTGAATTGAAATGGGTTAAAAAGTAAGTTATAGCTTAATTTGCTTAATTTTTACTAAATTTTAAGTTATTTGTTTATTCTTTTATAAAATTTTAATACCTAATAAATAATTTTTTTTTTATTATAGCTATATATAACATGTCAAATAAAAAAAATATCTTTTTTAAAAATATTTTGATAAGATTTCTGATATGATTAATGTGAGCTAAATACCAACTAATGTTTTAAAAGGCGGGGCCGTGAGGTGAGGTGAGGCGTTTTACGTAGCACGAAGAGAAGAATAATCCCTAAAATATGGGAGCGTAAGTCTCATGCATCTGTGGGGAGTAAATCAGATATATCTTTAATTTTGTAATTTTATTACGAAAAAGTCTCGTGTATCTTCAATTTTATAATTTTATTACTAAATAAATAAGTAAATCTAAAATTTCCATTTGCAAATAAATTTAAATAAATTACCAATAGTATAAAAAAAGTTATTCTAATTAGTATTTAACAACATAAAAAATGACATAACCGATATAATCTTTAAAATAGAATTATCATCCATTTTATCAATGCTCTACGGACTATGCATATATTAGTCTTCTCACCCGCAACTTATATTTGCACTATTTTTTGTTTATATATTTCAATGAATGAGAAGGATAAAAAAATGTAAAAGCAATAATAAAAACACATTTGAAAACATTGATACCAACATAATTTTTTGATGGGTTGAAATAGGTTAAACTGAGACAATAAATGGCCGGGTGATTTTTTTATGGACTAATTTAATTACCTCCTTCATTATGATTTTATATTGTCTTTTCAAAACTTGTGCAAAGATAATCCTTGAGGCAGATAAAATATTAAACTGTTGTTGTAAGTCTATCGAATTCTAAATTGCGATATAATTTCCTCATAAAATTTCAATTTACTCAAAGAAAATCTTAGATAGTGATTTAAAAGATCTATAAATTATAGCATAAGTAAAAACATCTTTCGTTAAAGTTTTATTTGTTTTCATTAATATTAAATGTTTGAATTTGGATATACATCTGAACATTAAAATATTATTTTTAGATCTAAATATTAAATAGATAAAATCGTTTGCTTTTAAATATATGAATATATAATTTATTTACACGTGAACATAAAAAAGTTATAATTAGAAAAGAATAATAATTAAATAGCATATCAATAGAATATTAGAAAAAAATTTAATTTAAATAAAATGCCCTTGACAGAAAAAAAATCGCAAGACATAAATAAAATTCGCAAGACATAAGTTTTTGTCCAAAGTTATGCCTAAAGGCGTAAATTTTCACAGGTTATGTGTTATGCCTGATAGACATAAATTAATGTTATTGAACTTATGCCTATTTCTACCCATAGGCACAAGTTCAATAATGTGAAATTATGCCTACTATACATAAGTTAAGTAACATGAATTTGTGCCTAAAGGATAAAAGTTTATGCAATTGAAATTGTACCTAAGGGGCAGAATCTATGCTTTGCGAATTTTTTTAAAACACTAAAATATGGATTAAAACACTAAATAATAGAATTTGAAAACCACCAATTTAAACGATAAAAAGTTAAAGACCACACTAAAAGAGAGGATAATTAAAGAAAAACTTAAAATCCGCCCATTAATCTCTTTTTCAGACCCAAACCCGAAGGTTTGTTTCTCTTCCCGCTCAATCTTCCCACTTTGAAATTTCTGCACTTTCCTTTTTTATTTCCCAGAAATTTCTGCACACTTAAAATTGCAGTGACAAGACATTTGCAACATTACAATTGTAAGCTTCAAAATTGGCATCATCATGACTTCTCAAGCAGGTATACAGAGAATAACTCCTCATTCTCCCGATGAATTTTCCATCTAGATTCGATGCTTTAACATGGTGTAATTTGAAATGCAGTTGATTTGTGGGCAGAACTCATAGCTGCTGATCAAGACCACTTTGATCGTCCCTCCGAACAACCTCAAGAACCAAATATTGCTGTTGTATATCGGCGGCAAAAACCCCATAGTATCACTCCAAAAGATGTCGAAGGGTTCTCTTTTTTCCCATTCTCCAAAATTCCATTTTGTTGGTTTGGTGGGTCGCTGAAGGTTTTAATTTTTTACTTCGATTTGTTTTCAGGAGGCAATCGACTTCAACTTCTGGTAATGAAAATCGGCTGAGTTTTCTCCCTGTTAAACGAATCAGTTGGAATCGTGCCCTTTCCACCAGGTTTTGTCTTTTGCCCTAATTTTCCAATTTCCCCCCTAAATTTACCACTGACAACACTTTTTTACAAGCATGGTATCAAAATCAATCTCATTGTATATACTTAAAAGGATTCTGCTTGTCGTGGTTTTAGCTTGTATATTGAAATGGAAATAATCTGGATAGGGATATTTTAAGAAGCATATACTTTGGTTTACTGAAACAAGCAACAGTTTAGTCCATTCATTGATCCGGTATTTGGTGCTGTTGACTTGCACGCTAAGCTTATCAAAGATAGTTGTGACCATTCAGGCAAACATTTAGTAGAATTTCTTATGTAAATCCCTGACACCAACTTAGTGTCTATTTTTAATACATTAATTACCTTACCTATTGAAAAAAAGATTGTCTAAAATTTTTTAAATAAGGGGAAGCTCAAAAAAGTAAATCCACCAATTAATGCCAGAAGTATTGAGATCAAGGTCAACACGCTAATAAGAAAACCAACAAAAGGAAAGAAGACTGTGTAAAATCATTTGTCAAGCATTAATCTACACTATCAACTTTGTTTTTCTTCTTAAGAGTCTGTTCTTAGGATAGAATAACACGGATTCTTTTAGTATAGCAGACCCCACAACCAACCCTTTTCCCCACCCGAAAAAGAACAAAAAGGAGACTAAAAGAAGAGAAAAAAACAGAAACTTTGTAGATGTTGGCGAGGTTCTCAAATAAGGATGCTTCTGCACCGTGGCCGTATAGTTGATATCATATTATAGTGTTTTACATCCATATAACTTATCCTCTCCTAAGAAGTAGTTAGCTATGATGGTATTCTTTCCAGTTGCAGCAACATTCACTATCAGCTGATTTGGTATATGCAATTTTCTTTGAGTTTTTGATGAGTGTAAATAATCTGGCGTCCGTTATGCTGCTGAGTTTCTACACCTTATCATAATGTGTAATTTATATGTAATATGATGACAAACAATCAGCAATTTTGAGGAATACTTCCTGGAAGAAGCTTATAGGCTGTCTAGATTTCATTTATCATTTTAGCAGAGCCCTTGCCTCCAGCGTCTATGGGCATAAAAATGTATATTATATCATGAATGTTCCTTTTATGTAGTAATGAAGCTTCTTTTATATGCTAATTCAATTAGAAACGAGCTCTTCCAAAATTGAGACTTTAGCTATGTGTTTGGGAATGGGATTCTAGAAAACTGTAAGCTAACTGGCGGAAACATTTTGCCCGAACAATACAAAGTTACCTAACAAAGATGTTTCTGTTACTTGCAAAGAAAAGTTGTCTTATCTATAGCAATTTCTCATTTGGGCAACAAAATGGGTTTAAGACTCGAAGATGTATAAGTCCTCTGATTATCTTTTTTTATGTTTAGCCTCCTTTTATGAACTTTTTTCTGGGTGCCCCAAGTTGATAAATTTAATTGGCTTTTGAATTTACTATTTAATCGAATCCGTAACCCCTTCCCCACCTGGTTATGTAACATAGTAATTCCTAGTACAAACTTTCTCTTTCTTTGTCATATTTGCAAATTCCCGTTAGATATTCATTACTACCACTATTGTCTTTCGTAACGAGGTTTTTCTTCTCTTTATTTTGTTGACAGAGGGAGAACCAGTATTGCTGCTGTATGTGCCGAATTACATCCTCAACAAAGAAAGATCGGAAGAAAAACAAAACCACCTCTTCCAAGGGTAATTTGTTGAAAGATTTTCCAAACCCCCACAAATCCACATTGTACTTGTTCCTTTTCAAATGGCATCAGTTAGCTAATATTTTCTATCATACAAAATCACTGGTATTTCTAATTCTTCATACTTCATAGGGTAAAAAGGTTGAAGCTCCGAACTATGATAAGGAACGGGCATATTTTCAAGAAGTTGATGATTTTGAACTAATGGTGGAAAGCCCCTCCCCAAACAAATGCAATACATGGACTGTGGGCATCCAAACTGATGATATCGTTATATCCCGCCTGTCATCAGTACTACAGAAATGGTTGATTTCTAAGAGACTTAACGATTCCTATGCACCTCCTGTGTCATTATCGAAGATATTGGAAACCCCAGCCTCACGCAAAGAATCTGCTAGCAGATCTATTTATGGATCCTCAAATGTGAAAACCCCAGAAAAAACATCATTACGAATTCCCTCTGGTTTGTACTCCACCCAGAACAAAAGCATTGGTTCTACAAATGAAGATGTGTCAAGAGAGCAGCATTTATCAGAAAAAGGCATTGGAGAAATACATCCCATGGATGAGGAAGGTTGCGAAGATATTGATGTAGCCGTTAGTAAACTTTCTCTAACTTCCAGGCCTTCTTCAGTGGATGGTCACACTTGGGATCCATTTTTGGCTCTATTGGCAGCATGTGGACAGTCTGCTCCTTTAACACTATGGGAGATATTATCAAAGTATTGGTGCGTCTCCTATGATCCTTCCACTTCTGTTCTACTTCCTCAAATTGAGTATCATCTTAGGCATATCTTTCTTCCTAGTCGGACTTTTACTGTCTTTTTGGTACTTGAGGAGCAGTGAATTTAACTGGATTTTTTTGTTTCAGCTGATACAATGATCCCTAATACTGTCAACTCTTCCTTTTAAAAAACTTTAACCAGGAATTGCACAAATAATTTATAGTTGCAAGAAAGATGTTGTCCACCTTGGTACTCTAAGAATGCAGATCTGCCTGAGGCTGCTTAATTCTATATCTCTTTTTTTAATTCTTTTGGTAAGAATGCTCTTGAAATCATGCGTTTTTGAACCATGTACACGAGACCGATGAGGATGAATATCAATATGGATTTCCTTGACTACTGCACCTTTTTAGCTTAGTAGTTAGTACTATTACGAACTCGTGTACTAGGGCTCTCTTTGATGCGCGTGATCTTAGATTTGAACTATATCTGAATGGCTATTTAGTTTATACTTGGTATGATCTGATCTTATCAATCAGTATCCTTTCACTTTCATGAAGAATCGAATTCATATTTTGTTGGCGGTAGACTTAATTCAGTCTGAACTTGCTCTTAATCTTAACTTCTCAAAGCATCTAGATTCATAAATTTGAACTCTGTCAAATGCAGTGAGACGCAAACAATTACCAAGGTTGGTGAAGGCACATTTGGGGAGGCATTTAAGGTTGGTGAAAATGTCTGCAAAATTGTCCCATTTGATGGAGATTTTCGAGTAAATGGAGAAATACAAAAGGTATCCAGTTCAATTATATTTCTTGTGCAATTGAATAGACTCCAATTCCATTAAATTGAGATATGACCTAAGTAACTTGCATCAGCAAACCGAAGTTAGTGTGGAGGATGATCATAGGGTCAGCAACCAATCTTCTGAAAATATTTAAGTCATTCTGATTTGAAATCTGTGTCTTGATACATTTCAGAAATCAGAAGAACTACTTGAGGAGGTCATACTCTCTGGTACCCTTAATAGCTTAAGAGTTCATGAGGGTCATCTCCTGAATTCCTGTTCTACCTTTATACAGACAATGGAGTAAGTTTCACATATTCTTAGTTTATCTTAAAGCAATTGCAACTTTTTTGTTCCTTGTTCTGAACCTCTGTTTCAAGTCAAAAGCTGCATTTAGGAACGTCTAAAGGCCCTGTCTGATTTAATCTGCCTGTTTGTTTTAAACTTATGTGTAACCTCAGAATCTATCATGCAAACTGCTACCTCTGCTGCCTAATGAGAAACTGTTTTGTAGAAACCTGATCAGTAATAAGTCTTGAAATAGGCATCCACATTGAACTGTCTCCTTAATGACTGATACAGTGAGAAAAAATTGAAGCTTCTCAGGCGTGCTGTTATCTACACTCGCAAATGTGTACTATTTCTTAGTATAGGAGAAAGCTAATCGTTGACCACTTATGTACAATTGATTTCACATTCTTCAGCATGAGGGTGTGCCGAGGCCATTATGATGCATCTCTATTAAAAGCGTGGGAAGACTGGGATGGGAAGCATGGTTCAGAAAATGACCATCCTAAGGAATTTCCTGAAAAGCAGGTTGTTTTCTCCTAATTGCTAATAGTTGCCTCCCATTGTTCATTTGTTGTTTGAGTGGATCTTGTGTGATTGGTACTTCTGTTGCAGCTAGAGGAAATTACTTAGACAATTTTGAAGTGCCACTGACTAAACCATTACATATCTTATAGTGCTATGTTGTGTTCATTCAAGAACACGGAGGAAAAGATCTTGAAAGTTTTGTGCTATTGAACTTTGACGAAGCAAGGAGTTTATTGACACAGGCAAGTGATTGAATATTTTTCTTTTGGCATTGTTAACCAAATATCTCATTCATTATCAATTATTTGACTGCAAAATCTGCATTCCAGGTAACTCTTGCTTTGGCTGTATCTGAGGCCGCATATGAATTTGAACATCGCGATTTGCACTGGTTCGTTTTTTCCATGTGATGATTTGTTCATCATATTTTACAATCTATAGTGGGACAGTGCTTTATTGTGCTTTTCTGTGCGTTAACAATTTTCTTACCATAGGGGAAATATTCTATTAAGTCGGAAAGGTTTAGATACAGTGCAATTTACTCTTGAGGGAAAAGAAATACATGTCAGCACATATGGATTATTGGTTTCGATAATTGACTTCACTCTTTCAAGGATAAATACAGGTGTTCACCCTTTCTATTTCTCCCTTCCCTATCCTGTACTTGAATTGATTAGAGATTCTTATCCCCGTATATACATACTGATCACAGGTGAAGACATACTTTTTCTGGACCTGTCATCAGATCCTGAACTCTTTGAAGGTCCAAAAGGAGATAAACAGGTATGAAGCCAAAGAAGTCCATGTATCTTCAGGTGTTTTGATACATATTTATATTTCATTGTTTTGTGGCATGTTTGCAGTCTGATACATACAGGAAAATGAGAGACGTCACAGGTGAATTTTGGGAAGGAAGGTATAAATACTAGCCCCTTCACTTTCAAGCAATTGTTTCAGTGGCAGAAAATTGCCTTTGGCTTATCACAATAGTGTATTTTCTTCCATTTTAAAGTTCATGATTGCCACATATATTGTGGATTCTTCAGTCTAAAACTGTGTTAGGACGTTGGATGTTTGGAATTCACCACTAAAATAACATCCTAAGTTGTTTAACCTGCTGACAGAGAATTGAACCAAAATTACAACTGTGCTAGTTCTTTTGTCTCTGTAATCAGTTAGCTTTTGCTGCTTAATGACCACTGACACAGTATTGGTGGCCAATATTCTAAATTACGGAAACCATCGGCGGGGGAGGCTTTCCTGTTTGATGGTGTTTCCTGTCTTACTATCCATGGAATTTCTGGTCGAGACTCAGAGGCAATTACCCATAAAAAGCTCTCGGCAGGAATAGTGTGTCTTCTAGTACTATAGGATTTGTATGCTTCACACTACCAAAGACGGATCATGCTTGTTTTTTGTCACAACACTGTGGATTGGTCTGTTTTTGTCATAACACTTGTTGATAAATGAAATAGCATTTCCTTATGGTGTGGCTGAGTTGTTGATAAATGAAGTAGCATTTATTATGGCGTGGCTGAATTTGAGACCTAAGCCCTAGCACCTAAGAAGTATCTTTGTCATGCAAAATCACCAAGGCTTTAGTGACTGGATTATTTGTCTGCGGATGTTGACCTTTTGCCTTCTTTGTTTTTTTATTTGTGTCTACAGTTTCCCCAAGACAAATGTTCTATGGCTGCAGTACTTGGTTGACATACTACTGCTAAAGAAATCATACGTGAGTATTCTACAACAATGTTGATTCCATGCATATCACCTAATTGAAACTGTATAATATTCTGAATGGGTAGTATGTCCTCATTTTATGCAATTGGCCTTCTGTTCCTAATGTATGCTGCTGCGTTTGGCTGCTATGGGCGTCTAGTTGCTGCAATTTCAGCTGCATGCAGTATGATATTCTAATAGTTGATATTGACCATGTAATTCCATCCTCCTCAAAACAGAACAATTGAAAAAACAAAATCAAACTAATTGGTCAATCTCCTTCTATTGCTATCCCTTGTCTAATGTAGAGGAAACCTTCATTTTTGCTGCATTCTTAAGACTTCCAAGCAAGATGAGTCGACATCAGAAGTAGAAGATTTCACCTCTGGAAAGCGCCTACACCTAATGGCTTAAGCCTCTGTTCCCATTTCCTAGATAATTCGGGATTAAAATCAAGCTAATAAAATATTCTTTTTGGTCCAAATTAAGTGGCCTAACTTTATGAAAATGTTGCAGGAAAGAACCTCCAAAGATGAGAGAGATCTACGTTCTCTAAAAAAGCGCCTGAATAGCTACAGTTCAGCAAGAGAAGCAACATCGGATGTTTTCTTTTCTGACTTGTTCGTTAACCTCCAGCATTGACTGGAAAAAATTCCCCAAGAAATTAAGGTATTTACTGTGACTATGCTATTCTTCCAGGAATCTGAAAGTGCACTTTCTGTAGGAGGTTTTTGTATCAAGAAACCAACTTGGTTTCCCATGACAAGCATTAGAAACAGAAATGTCTTTTCCTTTCCTTTACTCGTCTTCATTTTATTTCATTTTTCTTCTGTATCATACTTTGGATTGTAAATGTGATCTTAAGACCCCTTAGTACATCTCTATTAGTTGGGATATGATAAACACCTCCCTCATAGGATGTTGAATTCATGTGGCCGCCAAATTTGGAATATGATTTTTTTCCATCTGTTTAAGCCTTGATGGGATAGTTATCTGTCTCTGTGTCGGTGAGAGGTAACATGCCAACATGGAATAGTCCAGCAAGTTCATCCGGACACTATTGTTATCAAAAGAAAGAAAAACCATTTCCCTTTAGCATCTGCAATGACCAGCCAAACATCAATTGTTCCAAAGGATCAACTTAGCAGCCTTTCTATCCACTAAACCATAAACTCTCGTGCTGTGTCCCAGAAGAAGTGGACATACAGCTCATGCAGACGATGCCTATCATCTTTTTCCCCTTGTTGAAACTTTAGTGTTTCTTACATATATTTTATGGCATATGGCATATATGTCTGAAGGCTACAACTTGACAATAAATTTTCTGTAATTCCCCTCTTTATTGCATCTCTTTCACTTTCGTCATCACTAGTCACAAAGTTTAAACCAGAACTTTATAAATCACTAACAATTTTATAACTACACAATTAGTGCGACACTTATCTCGACTCTACCCTTATCTATAACAAAAACACTACTATATCACTTATCTCGACCTTTTATTTAATTGACTAAAAATATATTTATGTAGGGTAACAATAACACTTCTGCCGACCTATTAGTTAAATACTCCCTCCAATTCGAAAGCAATTTTAGAGAAAGCTAGTACTAATATGTTGTATTGGTTGTTGCTTTTTTATCTTTCCTTTTTTTTTTTGGGGGGGGTAAAAAGAGTGAAGAGACTTCTTTAGTTGTTTATTGAATTTTGATAATCTGATCAAAACTTTTCAGCTGTCGGATGACTCAGATTTAATGGATTACAAATTAGCTCACATGGGAATAGATCCTTTTTGATTTGACGTAATACCATTCCGAGGATTTTTGTTTTCTAAACATTAAAAAAGTGTGTTAAAAAATTTATATTATCAGTGTCATCTTACATGTTTTAAGAAGTTATTAATTCAGAGGTTAAGTTATATTAAAGAGGCATGAAGATATTTTACGCTGTTAATGTAATTTATTTAGTTAGACCAAGTTGTTATTTTATTTTTTTTACTTCGTCAGTATATAAAACTTAGATGCAAAATCCATATTTTAAAATCCAGACAAGTAGAGCAAAAAGAGAAGCCGAATGCTGGTTGCATGATCATAAAGAACTTTTTTTTTTGTTAAAGGAGACCTTTCACATGTATTTATGGACTATAATTTATACACCACCAATCCCAAAGCTAATGCACTAATTCTTGATTATCATATTTAATTTTGATTGCTTCCTTTTATTTCTTTCTCCTTTGAATATAAATTACACTTTGTTTTCAGGATTAAATGAAAAGGGCTGATTCCTTAGAGCTGTAATATTCTCTCCTTTGTTTTCTCTTTTTTCTCCGTAGAGTGACCATTTAAAGAATTCTAACTTCACTTGAGTGTTGTTATAATATCTGCATAGCAATTTTGACCATCGGAGATGACTCAAATTTTCTTATTTTTAATTAAAAGTTTCGAATTTAAATTTGGGAAACATAAAACTTGATGATGACTGATGAGCGGTTTACCTCTTTAGTGGTAATGTCTGAAACATATAAGATGATAATGCTGCTAGATATTAATGTTTGGTGCACTTTTGTGTGGATAAATGTTGAAGAAAGTATGTATGTTTTAACTATATGACGAGAAATTGAAAATTCAAAAACATTGTCCTTTGCTTTGCCAAGAAAAGGAGTAACAGATAAAAAGGGAAACAGAAAGTGTCAGCAGCTCCACTTCCTGTGATATATACCAAACATAAATCTGATATTATCTTTGACCATTTTAAAAATAAAAAATTTGATATTTCATACCCACCTCGATCTTTTTTTCTCTTTTTCTTGCGTGTATCTATATGCTATTCAACTTTCCTTTTTGCAAAGCAAAAGTGTGGATTTTGAGGTCATCAAGTATTCAAAATGAATCAGGACAGGGGCATCCCATGATACTGTTGTACATTTTTACACTTTGGACTATCCTAACTTGGTTCTTGTTTTGTGTGCAGGACCAACATAACTTCAAATGCTGTCATCCATATTCAATACCCATAGTAAATTCTATAGTAGACATTATAATTTGTTAATATGTCCTTGAAAAATAATGTAAACTAAACATTAATTCGGCACATGGAGCTAGTCTCATAATCCTTTTGTGCTGACTCAAACTTTGTCAATAGATCGATATCACTTTGCTGAATATGACTTTAAATAATTTGGGATGAAATCTTTCGTAGTGAAAGAGAAGAAGTTTGAGCAAAGATTTAGGGGGCGTTTCACATGTGATTTTATCTCGTGATTTAAAATGGTAAATGAAATTAGCATTTAAACATGAGATTTCATCTCATGATTTATCAGAAAATTTTGATTTGAATTCAAATCATGAAATGGACTTTTTTAAATATAAAATTTGACCCATGGGTATATATTTTGTGAAAATAAAAAATCACCTTTTTATATTTACCAATCATTTATTTCAGATGTAAATAAAATTTATTGTTGGTATTACTACTCTTACCAACCTTTGCCAACCATTTATATTGAGTAAGTTTGTCAACTATATGAGATGATTATATTAAAGAGTAGTACACTACAACTCATGTTCTATTGAACTAAATTTAGATCAATAAATGTTGTATTTTTTCTAGAATGGTTTTCTGACACATTGGATTATACTTTGTTATGAACTTTTACTTATTTGGTAAGATTGTATAAGAATTGAGGAAATTTTAATAGTTTTCACAACTTATGGAGTTTTTATGTTCCTGAGAAAAAAATACAATTTAAGAATTTCAAATTGCATGTCCAAATAAAACTTTAACTTCATCTCATATGATTTCATCTCGAATGACTAAACTGATTCCCAGGAGTATTTAAATCATACAAAACATGAAGCAACAAAATTATGGTGTATTATTTTTATTTTGAGTTAAAATAATAGTTAAATGAGACGAAGCGAGTAAAATTGATGTTTGGATTGAATTCCAACATAATAAAATTGATTATAATCTACCTCGGGTTCTTGATTTTAACAAATCCCCTTAATACCAAATGATTGTCGTTTTCTTTTTTTCCTTTCTAAAAGAGAAACTTTATTAACCTAAAAAGAAAAAAAAAGAAAGTATTTTGGCGTCCCCCATTTTTATTTTAAAATTTTAAACAATGTTAAAAATCTTCCTTGATTCAAATATATCTTCCCTTTCAACCCCTTTTCATTTAAATCTATTCCTTTGTCATCTTTTCCCTTTTTTGTATCTATGTTCTGCCACTTTGTCTCCTTCTCCAACAGTTGGTTTTATTCATTCTAAAATTAGCATTAATTATTTAATTAATTATATAAGTTATTTGAACAAATACAATATATTTATTTAAAAGCACATTAGATCTCTTTAAGGTATATAATATTGGGACTTGCACCCTAAAAATAGCCTGTTTAAATTTTTTATCCTTTTTATGAAAATAAATTTATTTAAATTATATTTCATGTTTTACACATCCTTTTACTTGATACGCTAAAACATGGCTCCAAATTGGATAGGAAGTAGTGTGATTTACACCAAATTGGAATATCATGGTATCTCCTGGTCTCATGTTGCCACTTCCATCCTTTTCCTTCATACGCTAAAATATGGCTCCACCGACCATTATCTATATTTCCATTAATTTATGCGCATGTATTTATTACATAATTAATTATCTCTCTAAAATAAAAATCTAATTGAACAATGGGGTCCTATTACCTCTAAATAACTATGCACTGATATTATTATATATTCTTTTTAATCATCCCTCATTTTATAAAAAGTATTAATTTTATTTAAAATATATAATATTTTTCGTTTTTGATTTTTTTTTCACACCAATAAATAACTTTTCTATTCCACATCTCAGCCCCACTCCCTCCATGTTCTTCTTCTTCAGCTATCTCTTCCCTATATTCTACCTTCAATTCTTTTTCTTCTCTTTCTTCTTTTAAAGCAATTAATTTTTCGCCCTCTCACTAGTTACTGTCATTAAGACTGTTCTAAATTTTTTACACTTTGCTGAGTTATTGATAATAAGAATAAAATGATACCTCCTAATTTATCTTAAAATCTAATGAATTTTATAAATTTGTTTGAAATGAAAGAAAAAATTTTAAAAGATTTTTGAGTGGAAAAGAATTGGAGTTGTGAAAAAAATGATGGCATTGGAAGTGAATATAGGGAGCAGAAATGAAGAAATGGTGTCATTGGCAACAGAGTTACTAAGAAAGAAAAAAATAATAAAAATGAGAAGCATAATAGAAAAAATAATTTTACAAAAATCAAATTATGCTCTTTAAAAGAATATATATATTCTCTGTATAATTAGGTGATTAAATAATAATAATAATAATATCAATTTAAAATTATTCAAAATATAATAATAATAGAACCTCATAAATGTCAAATGACTTGTTAAAATAAAGATGAGTGTTAATTATGTATTTTATTAAACTTTAAAAGAATTACCCCGTGCTTTTAATCTCTGACTAAATTGAAATCATAGTTTTTCATTATTTCTGTTCACTTTATTGTTCAAAAAAACAGGTAGCATGATCCTTTGCTCCTTTCAAAGATAAGGTTTCCCCCTTTGCTTTCAACATGCATGTAGCATTGTCTGCAATTTGCCAGGTGTTAACCTTTTTTTTTTTTTTTTAGTATGTATGAACTCAACCTTTCAGAAATTTCAAAAATAATTTATGCTTTTCCATAGTAGAGAAGCAAAAAAATAATTTTCAATATTTTCTTCAGCACAAAGTAATCATTTTTATTTTTTCCTTCCTATGTTATACTAGAAAGTTATATATTCGTTTCTTTTTTACTTTTCTCTCCTACCCCACCATTGTTTATCTCCTACTCATACCTTTTTTTCCCCATTCTCCCTTTTGCTATTTAAATGGTACCACTTTTTTCATTCAGTGTCTAAAGACCAACATTATATATTTCCTATTATAGTTCCATTGGGGTCTATTGCTCAAGTCACAACACATTCAAGAAAAATCCCCAACATTATAATGGCTAGAGGAGCTTCAAAATTCATCTTCTTATTCTTCTCGTTTATTCTTCTTGCCTGCATTTCTGGTAAGTGTACTTCCCTTCTTTGGAAATGTATATCATTCTTGTGATGTTTCTGTTTGAGCATTCCTATATTTTACAAGAATGGGGTCTGAATGTTGGTTAAAAGCAAGTTTCTTGTTTTTGCTGATTCTTCTATTATATGACTACTGTTTTCTCTGTCCAAGTTCAAGATTTGGAATTTGTTTGAGTGTTTCTGTTTGGTATTCCTATATTTTACAAGTACGGTGTCTGAATGCTGGTTAAGATTAATTTTTTTTTTTTTTACTGATTCATCTATTCTATGAAGACTGTTTTCTGTTCATGTTTAAGATTCTGAAATGCATTTTCCGAGTTCTAGCTATATGCAAGAATATTGTTGGTTTGTTCTTATTTTCTCCATGAGCAAGATGATTGTGGGTTGATGTAATTCCATTTCCACCACCTGCTGGAATGTGTGGATTTCTGTAGTTAGACAAGTTCACTACCACCACCACCCCCCACCAAACCCCTCAAAAGAAAAGATCTGCTTTTTGCCCCTCTTTTTCAATAGAACCCTTAAGCCCTAGATTTCAAATATTTGTGTGGAAAGGGAGGATTTTGAACCCAACATCTCAATGACTTTGATAAAATGGAGCAAATGGCTTATCCGAGCTTAGTTTACATCATAAACTATGGTGGTAAAGCAAAGCCTATGCTAGAAACTAACCGACATTAATCAAGTGATAAGACTGTCATCTTATTCTAGAAATGTTCAGCAAAGAAAATGAAGATTGGGATTTATCACCAGAAAAAATGTTTACATTAAACTGAGCATGCTAGATTTACCATGTCCACTTGAAACACGAGGCTGCATTGGTTGAGATTTGATGTTACAAGAGTTAACATTAGTTGAACTCAAGTTCAAATATGGCAGAAAAGTTGCAGCAAGTTAAAGATCTAATAATGTTCTTTGCAGGATTATCCCCAGCTAAAAGATTTGAGCACAGAGAGCTTGCAAGGGAAAAGGAACAAAAATTCCATTTTTTCGCGAAAGGATTGCTTGAGTTGTTACCCATTGGTGCAATTAAACATGATTGGATGGATCCACCGGCAACTGGATTTCCTACAACCCCTGTCGTAAATCCTGTCACGACTCCAACTAATATGCCTCCAGACAACTCAGCTCCAACAGTTGTTACTGTCCCATCCACAAATCCTAACCCTGGACTTCCGGATCTTGGGTCTATACCTCCGGCAGCTCCTTCTACAACCCCTGTGATTGACCCGAACCCCAATCCTCCGGTACCAATAACTAATCCAGTTACCACCCCCAGTACAAGTACACCGGTAAGTAATCCTGTAACAACGAATCCAAACCCCGTAGGTGGTGTTCCTGTCACCACCCCTGTAACGCCTCCTGCAACCACAAATGCTCCTGCTACTGGAGGGCAGAGCTGGTGTGTCGCGAAGAATGGAGCCGGACAGACTGCACTTCAGTCAGCGCTTGATTATGCTTGTGGTATGGGAGCAGACTGCTCAGCCATCCAGCAGGGCGGAAGCTGTTATAATCCCAATAGTCTGCAAAGTCATGCATCTTATGCCTTTAACAGCTACTTTCAAAAGAATCCAGCGCAAACAAGCTGCGATTTTGGGGGTGCTGCCATGATAACCAACTCAAACCCAAGTAAGCAAAGAAGGATAATTTATTGACCTGCCTTGCTGTTATAAACCAGCATCTTATTGTTTTCTGATCATTTACATGCTGACATACAGGCACTGGTTCTTGTGTTTTCCCTGCATCGGGGTCTTCTACATCATCGACTGTAACACCTACTCCGACAACTACCACGCCAATGTCTGGAACTCCAGCACCAACAACATCCTCATCAACAGGTGCTGCAGTACCCGGGTAAGGGGAGTTTCCATTCGCTCCATCAGTCCAAAGTTACCCTCTTCGTTTCATTTTCAACGGTAGTGTCTGATTAGGCAAGAAGTTTAAGAAATGAAGAAAGACATGTATATATAAATGTGTCCTCCTTTTATGATCTGGAGAAAGAAATCCATATGCTTTTCACTAACTTTGTTCACTGTAATTTCGCAGATTAGCACCTCCAACAGTGCCGAATGGGAATGACTCTGGTTTGGGAACAATGCCCTCTGGCATCAGTGATAGTATTCCTCCAACTACTACGACCTCACTGTCCATGTCAAACGGTTTGCAACCCCTAGTGGGCAGCATCATTCTAATCGCCTCCATCGTGACTAGTAAGCTCGTGTTGGAGTTTTGAGGAAGAGAGAAGCTCAATTGTCAAGTGAGTTTTCGAGCTATGTACAGTGTTCCTGTGGAGGAAATGGAAGCAGTTAGGAGTATTCTCGAGGTTTAGACAGTACACCACCTATACACTGCTTTAGTATAGTTAAACTATCCTTGCATACCAGCTACCTAGATGTAAAATTCATAAATTTGTACTTAGAGGCCATTATCTATACCTATCACTTTGAAGTAGTAATTCTTATCCAGAACTATATTATATATATCCCTGCTTATGAAGGAGCCTAGATCTCATATGACTAGGTCTATATTTCCAATTAAATTAAATGTACTATTATATAGCCTAGCAAAATCAGTTTTTTTTTATATGCGCCTGCATTTCGTTCCTTAATGGGAATTAAGTTGGGTACAGCCATGTAGGACAAAGTCAAAAAAGCATTTTACAACCATCAACATCAGAAGGAACATGAAAGAGGCTGGCGACGCCCTATTAGTTGGAGGAATTAAAAAAATGTCTTATTTTTCTAGCTTTCTTTCTGATTGATGGCCACTTTAAGTTGATTAATAATCAGTGAGCGCATGCACTAGCGCAATTACGTGCTTCATCAGTATCGTACATAATTAAGAATTATTTATATGTGCTGCTAATGGTGTAAAAACAATTCATATTGGCGTTATTTAACCTATTGCGACAAGTTTCAAGTCTTATTTTTCAAGTACAAATAACTATTCTCATTGTCCCAATTTATGCAAAGTTAAAGTTTAAAGAAATACTTAAATTTAAATGTCAGATATTTATAAATTATTTTATTAAGTTATTTCTGTTAATAAAAAAGTAGCATTCTTTATTAATAAAAAAGTAACCCTAGGCAGTGAATAATTATTATAAATAAAGTTACCAAGATTAGAGTTTTCCGATAAGCCAATACACATCTATGACATTGGATTCTGATTCGGCTTTTTGACTAATTCAGTAATCCCGGGAATTAACATCAGAAAACTAAGCTTTCTTACTAGAAAGAGATCAATTAAAGATACGACAAGGAGACAAGAAAATAATGCAATGGGGCCGACAGTGGGCTGCCTTAAATAATTAGTGCCACGAAGTTTCAATGATACGGTTTGATAAACATGATTATATAACGTCAAGTAACGCATGTATGTATCTAATAATAATAATAGAGGATCAAAATGATGGGTTCAGCTGTGATAGCCTTTGAAGTATACAAAAGGATACTCCCTCCTTAAAGTATGATTAACAATCCTAAATATGAAACAGCTGCTCTACAGATTTCCCTAATAATCTCTCCCCCAAATTGAAACTACACGTCTCCTTTTTACATTGTTAATTACACTAACATATATATTACCGCTTCGAAAAGAGGACTAACACCAACATGGACATTGAGACGACAATCTTGAATCCTGAGGTATCCCAGAAGTTCTGATTATTGTTGCTGGAAGTCCCGACTTGCTTAGTTGCTAATTGATCTCTCAGCTCCTTAATGGCTTTGTCACGTCGTTCCCCCATCTGTAATTTATGTTTGCACCAATGAATTCAGTGTTATGATTTAACAAATTAACTAAAAGAACTGAACTGAGAATTCTTAAACTAAAACAACTAGGCTTGCTGTATCACACATAATTAATTTCATCAATGTAGCAGTAAAGAGTAGAATTACCCTCTGGAGCTTGCGGGTTTGAGTTCGAGCCTCTTGGAGACAGAATTCCAACTTCATAATCCTCTTTTTCAACTCTTGATCAGCCCTGCGATGCTTTTCTAACTGTCCAGAAAATAGGTTGAAAATCGTGAGGAAGAATCACTCATATGGTAGCATGGAATTTAGAAGAAAGCCGGGGAAATATGTACCAAACCTGAGATTCCAACTCCTTGGTTTTCAGCTTCCAGTGGGCAGACATAATCCTGATTTCATCCCTGAGTTTGGCGATGTCTTCATCTTTTTCAGTCAACAGCTTGTTCATTTTCTCAATATTCTTCGGAGAGACCTCATCTAAAACCTTCCTCAATTCACAATCTTTGTTTGCTCCGGATTTTGCTAATGCTTGCATGATATCATGCTCAATTCTCACGACTTCATCTTTCAATTGCTTTTGGGATGATTCTCTTGCTTGAAGATCCTTCTGCAAAAGATCTAATTGCTCACCAAGTTTATTTACACAAACTTCATGTTCCTTCAGTGAACTGTTTTTCTCATCCAACTCTTTCAAAATAGTCAAACGCTGAAGCTGTGCAGATTGAGCTGATGCAGCACTTGCATCTGCGGTTGCTTGAGTAGCAGAAAGCTGTAATCTAAGATCTTCCAACTGCTTGACATACTGGATCACATTTAAACCTGATGTTATTAAATGCGCACCAATATCCTAGGAAACCAGACTACTGCATTATGTTATTCTTGAGATGATATATTAAAATTGGCAATACTACATAAAATTAAGTGAATGAGAACAATTTAATCATGTTTAAATGCCTAAATAACAAACTCATAACTATTTGAGTTTTCAAGTTTAAAAAGTTCTATCAACAGTGTCTAGTGCAGATTTCTGACCGTCTGCTCTTCCTCAAACTGTCATTGAATATAAAAGAAAAATAAATTCCAGCAGTAGATATCGGAGGAAGCTAGACCGTGAGAACTAAGCAACCCGTGTCAGCTTGAATCATGTCAAAAAAACAAGAGTCATTTGGAGAAAATGTTCCACAGAAGTGTAATGAAGAAGAATAACCTAGACTCCAATAACTACACCTCACCCACCTCCTCCACCAGGCTGCAAAGCAAATAGGTCACAAGAATGATTCACTGCAACTGCTTCAATTGATAATTTATGCATATTATTTCATCTGCACAGTAACTGTTTCTTTTATTTGCACCGATGACAAAAGAAATGTTATCTTTCTCCACATTAAATAACACATTTATATTGACTCTGGGCCTTTGAAGATTAAAAAGGAAAAACTCAAATAAATTTAACTAGATGAGAACATAATCTTAGCAAAATTTCATTTTTTAAAAAAAAGTAGAAGTATGCAATCCACACAATTTGATTTTTCAGTTCAATCTTACAAGAATTTAAGGAAAAAAGTAAGTGAAGGGTTTAATACGGATTGAACTAATTAGGGATATTGCATAAATTTAGATCTGGAGTATGTCACATTTTTAGTCAAACGTTAGGAGTTTAAAGAAGTACTACCATTATGTGTTAGTCACGCTAATTACCTTTAAGTTCACTTTAATCTACTTAAAGGGGATGCATCATCGTACATTTTCCTTTATTATACTTCTTTTCTTTCCAACTCAAATCATTCATTCCTAACACACCAATATGGTGTCAAAAATATGAATCTACCTCAGATATCCAGGTTGTCTCAGTCATATATACATTTAAATTTTTCTGATTGTTAGTCATATATACATTTTAACGTTATCACATATAATTGACAATGTTAAATAAAGTCATGCTGGACCTACCAGGCTTCAGCACAAAAGTTAACCCTATTTACACCAGACAAAAAATTATAGGAGGAGAAAAAGAAAGCACCAGATATACTAGAAGTGCTACCCAAGATGGCCATTTGAACACACTTTATTTGAATCAGCCAGAACAAGAACCATGTTAAATTCAACTAACCACTTTTCCAACAATCTGAGGATTCAAGATTATCAACAACCAACTAATCACTTTTCCAGCAATCTGAGGATTCAAGACTCTCAACAACCAGTACATTCAGAGTTAAGAGCAATGATATATGCTTCAATATCAAAGGCATCAAGATACATAATACCAAGAGAACTTGACTCTCATAAAAGACAGTTTTAGTATTACTTGTACATCCTTTCCTATAAGCTGGTTACATAAAAGGCATGCATGGGGGTTCATTTGCTAGCCTAATTATTCCCAAAATAACCCTCAATCATATGGCATCATGTTAATCCTCAAAAAGCTACACAGTTATGATGGCCAGAGACTGGGAGCCAAGAGGACTCAGCAAATTAATAGATACATTTAATTTTAAATGCACAACAAAGGGGCAGAAAGTGATGTTTACAACCCAGTGCTGCCCATCTAAAAGCCACTAACAAGTGAATCCAAAAAAGTAGTTCAATTTGTTAAATGGTAAGTCGTCCAAGATTCCTCTTTATCTCACTAACTCAGCTAAAAGGAACAAAGTTTTTAAAACAATTCAAAGCACAGACAAAGTCCTTGGACCACTTCACACAGATAGAACTACTAGAGACAATAATCTTCCATTAATTCCTCAATACTATTCCTCTATTTCCTAAAAGGACAAACAAGAAATGCCAGAAAGTAGGCAGTAATATAATATGCCTTTCCAGTACCTTTTCTTTTAGTAATTGCAAATTAACCCAAATGCCCCACAGACGAGATCTTCGAACCCAACTTATCCCTGATCTAAACTCACTAAATTACTCTCAAAAATAAAAACCAAGCAGAAAATTGCATAAAAAAGATGCATAATTTTTCAAAGTAACGACACTCACGACTATTACCTTCTCAGTGCTTAAAGCTGAAAATTGAAGCTGTCCGTTCTTCTCCTCCAAATTCTTCTGCAATTTGTTTATCTCTTCTTCCATTATCTTAGCTTTACTCTCTGCTTCCTGTAAAAAAAACAATAATCAGACCAAGTCCATGAATCACCTGATCCACACTTCAACTCTACTTCACATAGGATAAAGGCAAAAAAAGTTTAAAATGATTTCAGACAACCATAAATTTAAAAATCAATTTGACCTGTCTGGTTAGGGTTTCACGAACAAAAGACTGTTCTTGACAAGCGAGACGGCTGCGAACCTCCTTGAGCTCCGCCGCAAGAGACACCACGTTTCGCCGGAAATTCTGCTTCTTCTCACTCAGATCCTTCAACAACGGATCCACCACTAAAGACGACGTCGATGAAGATAACGATGACGGTCGTTCTTCCATCGACATCGCCATAAAACTCTCGAGAAGTACAAATCCAGATTGAAATTTGGTTTCTACTACGGTATCCAATGATTCTCCTGCGAAGCGTATAAAACCCACAAAGGATAAAAAAACCAAGTTACTTCTTCCTATGACCTTAGCAATTAAAGCTAACAACCTATCACCCTTTGCATGTGAATACGTAGGGTACGCATTTAAGTCGCTGACCCAATTTAGAATTTTCAATTTATCGATATTCCAATAGCAATAATGGAAACAGAATAATTATAAATGTAAGATAATGCGTTATAATACTTCAAAATTCAAATTTCTTTTATGGTTCAAAATATTTCATGAATCGATTTCAATTTGGAGAGAGAGAAAAAGACAGATCAGTGTTTTGAAAATGAGAGAGAGAGAGAGAGAGAGAGAGAGAGAGAGAGAGAGGAGAAAGGAGCAAGTGGACAGTCAAATGGAGGTTCTATTTGCTTAAATCTACACGACTCTTACACTTCTAAGGAACAATCAAGAAACACGTTTCCTACACAGCTACTTAAAAATAATCCCTTTTACCCATATAAAAACACACACACAAATACACATATAAACATGCATGAACACCTGGGCTTACAGAGAGATTTAGTAGTAGAAACGGAAAGAAGAAAGAACAAACCCATACTCGATTAATCATAAGAAATGCATTCAAATCTAGTTACAGAGATTTAGGATGATAAAAAACTGATGATGCTAATAACCCAAAAAGAAAAAAAAATATTAATCATTGTTTGGACATATATATGTAATGGGTAGGAGATGGGGGATTTACCGGCGACGATTGATCTTGGCCGAAGGATCGAACGGTGGAGGAAGAAATGGGAGGAAGGGTGGGGTGATTTTTGAGGGGTGGGTGGTAGAGTTTAATGCAGCAGTGAAGAAGGGAAGCTGAGATGTTGGGACATGTCTAAGCAGAGAGACAGAGATGAAGGTGATGTGGAGGTTCGAATTTTGAACACCAGGTTCGGAGTACCCCGAGCCTTCGGTTTATCGACTTGACAGATAGGATTTCGGTTTGGAAACTGGTGTACTGAGCCTCGGGCTTTGTGACAAAGGACAAATTTCGAACCTGGGCATAAAATGACCTCAGCGCGGCAAATCTAAAAAATTTCATAAAGGGGTATGATCTTTCCACGTGATCTATTTTCAACCGTCAGATGTGTTCCTAATCAAATGAAGAATATTAAAAGAAAAAACTTGACTATTTTTCTCATGCAATTGGAAATTTGATACTAGTATAGAAACTTCATTGATTTATAATTTTATATATTTAATTTACACCCTGTCAGAGATTTGTTTGACTTTGCTTAATAGGTTGACACAAGGAATCCTGAATTTAGGGAATTATAGACAAATTTTGAATGAAAGGTTATTGGTCTATCTTTAAGCAAAAATGGAAATGAATTGATATCACATTATTTACAGCAATGGACCAATTTAAATTTTAAAAAAAAGGGTCAAAAAAATCGTGGAAAGACTCAACCTCTTCATTAAAATCAGGTAATTAATCATTTCCGCTGAAACATATGGCGAAAAATTTCTCTTTTTCTTCTTTCTTCGTTACAAAAATATAGATTCATATCCAAAAATATCCATTTGTTGATTCTTTATCCTACTAAATCATAAATTTCGTACTTAAAACTCTAATATGAAGTTATTTTTAGTTAGTATTGGTAAATATGTCTGCATCGTATGTGGTCGTAAAAATATTAATTAATTTATCATAAAAGTAATATGTTAATAATTATTTATAAATTATTTTTTTTTATGAGAAAAAATATTTATAAATTGCACATATTTGAGTTACTTAATAATTTTTTTTATTTAGAGAAGATACTTATACGTAATGTAGTTTATGTTTTATCTTATTAAGTAATATTTAAAGAGTATTAGAATGTATAAATTTCAAACTAAAAAAAATACATAAATTCCTACTAACATATTGTCTCTGGTTTAAAATCTTTTGTATGTCGTCTAATAGGATTTCTTTGATTGTCGCATTCTTGTGCTGTAGTCTCACCCTTCTTCTCAGAAATGTTATATAACTTATAAAGTATTTTTTTTCTCTGTTTCTTAAGCAATCTAATTTTATTATTAGCTAAAATCTCCATAATATAAAATTCAAAAAACTAATTTGGTGTTTGCCTTTCAATTTTCTCTTTTTAAAGCTAATTATTCGGCCTTCAAACTATTGAAATTGTCGAATGGATAAGTAATGGTACTCATAGATACTTATTTGTAATGTATAAAGTATTTAAGTTTTATCTGATTAAGAAATATTTAATGTACAAAACTCAAATTAAAATAAAAATATTACATAAATTTTTACTAAGTGATGTGTATGGTTTAGAAATTTTTATATGTTATTTGTAACTTTAAGGCGGCATGATTTCTTTGGTTGTCGCATTTTTGTGTAAAGTCTCATCCTTTTTCTCAAAGATGCTATGTAAATTTTCTTTTTTCCTATTCATAAAGTCATCTGATATTATCATTATCTAAATTTTCATAATACCAAATCCAGAAAACTTGATGTCAGCTTTTCAATTTCCTCTTTTTAAATCTCAGAGTTCCTACAAATTTTTAAAATTGTCGAACGGATAGAAAATTTTACTCCTTAAAGAAGTTTACCGAGATAGTGTATTCCTTAAAGGAAAAACCTCAAAAATGTGAAAAATCTATAAATGCATTTTATGAAAGAAACTACAGTACTCATAAACGATATTTTTTCATTCATTTTCATAAAATAAAATAAAAAAGAATCTCTCTCCATTTGTAAAAGGAGAGATAAATATTTTATATATGTGGTGTTGAATAAATTATTAAATCAATATTATCTAAGATAGTATTATTATTAAGTAGTGCATGTTACTACTACTTATAATACTATTTACGTATTTGGTATTAGAAAAGAGAAGAGCCAAATATTTATAAAGCAAATATAATTTTTTTAAATCCTTCTATTTAATTCTTAAAGTTACACTTTCACTTTCTCATATCATCTTCTTGACCCTTCGATACTCGCTTGACCTTAGTTTTCCTTTTAAGAAAAGTTTATTTTCTCTATTTTAGATGAAAAAGGTCAAAGAGAGAGAAAAATAATTTAATTGCTTACTTAATATCCAAGACGTTATTGTAGAAATATGTGGTATGACCACCTATTAAATTCATGAAAAGAAAGAGGAGATTTAGGAACACATGAGAGTCGAGATTCAAAAAGAGGAAAATTTTGAAGTAGTTGTAATGTTATATGTAACTAAACTAACAAAATTAAATTTAGATAATACAATAAAATATCAAACTGGATAAGAGGAATAATTATGTGTAAGTGCATAAAACATAAATTAACATATGATCCAATTATAATGTTACAAAAAGCTTTCATTTTATAAAAACTTTATGAATCTAATAAATCCCAGTTCACCAAAATATTATACTAAAGAATTGTAAAATAGAAACTTATTACTACATAAAGAAAATTAGTATTAAGAAATAACATAGAATGCACATTTAGAATAGATAATATCACGCTGTAAAAAAATATATTCAACGCTGTGACAAAAAAAAGAAGAAAAGAAAACTCATCTCACAAGTGCTTCAAGCCTTCAACTGGAAATGAGTTCCTAGTTTTAAAAAGTAATTCCTTGTAGAATGAAAAAAAATCTTGAAAAATATTTGATATTTATATAAAATATATATACACACACACACACACTTACACTTTCTTTTAGTTTAATTCCGAACTTGAGCTTAGAGGGTAAGATTTAATTTAAGAGTTGGTGTAGAGAGATAATATGAATAAAATGAGTGATCTAACACTGGGGATGTAAAGTTTTTTTTTCCAACTTTTTTATGGACATGGGATATTAATCCAATTGAGAATATCACAAAAAGCTTTCATTTAATAGCAAACTGATGAATCTAACAATATCCAAGTTCACCAAAATACTATACTAATGGATTGCAAAATAAAACTCATTATTGCATAAATAAAATTAATATTTATGAAAAATCATAGAATGCACATTTAGAATAGTTAATATTATACTATAAAAAAATATATTCAATGTTGCGAAAACAGAAGAAGAAAAGAGAATTCACCTCACAAATGTTTCAAGCCTTCAACTGGTAAGAAGTTGCAGTTTTCAAAAAGTAATTCCCTATAACATGGGAAAAAATCTTGAAAAACATACTTTCTTTTGATTTAATTCTGAACTTAAGTTTAGAGGATAAGATTTAGTTTAAGAGTTGGTGTAGAGGGATAATATGAAGAAAATCAGTGATCTAACATGAGGGATGCAATTATTTTTATTTTTTTCGTCTTTCTTATTGATATGACATATTAATTTGTCTTTAGATAGGAAAAAGTATCGGCATAACGTGATGGAATCAAATAGTTTTATCATTGTTTAACATAAAAATATTTAAAGACATGAAAAAAAAGAAGGACCAAAATATTTGATGCTTGTGAACTTATTAAAGTGAAGAAAATGAGAAAAATGGAAGAGGATACGGCAAAAACAAAAGAAGAAAGAACCAGGAGTCCAAGACTATTGGTTTAGGAATTGATGTAATCACAAGAAGTCAGGAAGTAACTATTGTTGAAAATAAATCAATGCAATTGTTTGAAAAATATATACACTAAAAGTTGTAACAGTTCCAATTATGTTTACTGTTTTCAAAAGATGCAACAAATAACTGATTGACAATGAAGAAAAAGAAAAAAATCTAGAAAATTAGATAAATAGCAACAAAAATTCATCGGGTTGAAAACCTTCTTTTATATAGATATATAGATTATAACACTTTATTTTTAATATCCAACAAAAATTTAAATAAAAAATAATAATTCATTATTCTTTTTTTCCTTTTTTTTTATTAGAATTAGCTGTACGAACACTAATTTCATCTACTTGTATCAAATAAAATGAGAAGAGAAAAAAAACCTCTCTAATTTATTCCATTTAAACTTTTATCAAAAAATAAATAAAAGAAAATTGATGAAATTAAATGGAAATCAAGTTGTATTACACTATTACTTAAAATATAACCTCTCTTATTTTGAAATTCAAAAGCAACACTCCAATTTTCTACGCATCTTTGACAAACTTGGACATATGGGCTAAAATTCAAGTGAAGCAAAATTGCTAATTTAATTGTACCAAGCGAAAAAAAAAAGATAGTTTAAACTAAAATCTAAATTAAGACTTTGTGGAACCAATAAAGCAAATAACACCAAACTCAAATAGTTTTTTTTTCCAACCAATCTTATTAATGCATAAACGGTCACAAAGAGTTACAAGATACAGCAACACCATTTATAATTCAACTAGAAAAATCTGAAAACCAAACTATTAATGAAATGAAAAATTTAGCTAAATTGTGTGCTAACATATTCCAAGATCTTGAAATATCTACAACATGTATTTCATTAAAGGATTTCATGAGCGTCCAAATATCTTCACAAGTACTCTCTATCCCGTATGAAACTTTACTTTTCTTAAGTATCATATCCACTACATTTTTAGCATCAAACAAAATTTGCACCTTTGACTATTCATTTTCCACAATATTTTCTAACGCTTCACAAATTGCTAGTACTTCAGTAGTAATGGTCTTCCTAGCAAATTTAATTTGGTTCCCAAAGGCTTGAAGCAAATTACCGTAGATATCAATAGCCGTTATTCCAATGTTTGCCATCTTTTTCTCCATTTGCAAGCTAACATCTGCAAGCATAATAACACCAGCTTGTGCCACAGTAATATTTTTATCATTAGTACAATTAGGTATAAGTATAGGAGAAAACGTAGTATAGAAATTATTTTCATATTCATGCAAATCAAACAGTGTCTTATTAAAGATTTCAGTTGGCTCACAAACTTCTCCGTTAAAGATCATAGAATTTCTTGCCTTCCAAATTTGCCACATGATGAAAACACCAAGTTTAACAAGATCACTAGAATCAAAATATTATATTGCATTAATAAAAATATCATTCCACCATCTAACGAAATCCAATTTATTTTCTATATTAAGCCAATTAATCGTGCATATTTTCCAAGTCATTTGTGCTTTAGGATATTTAAACAACGTATGATCAATTATTTTACTTTCTAAACCGCACACCTTACACACATCACAATTATTTCTTAATGTTTTTGAGACAACATGATTTACAGGTAGCACATTCATAATACATTTTTGAATAAAATATTTGTATTTATTTTTAATTTTAATAGACCATATGAAATCCCATAACTTTTTTTAAAAGAATTGAGTACTAGATTGAGGTCTATCACTTCTAGATTCTTGACATCGAGCAACTTCTCTAGCTAAATGGTAACCTGATTTAATTAACCTAAAACTTACCCCACTTAGTGCGGTACCAAATAATTTTGTCGGATACGCCAGTAGTAGATATTGGAATAGACACTATTGCCGGGATATCTTTCCTAGCAAACCATTTATGAAGATCTTGTATCTTTCAAGAGTGGGTATTTCTATCTATAAGGTCACTCACTTTTAATGCTATGTTCACTTGAACATGATAAATGATAATAACTATGTCTGGACCTACTAGAGTTGGGAATTAAAGAATCCGTCCAAATTTTAATATTTTTTCCATTTTAAACCTTCCATCTAATACCTTTTTGTAAAAGATCCCTACCCCAAACAATACTTTTCCATATCCAAGAGCTAGCAGAAGAACATAATGCTTTAAAAAAAGACATCTAAGGAAAATATTCACCTTTGAGAATTCTAAAAATGAGATAATCTTCTCGTGTCAAAATTTGCCAAGCAAGTTTAGCCAATAAAGCTTGATTAAACGATTTTAGCTCTCCAAAACCTATTGCCTTTTTAGATTTTGCGACACAGAGATTTTTTAAAATTTTTCTTCTATCCTCATCATGGCCCCACCAAAAATTTGAATAGACATGATATCTTTTACATAAATTATCTCGGAATTGAAAATATGATAAAACATATGAAGGAATAACGGATAAGACGATTTAGGCATCACTTTTTTTTTTCCAGCAGGACTTAAAAAATTATTTTTTCCATCACTTTATTTTAGCCTTCACTCTATTTTTAATAAACTCTAACATTTTGTTTCGACCTTCCCACTATCGTCGGTAATTCCAAATACAATCCTAAATTATTTCTTTGTACTTATTCTACCGCTGCAGTGATACCATCCTTATCAAGTTCAGATTTACTAAAAAATAATAAATTTTGCATAATTCACTTTTTGACTTGAACAATCTTCATAAATCTTTAATAATTCAGATATTTTAGCAGCATTCTAGACAGTAGCATTATTGTAAAGAAATCATCAGCAAAAAATAAATGATATACTGTGGGTCCACCTCTAACCAAACTTAAGCCTTGTATATCCCCTCGTGATTCGGCTTGATTTAGAAGTCTCGAAAGGTCTTTTGCACATGATAAAAATAAATATGGGGATAGAGAGGATCTCCTTGCCTTAATCCTCTAGTAGGTGTCACTTTCTCTGCTATATCCCCATTAATGTTATCTATAAGTCGAAATAGTAATACATTGCAAAATCCAAGTGACAAACTTCTCGTAATGTTCAAGATTATTCTTCCTATATGTTGTCACATTATTCTCCTTGAGCGATATTGGAAAAAAAATCTTTTTTCTATTTCCTAAATTATTGGTTTCTCTACCAATCTGAAATTTTTGTTAATTAATTTTCCGCTCCCAATTTTATACTCCAGAAGATCTTATTGAATTATATGGGTATATCTATATTGGGTGAATATACTTAAGGATATTATTATAAATATGCCTCGAGCTATAAAATTTTTTGTGATTTTCAATATTTTTCAACACTTATATTGTGATTACTTAGCCTAACATTCAACTATTATAGGAAAAATAGTTAAATTTATTTGGCCTTTAGAAGCGCAAAATTAATTCTAATATTGCAAAATTTCCAATTAACTGATTGAAGTAATAAATAAATATTTAAATAATAAGCAAAATAACTTTTAATAAATAACAAAAGGGAAGAAATTCTTATTTGATCTCTTGAAATGATAATGAAAATTGTTATATGAAAGCTGAAAAAATCGTTTGCTTGCATAAAATAGCAGAAAGAGGTATTATATTGGCACAAAAAATTAGCTTTCGTATAATTAATTGGGGATTCTTGTTACACCCCATAAGTCCCTAACATTTAGTCGACATATTCATACGTTAGTCAAGAGTTTTAGAGTACGACGCGCGCGAGAAAGGGCCCGGAAAAAGGTCGAACGAGCGCGGAATCGGGGATCGAGGGAGAAGGCCGGACAAGCTGCCAAATAGGAGCAACGTGTCACGGACCCTTCCCTGGCACGTTGGGCTCCGTGACACGCCCGTGTTTTTGGCGCGGACCCCTGTCCACCGCCCAAGTTTTATATAAGTTCAATTGGTGCATTTGGTATTATAACATATAAACAGACCTTCGTCTAGATAGAGAGAGTTCCATAATTTTCTTATGATTTTTCTCCGGTTACGCTGCTATAAACGCTGTCCGAACTCAAATTAACTTCAGGTATTGAGTTCTAAGCCTGCAAGGAGTATTACTACGAAGTTATTTTCTTGAAATTCGTCTGACAAATCGTAACCTCGCGGAGTAAAAATTGTCAGAATTGCTCCAAACTGATTTTTATACGATCACAGGCTTTAAGTAGGCATTTGTCCCTTCTGAACTCTCGAGAAATTATATGTTTTCGGTTGTATTCCGTGAAGTTGAAGTATTATTACTATTAGTCTTAAAAGTTGTCGTTTTGACCAAATTTGGTATTGAAATTCGTCTCTTTCTTTCAGTGTGATGGTTACAGCAGGAAAGAGCTGACGAATTTGAAACTCATCGGTTATCCGGGGAAACGACAGTCGAGGTATGTAAGGCTTATCCCTTCGGTAAGTTATTCTCGTCGTAAATGATACGACTTATGTTCTTGAGTGGAAACAACGGTTCTTCATATTGCAAATAGTTGCTATCAGTGGATTGTGATCAGATATCTTGTGGTCAGCTATTGTTTGTAGACTATGAAGGGATATAGGTTGGTTTTAGCTGTTAGAAAATGTATATAGATTATAATACAGTATCCTTTGTCAAGAAAGAGCATGTCAAGTGTGATACAAGCTGGAAGCATCATAGGAACTCATTGATTTTCAGTATATTGTACTAGTTGAATTGGATGTCTTAAGGTCAGTCCTAGACCATAGAAGCTCGTAGATAGTTATTAGGCCTAAGTTAGTAAGTTGAACAGCATAGACGCAGCTCGGCCATATAGCCACTAGTTTTGCGCTTGTATTGTTAGTGAAGCATGTCCAGAGGCCATTGACGTACCCTTTCACCCTAGGGCCAGAAATATAGATAGGAAGGTCATATTTCAGAATCAGCAGCCTAGGGGTTGTCTAGTGAACTGAGTGACAGTTTGCCATCTAGTTAGCTACTACTAGTAATTGTCAGTCCCAGTTGACTTAGCATTCATCCTACAGATCACCCAGGAAGCTATTCCAGGCCCAATAGACCCGTGGGTACCCTAAAGAAGGGAACCTTTTTAGCTGATAGAGACAGGGCCAGCACCCCAACCCGTTCTTAGAAGATACTCGGGTATAGATTGCCATGAGCGGCAAAGTTTATCTAGACTTTTCTTTAAGGTTAGTAATCACCCAGAAAAGTCATATAAGATTGGACTAAACCAAGATAGGGTCTAAAGGACCAGCACCGTGTTAGTACAGAACTACCCTCGGGCTAAGAATATCAGTAAGCTGCCTGTGGAGGATTAGGGGTCGACCGCCCAAAAGCACGTTCAATTAGTAACAACCCTACAGCGGTTCCAAGAAGAGGGACTATGTAACTAGTCATCCACGACCCCATAGTTATTTATGAGTTTTAGTTGTCCGAGTAGGACATTCAGTATTGTTAGGTCACTCTAGATCTCGCCCTATCCAATCTAAACCATTAGAGATCATAATCACTATCAGGATCTTCTGATCAGATACAGGTGCATGGTGTGCCTGCTAGCAGCCTTATAGACTATCCTAGGGGGCAAGTAGTGGTAGCGTTAGGCCCAGAAGGCTAGATACGCCTTTTGAGTATGCTAGATTGAGATTTCAGTACAACACCTTGGTTGGGGTTGCTCTTACTTAGGAGCCTTCCGTGACCTCATCAGGGTTACTAGCTGTGTCGACGGCTCGACGCCAGCCAGGGGCTAGATCGCCGCTCCAAGGAGCGGTATTGTTACACCCCGTAAATTCCCGGCATATAGATGGCCTATTCGTGTGTTGGTTAAGAGTATTTGAAAACCATACATGCTAGAAAAAGGCCAGGGAAAAGATCAGACAAGCGCCAAGTCAACGCGTCGCAAGGTAAAATGTGACTTATAAGTGGCATTCCAGGAATGCAACTTATAAATCGCATTCTAGGAATGCGACTTATAAATCGCATTCTAGGAATGCGACTTATAAATCGCATTCCCTGAATGCGACTTACAAGTCCAAATTATATAAAGCCTCCAACTTCGACTTTTCATTAAAGTTTCTTATAATTTCCAGTGAAAAACAGAGGGTAAGCAGAGAGAAAGAGGAACGAGGATTATTTGATAATTTTCTTCCGATTACGCTGTCAAACGCGGTCCAAACTTGAATTAACCTCAGGTACCGAGGTATTTAGCAGCAGGGAACATTCCTACGGATTTTGTTTCGCGAAATACGGCCGACGAATCGTCGAGCTACCGAGCTAAGGTAAGTAGAATTGCTCCAAACTAGTGTCTATGTGCTCCTAGCTGTGAAGTGAATACTTCTCCCTTCTGGACTTCTGGAAAATAGCGAGTTTTTGACCTTCTTTCGATAAGCCTAAGTTTAGGCTATAATTATATCGAAAGTGACGTTGTTCTTCAGGATAAAGCTATATTTAGTATTAATTGATATATTTATGAATGCAGTTGGGAGAAATAGCGAGAGTATTGATCGAGCCTCGTCCGACAGTCGGATAACTCGAGGTTAAGGTATGTAAAGCTAGTTCCTTTGGCAAGTTAGTAGCTTTAGCCTTGTATAGTACAATAAACTCCGTAGTAGAATTCCCGGAGTTGAATGTTAAGTATTGTGCAAGGTTCAGTAAACCTAGTTTGCGTTGTTCTATCGTATTCAGTCTGAAAGTTAGAAAAGCATGTGCCCAAGGGCAAGTTAGTAGTTCAGATTCAGTACAGCCTATTATGTGAATAGCAAGCATGTTGTAGAATAAAAAGGAACAGATTTTCATAATAATAGTCAGTAAAGAAAGATCTGATAGATAGACAGTTATGGCTACAGATTAGCCGTATAGTTAAACAGAGATTTCAGAATCAGTATAATCAGTAAAGAATCAGTTCAGTATAGAAACAGATCAGAATAAGAAGTTAGATTCCAGATAGTCTTTTCAGTTATACATGCTTGCTATTTCTATGTGCTATTTGTTTGTTGAGACTTGTTGTGGCATGTGGACACACTTTTAGCATCCCCACCGCCCCTGAGTTATAGCTGTGTCGATACCAGATTCAGATACCGCCACCAGCTGGGCGATGCCGTCCGCCTAGAGGACGATGATGGCCGACCACCATGATAATACGGTCCAGACCACCCTGCTTGCAGGGGTAGTTCAGACTTTCAGTTTACTCTGCGCAGAGCCAGTCCACCCTGTTTACAGGGGCAGAACACTCTGTGTGCGCTTGTGGCCAGGGGCAGTTTCAGATACAGATTTTTATAAAATTACCCTGTTGCGTGCTTGCACCTAGGGGCAGTTTTTATTACACACCCCGTGTACACTTGCGCCCAGAGGCAGGAGTCTTCGGGCTCAGACACAGTTTATTGTCAGAGGCCAAGGCCTGAGCTACGTACCCAAGGGGGCCGGTACGAGGAGCTCACAGTTATCAGATGAGTGGTGTGACTTATTTTTGGTTGGTTTTGACCCGGGTAGGGGTATATAGATTGTTTGCTTGCTTGGCGCCATCCGACTTATGGGGGTTGGTATTGGCTCTTATTTGCTACTTGTATATCTATTTATGTGCTCTATATATTATATACTAGCTACTAGACAGTAGGCCGTCGCGTCTACAGGTACGCCTCTGCCTTATCAGTACAGAAAGCTTGAGTCAGTTTATATCAGCTTCTTCAGATTCAGCTATCTCCTGCTATACAGAAATGCTAGTTATGCTATCTATATTCAGTTGTTTTCAGTTGTATTACTTCAGTTGCTTTGCATACTCAGTACCAGTGGTACTGACGCCCAGTGGGGCGCTGCATTACTTGTCTGCAGGTACTCATAGACGAGGAGGCGATCCCTCGTGATTCCAACCAGCTATTGAGTATTCAGCTCCTGTCATCCGGAGTCTGAATTCCAGAGGTGTATTTTGTTTTCTTTTGTTGTACAGTACGGGTAGGTCGGGGCCCTGTCCCGATCATTTCTATTGTTATTCTTAGAGGCTTGCAGTCTGTATATGTTTCCCTGTGGTCAGTCGAGCCGGTCGTGTGAGGCCGTGCAGCTTGTTATAGTTACTTGTTATTTCTGTTCCTGATGGCCGTGTGGGGCCATAGTTTGCCAGTAGTGGTGACCTTGCCGGTCACGTAGCTTTTTAGTACTTCATGATGGAGTTGCAGATAACTAGACAGCATGGTGGCCTTGTCGGCCCGCATAGGTTTTCCTGAATTGATATGTTTCTGGTCAGCTGTTAGAACAGGTACAGAAGGCTATAGGCCAATGGGCCGGGGGCTGTGTTTACAGCCGTTATATAGCCCTTTGTTTTCAAAAATATGAGTTAGAACCAGCCAGGCACCAGATGTAACCAGGCTTAGCAGTCCAGCAGTTCAGGTCCTAGCAGGGCACTAGGTGCCAGTCATACCCCCCAAGGCGGGGTGTGACAAACTTGGTATCAAAGCAGGTCGTGTCCCAGGGAGTCTGCAAGCCGTGCTAAGTAGAGTCTTGTCTATGGATGTGTTGTGCACCACATACTATAGGCAGGAGGCTGCGAGGCATGATAGGATGGTTACCCTTCCTTCTCAGTCAGTCGTGCTTTAGAGCGGTACAGTATAGGGTTGAGTCCCTAAAAACTTACCGTATTCTTTGATTACAGATACAAAGGTAGATCAGCATTATCCTATTACAGGCAAAAGATCAGATATAGCAACAGAAGAGGGCATCAGCTAGTTACAAGATAGTTACAGCAGCAGGAGGAGGTACCAGAGACCTCCCAGCGTGATACCTTTATCGGTACTATTCCCAGTATATGTTGGTAACGTCAGAATAGGAAGTCAGAAGTATAATGTACATACGAGTTGATTTATTTATTAGCTATATAAGATCTGATTAAGATTACAGACAAGGTCAGACCACCAGGTAAGTATGAGAAAGAGAGGAAAATGCAGGAATCCCAAATACATCTTTTCGGATATGGTACAGTTAAATGCTTTTACTTGTTGCAATAAGGAAAGGGCTATTCCCACCTCTTGATTTTGATTTCAGTATAGTAAAGGGGCATAAGACTTGAGATGAGGTTGCCAAATCAAGCAGTAAGTAAAGATGGGCTGATTGATCCTAGTAAGTGTTAGAAAGTATAAAGAGCCCCTATGATTACGTAAGTTGTGCAGACCCTTATGATAATAAGCCAGTAGAGAAAGTAAGACTGTTAGCTTACCCGAAGTAGGGGTAAAAGACCTGTTAGTGATGAATGCTGGGTAATAGTCAAGTTTGAGTCAGAAAAAGGCCAAGTCCACCATATATGCTAACAGATAGCAAGATATACCTGTAAGATTATAGTTATGATCCGGTTGTGACATCGAAAGGGGGAGGGGTCATGTGAATCAGATAGGTCTGACTGCAAGTCAAGGGAAGTATGAACTGATACTTGACCAGTAATCTTGTTAACAATGAAGAGCAGGTACCTTGAACCCCAGAGTTCAGCTTAAGCAAGATGAGGGGAAGAAGAAGGAATGTCAGATCTTGTGGGGAAATTAGAATTACCCCCGGATTGATAGAATATCGTATTAAGGATTAAGCCTCGGGCTGACAGTAAGATTGCGGTTCAGAATACCGCAGTATGTCCGCTTATGGAGAAGTTAAGAAATTACTGATACAGCAATTCTAATTTAGTGTGACCTAGAGATAAGGCCCAGCAGACAGTCATGGGCTCTCAATATATGCCGAGTAAGGCCACAAGATTCGAACGTTGACCCCACATCGCAAGAGTGGCGGAATTTCAAACAACAGACAATAACTAAAGTGTTTATGTTTGTTACTTTCAGAATGGGGTGACAATACAATGAAATGTTAAGAGAAGGCAGGAGGTATTATTAGACCATAGAAGCAGTATATCATGTACAATATGAAATTTAGCAAAGTGTGTCAGAGATTACATATCACCACAGAATTCAGTATGTATTGTACGTATTTATTAATATATATTTGTGCAGATAATAAATATGTTGTGAGCAGCTGCTAATAGGGGTTACAATCACACAGATGCATATTAGTGCTGGGAAGTATATACAAATTGCATTGCAGGACCCCTTGTCAAAAATAAAAAGAGAAAAGAGAGAGGAGAAAAAAAGAGAAAAGCGAAAGAAAAGGGGCAAGTTAAGTGTGATTTACGTACGAATCCATAGAAACTGTCTCAGCTCTCAGTTATTAAGTTAACAGACTTATATGTTGTTGTCAGATCTAGGTTTTAGAAGCTTACAAGAGTTAGTAACCTGAATCAGATGGCTAGATGATAAGGGCACAGTTAGACAGTCTAACGACTGGCTGGCGCTTGTACTGGTAGGGAAGCATCCCTAAAATTTATTAGCATTATCGCATATGCCAGAACCAGAATTTTTCCAGTATGTTAAGTGGTCGTACATCATTTTCCCAGCCTTGTAGGTGAGAGTCGACCTTAGTCAACCTAGCAATTATTACGTGGAACACCCCGCAAGTTAGCCAGCCGTCTGAGTCAGACAAGCCCGTGGGCACCCCAAGAAAGGGTCCACATCAGTAGTCAGTGACAGACTAGTACTTCAGCTGGTTCTTGTAAGGTATTTAGATACAAAGCCCTAGTAGAAGGCCAGTATTTACAGAATAGCTTATAAGACCGAGAATTCCCCAGAATAGTAGTATAAATCCAAGTGGATACACACAAGGCGTAAGAAATTGATAGTACCCTGCTAGCACAGTGTTTATTAAGACCGGGGGATCAATAAACTCCCCGTGAAGATCCAGAGATTGATCGCCTGGGAGTAAGTTGATTGAGCCCAGTCTTATAGTGGTTTAAGTAAAATAACAGAGCAATTAGATGCCCACGAGTCTGCGGTTACGCACGAACTATAAGCACTCAAGTAGAACAGTTAGAGTATTGTTAGACTACTGCCACATTCGGGTCATTCAACCCGACTATTCAGTTATTTAAGGGTTATGCAGCTAGGTCATTAGAGGTCATGATCAATATCAGGACCCCCCTGATCAAATACGGGCACATGGTGTACAGATAGTCATTCAAGGTTACCTTAGCAACAAGTAGCCTTAGCATGCGGTCAGAAGGCCAGGTAAGCTCTAGCTATACCGGTAGATTATTTGTCAGATTCTTCGGTATAATAAACTAGTATGACCGTCAGTTATATGTCAATTTTTGTAAATGTGAATTTTGGTTGAGTTTAGTAGCCTTTTGGTCACATTGTGTCGGAGGCTGGTGTACAGATAGACACACAGAAAAATTGAAGTAGTGAAGACATAGCCTAGACCTACCACTCCGATCGAAGTATGTAATCCCTGCGGTTAGTCGGGTACTGCAGAGGGTTTGTGGAAGGATTTTCCACCTTAGCAGCACCTCTGACAAAATTGACACAGAAGGCAGCAAGGTTCCAGTAGACCGAGGTGTGTGAGCAGAACTTCTAAGAGTTAAAAGCCAGGTTAACATCAGCTCCAGTGTTGGTATCGCCAGGAGGTACGGAAGGTTGATGCGGCATGGTAAAGTAATAGCTTATGCTTTCAGGCAGTTGGAAAAACGTGAAGAGAATTATCTTACCCGTGACCTGGAGTTAGTTGCAGTAGTTTATGCTTTAAAGAGTGAAAATTTTGTATCACCCAGGAAGGGCTAATATGGTAGCAGACGCCCTTAGCCGTAAATCTATAAGGGGATGAAATGTTGCGATATAAAGGCCGCATTTGCGTTCCAGATATTTTGGGGCATCGCCAGCAGTTTATGAGCGAGGCGCATTACGCCCGCTATTCTCTCCACCCAGGCGCGATAAAAATGTGCCATGATATCAAAGAAAAACTACTCGTGGCCAGGTATAAAAAGAGAAATTGCTGAATTTGTAGCCCAGTGTCCTAACTGCCAACAGGTGAAAGCAGGACATCAGAAACCAGGCGAGTTAGCTTAGGACATAGTTGTGCCTCTCTGGAAATGAGAAGCAGTAAATATGGATTTTGTGGCAGGATTACCCCGTACCAGACGCGGAAATGATTCTATTTGGGTAATAGTTGACAGGCTGACAAAATCAGCTCAGTTTCTGCCAGTGAAGGCTACCTTCTCGGCTGAGGATTATGCCGAATTATATATTAGAGAAATAGTTAGATTGCATGGAGTGCCGGTATCTATCATTCCTGATAGGGGAAACAGTTTACAGCTAGATTCTGGCAGTCGTTCCAGAGGGGTCTGGAAACGCAGATTAATTTAAGCACAGTATTCTATCCTCAGACAGATGAGCAGGCTGAGCGCACAATTCAGACGCTCGAAGACATGTTGCGAGCGTGTGTGCAAGATTTCAATAGTAGCCAAAGTGAGCATTTACTGTTAATCGAATTTGCCTACAATAATAGCTATCATTCAGCCATCCAGATGACGCCTTATGAGGCTTTATACGGGCGAAAGTGCAGATCACCGGTTGGCTGGTTCGAAATAGGAAAATCAGCGTTGATTGGGCCAGACATTGTTCAGCAGTCAGAGGAGGAGGTAAAACCTATCAGAGAACGCCTACTGACTACACAGAGCCGCCAGAAGTCATATGCAGATGTGCGGCGCAGAAACCTAGAATTCGAGGTGAACGACTGGGTATTTTTAAAAGCATCACTGATGAAAGGGGTGATGAGATTCGGCAAGAAAGGTAAGCTCAGTCCAAGATTTGTTGGGCCTTATCAGATTCGTCGAAGGATAGGCCGAGTAGCATATGGGTTGAATTTGCCTCCAGAGCTAGAATCCGTTCATCCCATCTTTCACGTGTTTATGCTGAGGAAATGCATAGGAGACCCATCCAGAGCAGTCTCAGTCCAGGATATCCAGGTTACAGAAGAGCTGGCCTACGAAGAGGTTCCGGTAGCTATCTTAGACAGACAGATTCATAGATTGAGAACTAAGGATATCGCGTTTGTCAAGGTATTGTGGCGTAACAGGAACCGAGAGGAGATGACGTGGGAGGCTGAAGAAGATATGAAATCTAGATATCCTCACCTATTCCAGGCCTAGTCAGGCGACAGGTACGTCCGTATTATTACTTATGTAGTACCTGATGGTTGTATATGTATAAATGAGAAAGATTGATGTTTAGCTATCCAGTAAATCTTAAAGTATTGCGTGCAGTACCTGTATTGGATTTTTCTGCATTTCAGGTTTTTTCTATAGTCCATATTACAGTGGAAACTCTACCGAAATTTTCCTAAGAACAAGTTAAGCTAATTGAGTAGTCCTCTATATAGCAGTTTACATTCGAGGACGAATGTTCTTAAGGGGGGGAGAATGTTACACCCCGTAAATTCCCGGCATATAGATGGTCTATTCGTGTGTTGGTTAAGAGTATTTGAAAACCATATATGCTAGAAAAAGGCCCGGGGAAAGATCGGACAAGCGCCAAGTCGGCGCGTCGCAAGGCAAAATGTGACTTATAAGTTGCATTCCAGGAATCCAACTTATAAATCGCATTCTAGGAATGCGACTTATAAATCGCATTCCCTGAATGCGACTTACAAGTCCAAATTATATAAAGCCTCCAACTTCGACTTTTCATTAAAGTTTCTTATAATTTCCAGTGAAAAACAGAGGGTAAGCAGAGAGAAAGAGGAACGAGGATTATTTGATAATTTCCTTCCGATTACGCTGTCAAACGCGATCCAAACTTGAATTAACCTCAGGTACCGAGGTATTTAGCAGCAGGGAGCATTCCTACGGATTTTGTTTCGCGAAATACGGCCGACGAATCGTCGAGCTACCGAGCTAAGGTAAGTAGAATTGCTCCAAACTAGTGTCTATGTGCTCCTAGCTGTGAAGTGAATACTTCTCCCTTCTGGACTTCTGGAAAATAGCGAGTTTTTGACCTTCTTTCGATAAGCCTAAGTTTAGGCTATAATTATATCGAAAGTGACGTTGTTCTTCAGGATAAAGCTATATTTAGTATTAATTGATATATTTATGAATACAGTTGGGAGAAATAGCGAGAGTATTGATCGAGCCTCGTCCGACAGTCGGATAACTCGAGGTTAAGGTATGTAAAGCTAGTTCCTTTGGAAAGTTAGTAGCTTTAGCCTTGTATAGTACAATAAACTCCGTAGTAGAATTCCCGGAGTTGAATGTTAAGTATTGTGCAAGGTTCAGTAAACCTAGTTTGCGTTGTTATATCGTATTCAGTCTGAAAGTTAGAAAAGCATGTGCCCAAGGGCAAGTTAGTAGTTCAGATTCAGTACAGCCTATTATGTGAATAGCAAGCATGTTGTAGAATAAAAAGGAACAGATTTTCATAATAACAGTCAGTAAAGAAAGATCTGATAGACAGACAGTTATGGCTACAGATTAGCCGTATAGTTAAACAGAGATTTCAGAGTCAGTATAATCAGTAAAGAATCAGTTCAGTATAGAAACAGATCAGAATAAGAAGTTAGATTCCAGATAGTCTTTTCAGTTATACATGCTTGCTATTTCTATGTGCTATTTGTTTGTTGAGACTTGTTGTGGCATGTGGGCACCCTTTTAGCATCCCCACCGCCCCTGGGTTATAGCTGTGTCGATACCAGATTCAGATACCGCCACCAGCTGGGCGATGCCGTCCGCCTAGAGGACGATGATGGCCGACCACCATGATAATACGGTCCAGACCACCCTGCTTGCAGGGGTAGTTCAGTTTACTCTGCGCAGAGCCAGTCCACCCTGTTTACAGGGGCAGAACACTCTGTGTGCGCTTGTGGCCAGGGGCAGTTTCAGATACAGATTTTTATAAAATTACCCTGTTGCGTGCTTGCACCCAGGGGCAGTTTTTATTACACACCCCGTGTACACTTGCGCCCAGAGGCAGGAGTCTTCGGGCTCAGACACAGTTTATTGTCAGAGGCCAAGGCCTGAGCTACGTACCCAAGGGGGCCGGTAGGAGGAGCTCACAGTTATCAGATGAGTGGTGTGACTTATTTTTGGTTGGTTTTGACCCGGGTAGGGGTATATAGATTGTTTGCTTGCTTGGCGCCATCCGGCTTATGGGGGTTGATATTGACTCTTATTTGCTACTTGTATATCTATTTATGTGCTCTCTATATTATATACTAGTTACTAGACAGCAGGCCGTCGCGTCTACAGGTACGCCTCTGCCTTATCAGTACAGAAAGCTTGAGTCAGTTTATATCAGCTTCTTCAGATTCAGCTATCTCCTGCTATACAGAAATGCTAGTTATGCTATCTATATTCAGTTGTTTTCAGTTGTATTACTTCAGTTGCTTTGCATACTCAGTACCAGTGGTACTGACGCCCAGTGGGGCGCTGCATTACTTGCCTGCAGGTACTCATAGACGAGGAGGCGATCCCTCGTGATTCCAGCCAGCTATTGAGTATTCAGCTCCTGTCATCCGGAGTCTGAATTCCAGAGGTGTATTTTGTTTTCTTTTGTTGTACAGTACGGGTAGGTCGGGGCCCTGTCCCAGCTACAGATTAGGAGCCAAGCGGGTTCAGTTGTAGACCTAGGGGAACAGGTAGGTTGTCTATAGTACCAGTAGAGTCATAGGAATCTGGATAAGAGTATATAGATTGAGGTGTACTTGCCAGGGCTTATAGGGGCCCAGGTAAGTTATTTTTGTATTGCTTGTACCTTCCGGCTTATGGGGGCCAGGTGAGATTTTTGTTTGTATTCTTACCTGCTAGTTATAGTTTATAAATGTGTAATTATACAGTCTTAGCTCACGTACATGTAGTGTTGGTTAGATGCAGATTACGAATAAGCAGGCCTACAGGTTAATCTTTCTGCCCTTCTTCCTATTTATTTTCAGTCTTTATCAGCTTATTTATTGCCTTATATATTCGGTACATATTGTACTAACGCCTTCCCCTGGGCGCTGCCTTACTTGCCTGCAGGTTTAGACAAATAGAATTCAGGATCCTCAGTAACAGCTGTTCAAAGTCAGCAGTTGGCCAACTCATTTCATTCGGAGTTGTCAGGTTGTAGCAAGTGCAGTCTTCCATTTATATAACATCTGGGTAGGCCGGGGCCCTGTCCTGACCACTATTTGTATTCTTAGAGGCTTGCAGACTACAGTCGTCTGTTAGTTGGGTGCGTTGGCTGTGTGGGGCCCATATACGTCTTATTTTACGTATTGGCCGTGTGGGGCCTAGTACAACGCCTGATTTTCATTTCAGTTATAACTAGATAACATGGTGGTCTTGTCGGCCCGCATAGGATTCCCTGTTATTGTCAGTTATTGGCCGGAGGCTATGTATATAGCCGAGATATAGCCCGTTATTTTTTTTGAGTTGAATTGCAGGCTTGCACCAGAAGTGCATAATTCTAGCCAGGTCAATTAGGTTCCAGTGTAGCACTAGGTGCCAGTCATGCCTCCCAAGGCGGGGCGTGACAATTCTGATATGGTAAATATAGGAATGATCTTAATAACTAACTGTCTTAACTCTACACATGATTTAATTAGTATAGATGTGGAAATCGTGGATTTATGATAGTATAGAATATGATCCTTTAAATCTTAGGGTGTCATCGTTATGTGCCTCTTTTTCCTCAAGTACTCCCTGACAAATCATCTTGATATATAATATCGGGGGACAAGAGGACGTATCCGGTGCAAGCCTCATAATATTTCCGAAACAACGATCAAATAAATATGCGAAAAAATACAGAACGCGTTCTTCCTTTTCACCACGTGTCTAATCTTTTTTCTGGAAACATTTTACTCAATACTTCAATGAAATATTTCATGAAATAATCAAAATATACCTAATTAATTGATTTAAGTACTACCATTGTAAAAAGAATCTTAAAGGCTTTAACTAGCTAGTATGATTGTATGAAGACGTAGATAATAAAGTTTCAAAACATGGATAATATACCTTATTGTTCAAACTAATTATGAGGGTTATTTAAGATGATTATTAATGTCATATACCAAAGAGAGAACAAACTCAACTTTACGTGAATCATGTGTGACCTTTTCCAACTTTTTACGTATGATTGTTATGTCTTGTATTATTTACGGCGCACGTTACAAAAGCCTTAGGCCTTAGGTATATTCCTTTGGCTCATTCTTGACCTTAAAAAAAAAAAAAAACTAGACATAAGAAAGTAGGTGGTCAAGCTGGAGCTAATTAAAATGAGAAAAATATATATATATATATATATGTAATTATATAAGATAAGACAAGAGGGTATATGACAAACATTATAACGCTAAAAGAAGAAGAATATGAAATGATGAACTTGAAAAGTAAGTATTAATCCCATTTTTGTCCAAGTAAATTAGCATGTTCAGTTTTTTGTTGGATGCTTAGTTTTGAAAATAAACATACTGGAGAATTTCCAATTTCACTTCCTTTTTGGTCATAGATTTTAAATTTAAAACTTTTAAAATTATATTTGAATATGTATTTTATTTTTAAAAAATTGAAATTTTGTGAGTGAAAGTCTTAAAAATTCTTGAGAACTTGAAAATATATATTTGAAGATCAGATCTTATTAAATTTTATGGCCAAACAAATATTTAAAAATTTACTTTCGAAATCTTTAATCAAAACGCTAGCTTCGTATTCTGTTTTGGTTACGGTTGGAAATTCCTTCATTTAAAAATTTAATGCAGATTTTAAAATTTCTCATAAATCTCTATGCATCAAGAGAGCAGAAAAATTCCAGGAGTTGGTCTGGTGAAGTGGTTCATGAACACAATGATTAATTAATGTGATTAGAAGTTTGAGTCAATTATTAACGCATTTAAAAATACTTTTCCGATTTGAAGTGTGTAATATAAACTCACTTCATCTGATTTGTCTACCACTTCTATTTAATATAGTTTTATCATGCTTACTTTTAAGTGTTCGACCAATATTTGTGTAGTATATAATTCGTAAGGCAAAAGTTATTGTGAATATTTGTAGAAATTTAGAAATTTTTTGCTTTGTGTGAAAAATGTTTAAAGAACTTTGTGTTTATCAGCATAAGTTCATGTGAACATAATTTAAGATTTATGATTTTTTTTTCATTCAATATCAGATGTATTTTAGATCACGTTTTTGTTACTTAAAGTATTAAAAAATAAAAATTTAAAATCATAAATTTAAGAGACACCTCAAAATAGCGATATTCTTGTGAATGATCGATCACTAATATTATAAATCATATTAGTTCAATTTTATGATCGAACAAGAACCCCTTTTAATAGAGAAACCACTGAAATGGGCAGAGCAAAAAAGATGGGGCTTGTATTGGGCTGATGCAAAATCTACTCCATGGACTGGGTCTCACTTTGAGCTTTTGTTCCATACTGACTAAGGGTTATATCGGAAAGGGTTAAATACGTAACCTCCAAAATTCCTACTTAATAGTATACTTGAAAATATATTTTATTTTCAAAATAAAATAAAATAAATAAATGCTGGGGGAAGGTATAACTCTTTTTGCTATGTGGCTTGCATGAATAAGCCAAGTACTGAATCCAATATTTGCAAATCTAATAGTATAGATTTACCAATGAAGCAAAGAATCTTGAATCATATATCGACGGAACAAGTTTTTGTTGGTTTCCGGTACAATATCTCAATTAAAGTTTGACTAATTTAAATTTATGTTAGGTAAAATTTATTTAGAAAAAAAAAACTTTATGAGCCTGACCTTTATCGTTCGTAAAAACTTTTTTCATTTGAATCAAAAATATGTATCAAGAAATTTTTTCACAGAAAATTATTGAAATTACAAATATTTACATTCATGTTCCAATAGGTAGGATATACACGAGGCATAAAAAAAGTACATGTTGGTCAATCACACTCGTTACACAACTAAAACATATCACGCTTGTGCTCAATTTGACCTATTTTTATAAAAAAATATAAATACATAATTATAAAAATTAAAAATTCATCAGACCTACGCTTAATCTCGTATTAAATAATCATCTCGTGTTCTCTTCTTACCATGCATTATTATAAGTCAATATTTTCAAATATTATTTTATCGATATATTCTCATTTAAAAAAAAATGATTATAAAAAAAATTGACCAACGACAAAAAGAAAAAGAAAAAGAAAAAGAATTTGATGTAGCCAATTACATCAATCTATGTTAGATTGGAAAAATATAATAATCATATTCAAGTTTCATGAGTAAATGATACTCCACGACCAAGAGTCAATGATCAAACTTGAATGCTACACTTCGAAGAAAAAAATATTAATGGAAGTCAAGCCAAGTATTTGCATTTATTCATACTAATTTATTATTATTAGCTAATATTAAATGATAGCTGTTATATATTTATAAAATATACATTATATATTTAATGATTTACAATAAACATCAAATATAAATAAATATTTTTCTCAACAAAGTATTGAATTCTAATCACGTCACGAAGGATTCTTTTTTTTTTTTACTTGCTTTCTGATACAACACTTTCATCTTTTTTTGAAAGAAGCAAAAAAAAAATATATATATAAAGAATTATAACGTGGCGAGATCCAATTATGGCAATCCATGTAACATTGGAATAGAAAAAATAAAAAGTTTCACATTTAAGACTAAAATGACTCCAGGATGAAGAGTCAATGATCAAATAATAAATGTACTAAACAGAAAAGAAAAAAGAAAAAATTACTTAATCTATTTTTATTTAATACTTATTTTTTAATTATTTATTACAAATAATCTCTCTACATCACGAATAATATAATAAATATGTATATCTTCATTTTTTCATGTAAAATTTGTATGTACTTATTCTTTTTAAATCCTACTAAATATATTATTAATTTAAATTTTTTCATCTTATCATTAGCTAAAATATTTATAAACTCAAAGTTTTTTACAACTGCAATCAAACATCTTTAGGTAAATTCGGACCACAGTATTCTAACTCAGCAGTTTCGGAAGTCGAGCCATGCGTCGCTTCTCATGACTCCGCTATATGTATTTACCAGTCTGTCCACTCACTCATTTACAGATAGAAGGATAGAATTGTCATTTCGAAATCCCTCACGAATTTTCCACCCCATTCACGACGAAGGCCCCCACTCATCAAAATCCCCTTTATTTTCCAACACACTCTCGTCTATATCTTCTATGCTCTCTCTATATCCTCTCTAATCCTACGCACTCCTCAACTAACCTTACGCACCAGACAAACATAAAAAGACTAAATTCTACACATCGGTTTTCGCTATCGTGCGCATTTCTCCGGCAACGGGAAAATCGGGTTTTTACTTCGTAGGTATCGTTAGAAATGGGCGGTGCCGGCGGAAACGGGAGCGGCGGAGGGGGAGGGCCGCAGCCGTCCGGTGCGGCTGAGTCACTGTACTCGGCGGCGAGGATTTCGGTGTGGTGGGATATAGAGAACTGTCAAGTACCTAGAGGATCTGATCCTCACGCGATCGCTCAGAATATAAGTTCTGCGCTTGTGAATATGAACTACTGTGGACCGGTTTCCATTTCCGCTTACGGTGATACTACTAAGATCTCTTCTTCTGTTCAGCAGGCGCTCAATAGTACTGGAATTGGCCTTAATCATGTTCCTGCAGGTATATTTTTTTGTGGACTGATACGTAAAGTTACATGTTTTTCTCTTTGCATCGTTGTTAATTTGTGCAATTCCGTTGATATGACTTCTTTTTAGTTGATTTGATGTCTGGTTGAGTTGATCTATGTATAAAAGTTGATTTTTTATGTGTGACTGGACAGGATCGGTTAGATCTCATTGAATTTTGCCTTTGTGATTGTCTTGTTGGTGCTGATATAGAAGTCAACGGAGTGTCTTTGATAGTCTAACGCGCATGATTGACTCTTGGAATCTATGCATGTGCCAATCTGATTTTCCTTTGGCCGATTTCTTACAATCAGATGCAAAATTACATTTTCCACTGAAAATAACCATGTTCTCCAATTTACACACAAAAGAAAGGATTTTTACTTGTAAAAAAAATTAGTGATCGTGTTTATTTGTTTTACTTTTCTTGTCAAACCCACTGTCAGTGAGAGAGATGTGTTTAGAATCTGTTTAGCACAGATTGAAAACTGTTATGAGTTACTGATATTTTGTTTTGGAATTATAAAGCTCATTTTAGAGGGAAGAAATCAAAATAGTGGTCCGAGGTAGAGTCCAGGATTTTAAGTTATCGGGTACGAATACTAGTGCACATTCCATACTCTTTTATGGAAATGGGAGTGGACTAGGTATATATGTGTTTTTATGAACAGTTGCTAGTATATATAGTTTGATCCGGGGGTAGCTTCTGCATAGGTGGATCCTGCTATGAGATTGATTGTGGTGATGGTTTAGCCTTTCACTTATGCGTGTACATAAGATGTTCTCTCTGCTATCTTAGGACTTGAACTAAATTTAGCATTAACAGAAACAACTACTTTTTAATGAGATAAGAATTGGCTACTCTGGCCCTTGTTCTCCTGATTCTTCTTCTCCTATTAGCCTTGAACCCTTGATACAGTGGTGGTGAGAGGACTCCTTAACCTCTATGAACAAGCAAGGCCAGTTCTTGTTCTTTAATGTTGAGTACTATGAGGTCATATTTGTCTTGTTTAGTCTCTCCTGTCACTCTTTACATGGACACACATAGAACACACGCGCACGCACACACGCGCAGACTTTATTTCCTTATACGTATTGAAGCGTGATAGGATATGCAGTGGCTTCATTTATACCTAAACATCTGCTTATCTCATTATCTAAATTTTCTCAAATCTGAGCTGATGTTAATAGCTAAGTTGTTCGGACTCGGGTGCGGATCTAGAGGCCAGATCCTTCCCAATCTAAATTTTAAGATTTAAGATTCGGGGATGTGAATCCAGATACGGATACCGGTGCAGGGATTTGACTAAAAATAATTCAAATATCTATCTAAATTATGAAATATTATTTGGAAAACTTACACGGTAATATGATAAAATAAATATTGATCAAGAGGAGAATATCAGAAGGTTATATAAGGAAAAGGATTGACATAGAAATTTCCATATACAAGGTACTCCATTTTCCTTGATTTCACCTTAGAATTTGTTTTGATTACAAAATCATCGCATCTATTCCAAACTTCTCTGTTTATTTTGGTCAAAGTACCCAAAATCGATTGTCCAAATCCGGTAAAAATCCCATACCCACACCCACGTCGTGTCGACACGGGTGCGGCACCAAAAGTGAAGAGCCCGAGCAACTTAGGTTAATAATAGAGAGAGAGAGAGAGCTGTTGTGTGTTCTCTCTTTTGTGTAACTGGTTATTACTTTTCCTGAAATTTTCCTTGAAAGTTATTTCCGTGAGCTGGAAAGGAGTCTTTGTTTTCCACTCTTAAACATATTCAATTCATTGATCTTTGCGTAAAGTTGAGCATTGAATTTCAGTGTTCTTTAGGTGTTAAGACTTTATAGTTGACTGGTGGCATATGCTGCTTTACAACTTTGTACTAACTACTAAGTGAGAATTTGTAGCTGATATGTGGTCTCTTAATGTTTAGTAGATTCTTATCTTAATCTCATATTATTATTTGGTCGATCCCTTTGCAGTGCCAGCTGACAGAAGTATTAAAATCTAACCTCTATTGATGGTTGTTAACATTATGTGAAAAAAGCCAACTGAGTCTTAAGCTAACCTTTGAAGGTGGTGTATAGACTAAGTGAAAAGCAGTGTATTCAAGATTCTTATTTTTAAACATTTATGGTAGCGTGATTAAATCTGTTTAAAACTGCTTGGACTCCATCCCGACTAATTCTTGGCCAAATGTGTGTAGGTGTCAAAGATGCAAGTGATAAGAAGATTCTTGTGGACATGTTATTCTGGGCGGTTGACAATCCTGCACCTGCTAATTATTTGTTGATTTCGGGAGATCGTGATTTTTCAAATGCTCTTCATCAGTTGCGCATGCGCAGATATAATATTCTTCTAGCACAACCTCAAAAAGCATCTGTTCCGCTTGTTGCTGCTGCGAAGACTGTATGGCTCTGGACAAGCCTTTCAGCTGGAGGACCGCCTCTCACAAATAGTGAATCAAGTCAACTTGTAAATAGCAGCTACGGTTCTTTACCTACTTTGGACGCATTATCTACGTCATCTAGTGACTCCAGTCTGATAAGCCAGCTCGACACTTTCCATGAAAGCCCGCAAATGAAGTTTAACAATATGGGAAGGGGTACAGATATTAAACAGAAGGGTAAACCAGTTCGTAGAAGTGTGAATCAACCCAATATATCACGAACTTCATCTGGCACACAAGAAAATCATAGTGCTGCAAACTTTCATCAACCAGGATATGGGTATCCTAAGCAGTTCAATGATTCAGTGGAGTTGCCTGGAGCTCATAATTCAAGAACTCCTTTCAGTGGACCTGTACCTACCTCGAGCTGTGTTCCTGCTAATCCCGATCCTTCCTGGACGAATGGAAACAACTCACAGAACAATTATCAAAATAATTATCCTCCAGTAAGGCCAAACAACCTCCCAGTATCACCGGTAATTCCACCTGGTAATTTCTTACCACCTAATTCGCATGTGCATCATTCGCATTCAATGCCTCCTAGGTCTGATGCACCAGGATTCACCTCAGGCCCTCAAATACATGTGCCTGATATGGGTAAGCTAAAAATCAGTGAAGGCTCCAATAATGGTCATAATCGCCCTTTTTCTCAACCGTGGAATGGAGAATCGAGACAACCTCCTAACATTGAGAATTCTTATACAAATACAAATGGGCCTCATAAAGGACACAATTTGCAGAAGAAAACACCATTTTACCTTGAAAAAGAGGTAAACAGGTATCCACATCCCAGCCCTGAGATTCCACTGCCGTCATCTATAACAAATAGCAGTAATGGACCTCTCAATGGTATGTGGGGAGCTCCAGGATGCCCAAAACCTTCTGATTATATTCAAGGCCTTATTGGAGTCGTTTTACTTGCATTGAACACCCTAAAAAATGAGAAGATTATGCCTACTGAAGCAAACATCGCCGATTGCATCAAATATGGAGATCCAAAACACCGCAATACTGATGTTAAGAAGGCTCTCGCGAGTGCAGTTGAACAACAGCTGGTAGTAACACGGAATTTAGGTGCTTTGCAATTATATGTTGGTAAAAATGAGAACCTATGGAGGTGCGTGAATCCCATTGGTGGTAATATGAAACAATATCCCAAAGAAGCATGGGATGACCTCCAGAAATTTCTATCATCTTCTGCTGGACGAGCCGCCATAAGTGCTACTCAGTGCAGGTAATGGGTTCTCATTTAGTTTGAACCTTGTTGGCTTTTGGTGGATGTTTGGGGAAGTTTCTAAAGTTCTTATTTAGGTGAAGGACTTCCAATTTAAAATTTAATTAACATTGTATTGAGTAAAAAACATTTAGGCTCAGGTTAACGACAAACAAATTTTTATCCTCTAAAAGTGGTTCCTTGTGTGGTTTTATTTTGCCTTATCACAAAAAAGAAGAATATGCTTTCTCTTGTGTATCTGGCTGATATAATCTAACTTTGAACTTGCTTATTTACTTGATCCTTCACTAGGTTTGAAGCAGCTACAGTTATTAAGAAAATGTGCTTGAAGGAGCTTGCTTTAGGCGAAATACTTCAGATCTTGCACATGGTTATTAACATGAAGAAATGGCTTGTACAACCACAATCGGGGTGGCAACCAATTAAAATTACTCTCGCAGAGATCGTCCCCGATTCAGGGGTCGTAGCTGCGACATAACATCTGCAAGATCTGTGGTTATGGACGGGGAGAGATAGCTTATAGGTACTTCTCATCAGTTCCTTCATGCGCTTATCGACAGAACTGGTAATAGGTCAATCTTAGCCCATTTCTCCTCTTAAAGTGGCACAGTAGGTTAAGTAGCTGTATTTATGGTTAATTAGATTGTTCTGCAGTAGATATACTTATAGTTTGGCTGTTTCTATCTTTTTCCTGGGAAATCACAAAGCACTGTGATGAGAGCATATGTTGGGTTTCTAAGAAAACCTTCTGAGGCATAGGTATGGCTGGGATTCTAGAAAATCTTAAGCGAGAGATCAATATCACATGTGTGGTTGGTGCTTCCTATTTTGGGCTATTGCTTCATTGCCCGGTTATTCATTACTGATTAAAGGTATCAACATTTGTGGAAAGACGCGAACTGTGTTTCTGGAGCTCTTCGAGTAATGTGTGAGAGAGAATATCCTAGTTGCTTTTTTATCAAGCATATACATTTTGAATCTAGGCATCTCAGAGCCTAGATTCGCAGGTATCAGGTACAAAATTCATTGAAAAAAGATATGCTTGTTTGGTTCATATTAATGGCAAAAGTACTGGAGTTAAAGACTCTGAAGCTGTTGTAGGCTTGGAGCTGATTTATTGTTAGTGTAGTTTTCAAAGGTGTATCGTTCAGTATGAAGATACTCAGATGTTGCTGGCTGGGCAGAGAATTGAATGCCCAAGACCCTCGTGTTTCAACAAACAGGACTAAGCGAACAAAAAATATGTGGCAGATTATGGTATTATATGCATAAATCAGAGTTTGCGTGAAGACTGATAAATCCTTCAAGCGTATCACATTTCACTTGGAATTAGGGAAGAAGTGAGAGACAAATGACTACATCCTTGGTAACTTCGACACAGTTTTCATTGAAGGTATGGTAATGTCGTGATGGATTATTCTAGTTATAATCAGGTTGACTGCATACAATCAGAATTGTATGCTGTCGTCTTACTGCATGCTTTAGGTTTCATTTCCCCTGTTGTTTTAAATTATTGTATATATATGTTGTAATGGCTGGAACTCGGAAGGAGTCGCTTTCAGCTGTAACTTTTAAAATAAAACTTTCCTTGGGTTTTTCTTTTATTTGTCGCATTGACTTTTTTCTTTTCTGTCGAATTAACTTGGTAATACCAAAACTTATTAGAGTATAATTTTGCACCTTCGTCTTTCAATACACTGTTGTTTGATTCACTTGTAGGGGGAACAATTATGTGTCGGAAAAGAGTTTATTTCCTTCTCGATGTTTATCTAAGATTGGAAGTTTCTTTAGGAAGCCTGAGTTTTGAAACAAATGATCCCTTTAATATAAGCAGTTTTTTTCAGTTTCATCCTTTAAATATAATAATACTGAGCATAAATTTCCTGTGTTTATGTCTCTTGGTGCAATTTTTGATCTGGGACTGCCCCAGACTAAAACAGAAACAAATTAAGAACTCTTTGACCGGGTTCTTCTCCATCACTATCTCTGGCGACATGAGTCTTCAGTCTGTTGCGCAATTTCCTTGTTTATCGTTTTTCTTTAGTGCGTCGAACAAGCTGGGAGGGTTGTAAGCTGAGAAGATAATCCTTCATAAGAATGCTAGAACTCGGGATTACTAACGAAGCTGGTGCAAATTCATATAGGCCAGGGAAAATAGAGCGTGATGAAACTCCAGAGCCAATATGTTTAGTTTCAGGTGGGAAGTTGAATACAAATTGAAATCTGTGATGCATGGCTTACTTCAACGACTGTGTATGTCAAATATTAGCAAGACGTGAAGTCGGTGGTTTTTTTTTTTTGGTGGTGTCATTACCTTTATGTATATTAAGATTTAACTTTGAGATTGTTGTAATACAAGTTCATAAATAATGAGAAAAACACAAGGTTAAGAGGCAATCTTTTAGGAGAAAAATAAATGGACGAAGACTGATGAAAGAGGTTTCCAAAGTACCAACACCATGAAACATTTGGCAATGTGTAGTGACGTCTTTATCCATTGCTCTCATGTCTAACATCTGAAATTTCTTGGGTGAAAAAAATGAAAAATCTTCTAATCAATCAAATCAAATTAACTATATTATTATTTTAATTTAATTAAAAGTGCTCGAAGAGAATCAGAGGGCAATAAAATTTAAATGGATTTCATTTCTATCACCGGATCAAAAGTCTACCAAAATTTAAATGGATTTCATTTGTATCATTGGATCAAAAGTCTACTTAATTATTAGATATTTAACATATATATTTTATATATTTAATGAAATTTTCTATATAAAGTTCTATCTAAAAATTACTGAGTTTCTAAAACCTGCACTCAAAGCCCTAGATCCACTCCTGAGGCTAAGCCAAGGTTGTAATGCCAAAGGCGAAGAAATTTAACGTCTTTGGGTGACATCTTTTGATGCAAAACAAGAAAAAAAGCATTAAAATCATAAACACAAAAGGTAGTCATCAATGTATTTGGCATGAATATTGTTAGGGTTTTGCCTTAAATTTTCTACTCTATTTGAATTCGATATCATAATTATTTTACTTCAAAAGAATTTTATGGTTGAAACTGTTTCTCTGTGAGAGGAAACTATAATATTTATTCTTTTCTTGAAAGCGAAGGTTTGGACTATTATATAAAGTATCTTTTGTTCTCATACACAACACAATAACATCTATAATGTAGTCGCTTAAAAGTCTTTCTCTCAATAATTTTATATTTTTATATTAGCTTTCCCAATGTAGGTTACTTGACCTAATCTTAGATATTATGCTTATCGTAGTATAATTTTATGTCGTCTTTCAAAGTTTTGCAATTATTAATTTTCACATGACGTCCTACTATTTCAACCCCAACAAATACTACTAAATCTTTTATAATCAAGTGTAATTGGATCAATTATGTCACGCGGTCCTCCGTTGCTCTAACGGAGTAGTAAAAATAGAGCCATACTCTTTGTAATGAGATGCATTCCGTAGTGCAAATGTATCCTCCATAATTTTACACTGTAATAAATATTGAGCATGACATTTCTAGGAAATATTAATAGCTTAGTTAATAGGCTACCTAAATTCTTATATCGATGAGGTTCGATTCCTCATATTATATTTTTCTTTTATCAATTTTTTTTTAAAAAAAGCAAGGCGTTTGTTTCAAAATTCGAAAAGGATTTCTCATTAAAAATTTCTGTTTATTGCAAATGTTTTCAACGAACTCCAAGAAACAAATAGTTTTTCAAAATTTTATTTTTTGGCAGAAAGAAGTTTTTCAATTTTTTGGGAACAACAAAGTATCTTACATCACTGAATGAAGTTGTTAATTTAACGTAAGATCAAAAGTTCAATAGGAGCAAAGATGAGATATACTTAGGTAGGACATAATCAATATGAAATGTCATTTGTGAAATTAGATAAGGTGTGTCGGGGGACACAATCAATATAAATGTCATTAAGTAAAAATTTTTATTTTTATTTTTAAATAACTTACTAATTTTGGCAAAAAATTTGATCAATGAACAAGAAAAAATTTAAAAATATTTTTGTCCTTCCTACCTACCTTCATGTTGAAGCTAAATTCATCTTTTACACACACTTGGTTATTGTCCAAGTGAATTATCTCTCACGTATACAAGTCGACCATGAACATTTGACAACTATGAGGACCTAATTCTTAACTTCTTGAAATCAATGGCCTTAAAGAGCAAATACCTCTTTTGTGTAGTCTTTTTTTGACCTTTTTCTATTCTTTCGTTTGCTCGGTTTCTCATTCAGGTTTCAACATTCACCTTTCTGGTTCCCCATGATTCTCTGTTCCCAGGTTAGGCTTCAATTCTATACCTTTAGAGATTCTCTCCTTCACTTCGACTGAGCTCAATTCTCTACATATTTTTTATATTTACTGGGCATTTGCTTAACTGAATGTTTCTTTTACTTTGAAACAGAAGTGGCCACCGGGGAGGGAGCAACTTCAATGGTGATAAAGCTCTCAACTTTAAAGCTTCCCAAGAAAATTCCCAAATGGGTTTGTTCAAAACCCTCTTTTTCTTCACTTTCTGGTGCTTATAGAATTCAAATCACCCCAGAAACCAATCAACCCTCTACCAGTTCTTCCGATTTTGAAACAGAGATTCAATTTTTAAAGAATAAGCTTCACCCAGAAACCTTAGCTGGCGTTCTTGATTCCACAGCTGATTTGGATTCTTCATTGAAGCTATTCAAATGGGCTTCCCTTCAAAAAAGGTTTCATCACTCTGCTGATACGTATTTCCAGATTATATTGAAGCTAGGTATGGCTGGGAAAGTATATGAAATTGAAGGATTTTGTAATGAGATGATAAAGGAGAAATGCCCAAATTATGAACATGTTCTTTTGGCTTTGCTGGATTTATTTGTTAGAAATAGTAGGCTTAGTGAGGCTTTACGTGTTCTTTCTTGTATAAATTTGTGTAGCTCAAAGCCCTCTATATCTGTATTTAATCAATTATTGGACGCACTGGTCAAGGAAAAGAAAGAATTTAAGGACGTATTGTTTGTATATAAAGAGATAGTGAAAGCTGGAATTGGTCCCAATATTGATACACTTAATTATCTGATAGAGGCTTTATTTGCTGCTGATCGCGCTGATGCTGCATTGGACCAATACCAACGACTTCATAAGAAAGGTTGTAGTCCTAACGGTAGGACTTTTCAGATAATTATTGGTGAACTTGTTGAAAGGGGTAGAGTGGATGAGGCACTTGTAATTTTGGATGATATGTTTAGAATACAGTGTGAACCGGATTATTCTAGCTTTTACACTCATATAATTCCTTTATTTAGTGATATGAATAAATTAGATATAGTAAGGAGGTTGTTTATAATGATGAGAGCATCTAAGTTTCTTCCGGATTCACCAACTTATGGGGCAATGATTAAGTGTTTGTGTGAGAATCTTCTCGTCGATGATGCTGTAAAACTTGTTGATGAGATGGTGTATAGTGATGTTAGGCCAGATGATGATGTGTTCATGAATATATTAGATGGATTATGTGAATTGAATATGTTGAGTGAAGCTAAGGAGTTTTTGAATGACAAAGAAGTTGCAAATGTATTGCCTTACAATGCACTTCTTGAAGCTATTCTAAATGATGGCAACTTTAATATGGCAAGAGATCTGTTTGATGAAATGTTTGAGAGGAATGTCATAGATCATCGTTCTTGGAATATCATGATTCGATACTTATGCGATAATAAAAGGCTGAAAGATGCCTTGAAGTATCTTGCTAGAATGACTGTTTCCTCGGTTAGCCCTGATTCATCTACATATTCTGCTCTCATCATTGGCAACTGCAGGTTAGGTGAATGTGAGGATGCTTTGGCATTGTTTCAGCAGCTTAGGCCCACATCTGGGTTAATAGATTTGGTATCATATTCTCAACTTATTGAGTGTCTTTGCCAGAAGCAAAAGATTCAGGAAGCCGCCAAAGTATTTTGCTTCATGTCAACAAAGGGATGTGCTCTTCAATCGACATCGTTTGAAAAGCTTATGGAGGGACTTTGTGCTAGTGGGTATGCTGTCAGAGCAATCAAATTGCTACCAATTGCATATTATTGTGGTACATTGTCTTCTGCCGCTGCTTACAACAGCATAATGCAAGGCCTATTCAGTTTAGGAAGAGCAAGCGATCTCTTTATAGTGCTCTCGAGCATGGTCGTAGATGGTTGTACGCTGGATGGAGAGACATATTGCATTCTTATTCGGAGCATGATTTCGCTTGGACATATAGAGAAGTCGGCTCTATTCTTGGATTTGATGCTTAGTCAGGGTCTATCACCGAATTCAGAAACACTTTCCAAACTTCTGGAGTATCTGGTGGAAAACAATCAGGTCCACATGATATTTTCTTCAATAGATAAGCTTGTTTCAGAATTTGAAGTTGTTGATTCAGCCATGTACAATATGCTGATAAATGGTCTCTTGAAAGAGGGATATAAAAACAAGGCCTCTTTCTTACTGGATTTGATGTTGGAGAAGGGCTGGGTTCCTGATGCTAGTACTCATGCTTTATTAGTGGGTTCCAGTGTGGAAGATGAAACAGATACCAAAAAGCCTTCCTGTGACAAATTTATCACACAGGATACTGTTGGCAATATACTTGCTGAGGGCCTCGGGAAATTTGAATGACATGACTACATATTATAATAATACTATAATTGGGATCTCGTTCCAGCAATCAATTCTGCAGATTGGTGCATAAAAATATATGCAGTCTAAAGAAGATGTGTATAAGGGCTTATCTCGTGGTTTATGCTCATCATCTCTGTTCTCCAAATCATCCATTAGATACCTGCTTCAATTTGAAGGACTCATCAATTTTTCAAAGCACACCTAGAAGTAAGTTTTTCTGTTACTTTTTTCTTGTAAACCTTACTCATACTTTGATGTTTAAAATAACTCTATAAAGTGAATCATTTTAATTTTACTTTAATTGTTAGTAATCTATGTAATCTGAAGATGGAATTACCTTCTCGAAGGAGCTCTACTGTTTATCATACTTTAGGAAGTTATATCTTCTGATAGTTAAACTATAAAAGGGGAACTTTATGATAGTCCAGAGTTTATCCGAAGAGACTCATTTTTATATAGTCAGTTTACATTTTCAAAATTCATATGTGAAATCATTGCTACATAATCCTTTACAAAAGAGATTTTTCAGAATGTTAAACCACAAATTGATCTTTCACTTGCAAAGACGAGAACAACTGAGTACTGACTACAGTTTGAACAGCTGGCTCCCTTCAATTTGCTCTACACTTATGTGAGATGAAAGCACCAGTTAAAATGTACGACTAAAAATTTAATGCTACTTTTAAGCCTCTCAACAGTTAAATTGTCTAAATGTGATTTATCACTTCACTTTTGTAACTTGATATGTTATTCAAAGCAAATGTTTTTCTTATTATATCATGCTCAAGCAGTTTGGAGGGTGGAAAAGATGTCTGCACATGTTGGACTTCTGTATATGATGTAACTCTCATGAAGTCTTTGCTGTAACTAATAGCTAAACATCAATATCCTTTATGCAGTAAAGGCGAAAGCTGGCTTTAACATCCAGTGTTTAGCATTCCTATCAGCAGCGATGAATTGTAATATACCTTTCTCGCTCTTTTGGCTAAGAGCAATTGTAGCATCTGCTCTTATCAGTTCAAAATTGGGACCTGTGAATAGATTTTTTTTTATAATGGTGGTATTTGAGCCAGCTCGTTTGCTCATCGACAAATACATCAGTATAAGTATCGAGTAACTCTGTCACCAAGGCTTAGACAAATGGAAAGAAATCACTCAACATTTTTGCCTTTGTTGGAGCGCAAGTGAATAGTACACAACCAATATTAAGGTGAATTGTGTCACATGCTGAGCAGCTATGTAGTTGTCGATGTTTTTAGATGTATGTGCTCATCTCCATTTAACGAAGCTCAGTCCATGCGTCATTTCTGTTGGAATCCACAAGATATTCTCTCTGCTCAGGGAAGTTCAAGCTCAGTTATAAGAAATAAGAAGGAAGATCAGGTCACTGCTTAGCTAAGTCAACACATACATGCGAGCTGTGACCGAGATATAGTTACTGTACCTGCTCAATTTTGAGTTATAAGTCCATTCTGCATGGTAAGTTACGTGGTTACAAGCTTTCTCGTTTTTTTTAGCTATTTGGCAAAACACATCATGTATACTGGGGGCATACACATCCAACATTGTACTCAAAATACAAATGAATGAAATATGGAGCTTGTTTCTTCTCGCTTTTCAGTTATCTTGGCAATAGATAAGTTGAAGAACAGACTGTATTGCCTTTTCTGAGGGTTTAAATGGTAGCACTTACCTGCTGAAGGGTTCATACTAGATAATTGATCAATCTAAATTGTTGCTCATATTTAACTTATTTTTACAATAAAACAGTGAGGATTCAGACAGTCGATCTTAACTTGTTTAGAACTGAGGCATAGTTATTATTGTTGTTTAAAGTGTCTGTCTAGCAGCTATCATTTATCTTCTGCTTTTCATTTCCTGTCAAAACATAAAAAATCTGTTCATATTGTTTTTGGTAGAGTAATTTGGAGTGGTTCATAATACGTTTATTTTTCCTTTATGTTTAGCTTTGTCTGTTGTGAAGGACAAATTACTGCTCTTCCCCTTTGAGTGACCTTATTTCCTTTTTAATTTATCTAAAATCTAAACACATGACCCTTTTAAAGTTGGAAAGAGAATCTTTCACAGTGAAATGAATATTATGACGTATTTAAGTCTTATATGATACATTTAATATCATAAATTATCATTTTATTTTTAAAGTCTTACCTAATCTATGCCCAATAAAATAAAATTAAATAAAGAAAAATTACATAATGACAGTTAGGGTAAAATAAATTTTCATTTTAATCCATATTTCAATTTATTACCTCTTTAGTTATCTCTAAAAAAAATTTCATTAATTTTTTTATTAATTACATATTTTTTTTCCTTCTGCTGCTTGTTTGTTGTTTTTTCTGCTTCTTCATTCTTCTTCTTCTTCTTCTTTCTTTGCTGCTTCTTCATTATTATTATTATTATTAATTTTTTTTTGCTTTTTTTTGGTGGGGGGGGGGGGGGGGGAGTTAAAGGGATAGATATATTATATTATATTAAGAAGTCATTACATTAAGCATGGGGATTACATCTTCCGTATCGTAGGTAGTGATAACATTAAGGTTTCCAAGCATGGATAACTTACTACACATAGCTATATCTACAAATCTACTATATGCATCTGTTTCATGTCCGCCTTGTACGCTAGCATGGTAGTTTCAGGGGGACTTAACAAAATAGTTAGATGGTTGATAGAAGGTAGCTTGAAACCTAGTTTAGCCAAAACATCTGCCAGTTGATTTAATTTCCTTCCTGCAAATTATGGCGGACCACTGGATTCTCCAACTTCTTGCATTCAAAAACAATAGAATCATAATTCAGCCTATTTGTACCATCTCAGTGGAATCAGTTTCCACTTCGATTGGTTGGAGATTTCTTATTGCTGCAAGTTGTAGTCCTTGGATTATTTTTTCTGCTTCTTCTTCTTCTTCTTCTTTTTTTTTTCTTCCGCTACAACTTTTTTTCTTCTTCATCTTTTTTTATTATTTTCACAATCAATTCGTAGATAATATGTTGCACATAATTTTTTTTCAATTGATAAGAAAATTATCTATTGAACACTTTTTCTTCTCTATTCTCCCCACTTTTCTTATATCAAGACTCATCTCATTTTATTGCAATTCAAAACTAATTTAAAAATAACAATAGAATTTTATTTTATAATTTTTGTTATTATTTGTCTTTTATATATTTTTGTTTATATTTTTTTTTCACACTTTAGATTTATGAAAAAGTAAACAAAGTTGAAGAATTAAGTGTACTTTTTAAATTTTTTGTTCCTTTTATTTTATTGATTTGAAATAGTATTGCATAAAAAAGTATAAACTAAAAATTAATAGTGAATTAGTCGATAATATATCAATTTTGTATAAATTTGTATAATTTTATATAGTCATGTAAAAGTGTGCATAAATACTTTTTATACATTATTATATATTTTTATACATTTTTATATAAAGTTAATATATTATCTATAATAAATATATAATATTTTATAACGTTGTATAATATTATATAAAGTTATATATTGTATGTGTAGACATTATTGTGATTTTTCTTAAAATTATGTAAATGTAAATTAAAAATATAACTATATAAATATAACATTTTATAGTGAAATGTATATTTTTAGAAATATCTCATAAATAAATCAAGGAAGGAATATTGAGGTGATGAAGATGATAGGTTGGTTATCAAATCAATCACACATTATCCCAATCTAATTTGAGAAATTTTTAAAAAGTAATTTTTATTTAAAAGTATTTTAAAAAAATATATTTTGGGTCAGATTTTAATAGGTCTGGTTTAGCTTTTGCAAGGTTAAATATATTTATTTTTTAAAAGACCTAAATATTTATTCTTATTAGTGAGTTATTTATAAATGATTTGATGGTGTACTAAAAGCTATTTTTCCAAATTTTTTAAAAGTAATTTTTATTTAAAAGTATTTTTTTGGAAAAATATTTTTAAAAAATAAATTTATATAAATGCTTTTTTAAATTTGACCAAATATTATCACTCAAAATTACTTTTTAAATTAAATATTTAAATACAAAATGATTTTCGCCGAAAATATTTTTGAGAAAGAACATTTTGAAAAAACATGTTGGGGAGAAATGATTAAATAAGATATAATACTTTCAGTTTAGCAAGGACACAACGTCAGATAAGAGGTTATGGAGATCGATGATTAGGGTAAAAGATTAGCAGGTAGTTGATAATTGCCTTGCATTTTGACGGGGTAAGACTTGGTTGCAGTCTGGGGTACCATGTCTATCACTGTATTAATCGTATTCACGTAGTTTCTTGCTTTTGTTATCTGTTAAGATATGTTATTTATTATATTTAGGTTTACACTATTTTGATGATGTTACTATTCCTTGCACGTGTGCTCTGCCCTACTTTTCTATTAATTGCTAATTTTTTACCTGTCATTTTTTTCTTTTCATTACTACATTAATTTGATTCACTTGAGTCGATCTTTCCAAAATAGTCTCTCTACCTCTACGAGATAGGCTCAAAATTTGCCAACAAGCTATCCTCCTAGATCCTATTTTAAAAAATATCCACTGAATATGTTATTATTATTATTATATTTTTTAAAAAAATATTTTTTTTAAAAAAATAATTTTAAAATTTTAAATAAAAAAGCAATAAATCTCATACTTATCTCTGCTGGAATACTTATTAAAGAAAAAAAAAATTATGCAATCATATTTAACCAGGAAGATCGCATAATTCAGAACAGAAATATTCTGAATTATTAGTCCTCGCTCGATTATAAATTTTGAAGTTTAAAATTTAAAATTCATATTTTGAAGTAGTAATTTGTATGAATATTCATTTTTATTTGATTTTTTAAAATTTTTATGAAGGAAAATCTCAAAATTTTAAAAGTTAAATTTTTAAAATTAAATTAAATTTTATAACTAATAAATATTTAAAAATAAATTATAAAATCTATTCTCGAAGTTTATGCAAACGCTAACTTACACATTATTCCGCCTATATATTTTTTTTCCCAACACTTTTTCGTCATTAATTATGCACAGCAAACGAGTAGGTTAGGGATGAAAAGACTAATATACCCCTTAAGAACGGCGTCGTTTGGCAGGAGTAAGTAGCCAGCCAACCAAATAGCACCTCTTTTCTCCGTCGTCCTCCTCAACAATCCCCAACATAGTAAACCCTAATTCTCTCCTACTGAAAACCCTGATAATCCTTTTTGCTTTCCTTCTCCAGAAAAAAAAATTTACAGAATCATCAGAATCTCTCTTAGAATATACATGAATTTATTCTTCATATTTCTCCTTTTCATGTTCCGATTTCCCTCTCAAAAATGACAAAACAAAACCTCCCCACCATCTCCGCCGTCGCTCCTCTCCCCGTCCCTGCCGCCTGCGGCAACTGCAGCGTGGAGGAACGGTGGTTTCTCCACCACGTCCGCCACAGAGGAATATTCCGGCGACTTTGCACCAACTGTGTCCTCAGACTCCACACTCAATCATTTTGCCCCACTTGCTTCCTCGTTTATAACCATTCCCCTCCACCTTCTGCTTCCTCAAGCGGCCTTGTTTCATGCTTCAAATGCTATTCACTCTCCCACAACTCCTGTGTGGGTGTCAACCCTGCTCACCCTTACCTTTGTCCCCTTTGTGTTAACCCTAATACCTCTATTTTTTCCCTTAAGAAGGGAAAAGATGTTGGTTTGGATAATGAGGATGCTAGAGTTGTTGATATGAAGGCGGCTAAGGTTTTGTTAACGGCGGGGAAGATCGCTGCTGCGACTGTGAATAAAGCAGCTTTGGCTGCTAGGGTCGAGGCGGAGAGGAGGGCGAAGGAGGCTGCATTTACTAGGAAACGAGCCAGAGAGGCCTTAGAACACGTTGCTTATCTTACGGCTAGGGATAAGCTGAAGAAGAAGGATGTATTGCCGTTGCCTTCAGATAGCCCGGCATTGGTTGGTGGCAATGTGATCAACAGAGGCAGTAATCAATGCCTTAGTATGGGGGCAACAGCTATGCCATTGGAGGAGGAGAATGTCGTGATTGCGGATAGGTTGGATGGCTCTTCTGAGGTTTTAGTAGCTTTGAATGCTGTGGACTTGAAAGGGCAGAATCCAATCCTGGGGTCGCCAGCTGGGAATAATGGATCTGCAATGGATGTGGAGATGAACGGGGTAGCAATTGTGACCCCTTCATCTGCTATTAGGGGAGAATTAGTGCACAATAGCGGTGCTACTGGAGTTGAGGACGACAAGTCTGGGGAATTGGAGTGTGAGAATGGCCAAAGGGAGATGGAAAACGATGGAGTGGTGGCTGAAAAGGATCAGGATCAACGTATGGTTAATTCCAATGCTGGGAAATCGAACGGCAGTCTCCCTCAGCTATAATTGTAGCAGGAAAAATGGTAAGATCAAGGCGGGGTTAAAAAGATGTTGATTTGTGTAATCAAGTTATGAGTTTGCTATTACTTGTGGGGTAAATGCCTTTTTTCGCAGGATACTTGGCTGGCAGAGGCTAGTGTCTGGGCATTTAATTGATCTGAATGTGAAGACTGGGACATGATTGGTGTGGTTTGTTTTTTGTTAGACTAAGGATATTATTAAGTACAGTATATTTTCATTATTTTCTTGTGTAGAGATGTTCTTTGTACTTTTATAATGATAGATCAGTTCTATGCGTTAGTGCTTCTGCTTGTTTTGTTAATTTAGACTTCTGTATCTTTTTGGCATTCGATTGAGCTTTTTCGGGGATGCAGTAGTGTAGTGAATAATAATCTGAACCCGGGAATGTCTACTTGGCAGAATACCAAGTGTGCGCGTTTCAGATGACTTTTAGCCTATGAAAACTCGTCATCTTGTTTAATTCATTTAAACTACTTTTTGTTTGTGCCAATTGAAGAGATCTATGTCTCAAAAGCTCAAAGAAGGATTGTGGAGAGAAGAATGTACAATTGAAAAGGTGCGCATCATTCTTTGCAGGACGTGGTTATGCCTTATTATGTACTTGTGACATTACCTCGGAACTAAACTGAGATTTTCTTATCCAGCTCAGGTTGTTTTTTGGTGATTTGGCTATCTTCCGTTATTTTATCGTAGCAGAGTATGGCCAAGTGATGGTTCATTCTGTTTATAGTACTGGATTTGGACGTTGGAATTCTTCCTTTTTAACGTGTCTGCATATTTATCCTTCTTCTCCTGAAGGAGGATAGGCCTGTGAATCTTAATAATTTTCAGGGAGATAATATGAAGATTAGGGGGAGTGAATATGAGGTTCCGATTTCCATTTTGGCTGAATTTTTCTTTTTTAAAGTGTCAGCATATGTATACTTTCAATTGGCCATATGATTTTCAGATTCATGTTATTGGAGGTTTCAGTTTCCATTTTAGTTCTAATATACTCTTGTGCCAAAGTTTTTGTAATATGCATCACTGCTTGTTTCGGGTCCTTAATCATATTCCTTGAGATTCCTTCATTTGCAACTTTTCATTCATATCTGGAGCTATTCTTCATGTATTAAGTATCCTTAAACTAAATCTCTTTTTTGTTTCTATAAGAGCATCGACGCCCTATCCATCAGAGACCTCATATTTTCTTTGGGTACGTACGTGCATCCTCCCCATCAATTTAGGAAGATGTATAGCCTTTGTTTTGTTGCTGCTGTGCTGATATCTGATCCCTGGTTTTTCTTGGTATTCATTTCCAGTTTCACTAATTGCTATTTGCTGGTTCACATCCTTGGCCACCTCTTAGACTATGTTCAAGGACCGTGCCAATAGAAATTTGCTTGTTCATGCTCCTATTCTTCCTCTTCTCCGCTCAACACTATAAATATTACACTCCTACTTAATATTTTCCTATTCTAACCCTTATGTCAGCTACAGTCCTCTATATTTTCCTTTTTATTACTTTCCACCATTCTATCCTGGATATACTCTTTTTATCCTCAACATTAAACTGATGCTCATGCCCCGCAACACCCCCAGGCACAATTACAAGATTCAAAGCCTTAAACCGTTTAAGTATATGAAGTCTTACTTTTCTCCTTTATTTTTTCTTAAGAATAAAGGATAGATATATTAAGGTAGATGTTATTAGGATTTAACTTGGTGGGGTTCCAATCAACTCTTCTTAGGAGTTCGGTTAGGGTAGAATGCTGTTTTCTCATTAGTAATTCCCTCTCCCTCCCTTTTTTTTGGGACTGATGTTTTAAGTAACTGATACTGACTTGATTTTTATTTTATTTTAAAAGTTATTATAAATGTTAGAAACATTGAGTAAAATATGAGCGAACATTAGATTCAAGCCTAGCATTGTTTGAAAGGGAAATTTCTCAAAGACTATATATTTGTAGGGACAAAAACAATTTAAATGATAGCCTAAAATAAGGGTTAGTTGTGAAAGTAGGCCTAAAATTTGGTCGATTTATAAAACTTAAAGACATAAATAAATAAATTCGTCTCCCTGCATGTTGTTAGTTTGTTAATTTTGCTCCATGCATGTTAAATTTTGCCGTTGATTAACGATGCTTTCTCAAGTTTGTTATTTAATAATTTGAAGATGCTATCAAACCCAATTAAATTAATTATGTGGAAGAGAATAATTGAGTATTTATTTATATATTTATGATATAGATAGTGAGATGTAGCCTCTATATCGGACTATGAAAACAGCCAATTCGTATATCCTTAATTAATCAGAATTAGTGCACGTGCGTGGTTGCCTTACTTGACTAAATATTTGATCAAACATTATTGGTTAGTGAACATGCCGCTCCAATTTTAGTAAAATTAGTCATCCCTCTGTACATTTAAAATTAACGACGTGAAAGAAAATGTACTTGTGCGTGTGTGTACGTGTCAATTTTGGGTTAAAGGTCAAAAATATTATAAGCATTGAGAGGTAGCCAGATTGAAGAGATATCGAGTCAAGTCAGTTTACTACTTCTTAAAGTCGCTCCACTACCAATTTAGACTTTCAAATATGAAATTTTACTCCTGAGATATTCAAGCTCCTCGAGTAGTCAACTTTAGGAAAATTCCGATGTTCTAACATAGAATTATTATTGTTTTTTAATTGGGAGCAGGGGAAATGGGGCTAAGAAGATTACAAGGTGGTAAATTAAACTTTTACTAACAAAATAAATATTCAGAAAGTCAACTAACTGACCTACTAAGGGTTCATTGAAATTAAGACGTCTAAATCTGAATACACATATGAATGATCAAGATATTGTCTCCAGGTCTGAATACTGAATGATTAAAATCATTTGTTTTTCAACTTATGAATGTGCATACTTTATTTATCTATAAACAAATATTTAATTCAAATAAAAAGTGATTATCTATTAAAAAAACATATCAATTTAATATAACAAATTTATTATCTGATATAAAAAATAAAATATTTATGTTTATTAGTAATGGTGGAGATAGTTTGTAGTGGTGGACTGTGGTGTTGATAATAATTGGTGTTTAGTGGCTAGTAATGTGGTTGTGATAATTGACATAATGGAGGTGGTTGGTGTCATAGTGACTGACGTGATGATAGTAGTTGGTTGTGATGGTGAAATTGGTTGATGTTAGTAGTTGACGATGGTGGTGACTGAAGAATGTGTGGTGGTTAATGATGTGTTGAGGACAGTTGGCCGGAGGTGCTAGTTGTGATGGTGGAGGTGATTGGTAGTAGGGATTGACTGCAGTCTACAGTGGTGGTAGATACTGATAGGTGTGGTAGAGTGGCGACAAAGGTGGTGACAGCGGGATATAATTATAATGATGGAGGTAGAGTATATATGTGTGATATCGACTGATAGTAGTGGTTGTTAGTGATTATTGTGATGATAGGGGTAGTTGACGACGATAATGATGGTGGTGGTTGTGATAACATAGGTGGTTAGTGGTGGTGACTGGTGATTTTAGATAGTGTAATAGTAAATACTTCTTAATGATATTAAGATTTTATTTTAGATCCTAATGATGAAAGCATATTCAAACCATTAATGGCAACCAAATGAGGCCTAAGAGTCTCTAACAAAGAATAATTTGACCCCTCTAATTTTTTTTTCTTTTTTGAAATTAATTACTCATCCGATTCAATTTATTTGAAACTATTTTCTTAATAGTCTGTTCTTAAAAAAAATATTACCTTTAAATATTTAAAAATAATTAATTTTAAATTTCTCATTTTATTATTAATAAAAAAATTTGATAGTCGCACAAAGAAAAATATACTTAAAAAAAGCTGTGCATAAAATATTGCATATCGACTCATTCATCGAATTATTTACATATCTCAATTTGCATAAAATCCAACATTAACTTAGGATGGTATAGATAACGCAAATTTGAATGGGAAAACAAGCGTGCAAATAATTTATTTTTCTTCTATCATTCAGATAAGCCATCAATCTTGAACTTCAGAATTTTGGCAGCAACCATTTCGTCCTAAAATCAATTCAATAAAATAAGTATATTGGAAAGAGTAAGCCTATCCAACCTCTTTTCTTGGTACAGAGAAATATAAGTTTTGAATTTTAAAATAATGATTTTTAAGTAATTATAATTGAATTTTAAATTTCATATTTATATTTAATTAATAATTTTTTAAAAATAAATATATTATTTAAATAAAAATTATTGAATATGGTCAAACCTTCGTTCAGACTCCTACCTCCGTCTCTACTTTTGCTACATGATTTTATATATTGTTGATTTACTCATTTCATTTCAAAATAAGTCATGTTTTTAACTTTTAGATATTATTTTAAAATAAATAATATTTTACATAATTAAAAAGATATTAATGATGTTTTTCAATTTTACTTTTATTTAAATGGAAAATTTTTTACGTAATTAAAAAAATATTAAAAAATTATATTTTTTTAAAATATTAATTAAAAATAAATTGATAAATGTTATAAATATATTTGTGTTGTAGTGAATGTCTATAAAGGTATTTGTGTTGTACTGGATACATGTGTTTATATCATTGTGAAAGTCTATCCTTTGGAGAAAAGTTAGGAGAAATTATCCCTATAAATAGAGGGTTCTCCTTCATTGTATTTCATCCCATCAAGAAAAATAAGAACTTCTCTCCTTCTCTCTTTCTCTACAATATTCTTGTTCTTTCTTTATTATTTCATAACACGTTATCAGCACGAGTCTCTGCCTTGAGCACTCACTTTGAAAGATATGAGGTAAGAAAAATCAAAGTTTTCTTAGAAAGAAGAAGGTTAGTATTTTTTGATATTTATGTCTTTACTAATAACAATATCGATTTTGTATATGAACTTGAGGAACGACTTATTGATTCACTTGGCAATTCATGCCTCATAATTATTCCAGAAGAACAATATTGTGAAAAATATATTTGTTCTAGAAGAACAATATTGTGAAAATATATTTGTTCCAGCAGAACAATATTGTGAAAATATGTAAGAGAAATCATCTATGCATACCTCGATTTGCTTACGAAGTAGCAATATCTTAAAAGAGGTTTTAAACTATCATACCTTATGTGGTTAAGGCATATTTAGATGATCATGTTCCATTCCTGAAGAATGAGAAATTGAGAACTTTTGATAAATGTTACAAATATAGATCTAATACAGATCTAGTCCCTGAAGTGAAATCAAAGCATCAAAAATCCATATGGATGCAATGGGTCTTGGAGACACCATTAAAAGTGAAAACAAAGCATCAAAAATCCATATGGATGCAATGGGTCTTGGAGACACCATTAAAAGTGAAAACAAAGCATCAAATCAAGATCGTGCTAAGGCTATGATATTCTTGCGTCATCATCTTGACGAAATTCTTAAAACTGAATATCTCACGATTAAGGATCCACTTGTTTTGTGGAATAGCCTAAAGGAAAGGTATGACCACCTGAAGATGGTCATCCACCCAAAGGCACGATATGATTGGATCCATCAAGACTATAAGTCTGTTCATGAGTATAGCTCATCAACATTCAAAATTGTTTCAAAGTTGAAACTATGTGGAGAAACTATTTTGATATGATTGAATATGTGGTAGTATACAAAATTAATTGAGAGCTCCGGAAGAGCTAATGTATTACTACCTGAAGGAATAAAATTGTTGTAGTAAGTCTCAAAAGGAAACTTATAAGTTTCAAGGACATTGAAAAAAAAATTGGGACTATAAATTATGGGAAGATCTAATATCTTCATGTTACTACAATTGAAGCGAGTTATAAATATTTATGTAAAAGATTACCCGCCGGTTTTTTTATTTGTAGTACATAAATATGGGTATGATGATGAAATCACATACGAAAGTAAACTAGAAGTTTACTGAAATAAGTTGGCATAACCGGTTGGCCATCCCGGTTCAAATGTGATGCAAAAATAATTGAGAATTCACGTGGCTATATGTTGAAGAAATAAAAGATTCTTCAAGAATTCTCTTGTGTTGCTTGTTCTCATGATAGAATGATCTTGATCAGCTAAGATTGAAATTATATTTCATGAAATTTTGGAACTTATAAAAGGGTGAATATGGGTCCATTCACCTACCATGTGAACTATTTGCTAATAGATGCATCTATGCAATGGTCACATGTGTTTTGATATTAACTTGCAATTGATTTTTGTAAGGTTGTTGCTCGAATTATTAAATTAAGAGCATAGTTCTAAATTATAAAATCATGTTGATAATGCTGATTCATATCTATGTTGGTTTAGCAAAAATTGTATGCCTCCAATTATAGCTAAATCATTGGTTATGAGAATAAAACTCCCAAATAAAATTTGGTTTGAGATATGTTTATTTAACATATAGCAACACTTGAATGCATCAAGCCAACAAGGTTCCCCTATCAAAATTGGTTCAGGGTCAGGGACCAAATAATTCCATCTAAAATTTGAATGTGCGATATATGATTCAATTGCCCCACCACAACGCACAAAGATGGGTCCCCAAATGAGCTTGGGGAGTAAATGTTAGTTTTTCTAACATTAGGGGGAGAAGTGATTAGCAACTGAAAATTGAGTGTGGGATGAATTATCTAGATCCTCGGGAAAAAGAAAAAGTGAACTTAAAGTTCAATAGATAATTCACTTGCAAAATATTGCAAATCAATTGCCAGATATATTTGCTAACTCTATTTTATAATTTAGTTGCAAATGCTCCAATGAAAAGTCCTTGAAGGATAGAGTCTATGAGACGTCTGAAGCGTGATAGACCAAACGGTTCCAAATATAAAACTTCTTGAAGAAGGAGAGGAGCAAGTGATTAAGATGGTCATAATGATGAGGCAAGTGCTTTAAGAAAGCACCATGACATAACACTTCATAAAACCTTGGCAAAGGTTCAGGTACCTGAAAATGACGAAAAATGAAGAGATCTCAATAAGTTATGTCGCATTGGAACTGATCGTCGACGATATTTTTGATACAATATAGTGCGCAATATTGTAAAAGATTGTGAGGATCTGAATTCTACGTCTATTAAAGCATGTTGATGTAGAAATAATTATCAAGTGAAATGATGCGTATTGATAAGCATAAAGCTTATTGGACCTGTAGTCCAGACACTAGAAGATGTCACGCATTTAAATACTAATTAATGTTATCACTTAACAAAATTTGTACGAAAATCATGAAGGATTCAAAATGCCTGAAGCATTTACAAGTTTCTTTAAACTTGTTCATAATTCTTATATAAGAAAATCCTTGGTCCTGAAGTACCATATCTTAGTGTGATTGATGCACTAATATATCTTGCTAATACTACAAGGCATAACATTCGGTTAATTTATTAGCAAGTCCCGATCTTGTTGGTTATGCTGATGCTGGGTATTTATCTGACCCACACATAAAGTTCGATCTCAAACTGGCTACGTGTTCATATGTGGAGGTACTGCCATATCTTGGAGATCTATAAGGCATCTCTGGTAGCTACTTCATCAAATCATGCTGAGATAATAACTATTCATGAAACAAGCCGAGAATGTGTGTGGTTAAGGTCCATGATACATCTCATTAGAGAAAAATGTGGTTTGAAATGTGACAAAGTACCACAATTTTGTATGAAGATAATGCTGCATGCATAGCACAACTAAAGGGAGGATTTATAAAAGGAGATAGAACGAAGCACATCTCGCCAAAGTTTTTCTACACACATGAGCTCCAAAAGAATGTTGATATCAATGTGCAACAGATTCGTTCAAGTGATAATGTGGATGATTTATTCACCAAATCTCTACCAACTGCAACTTTCAAGAAGATGGTGCACAAGATCGGGATGCAAAGATTCAAGGATGTTCTCATTAGGGGGAGTTAATACGCGCTGTGCTCTTTTTCCCTTGCGAGGTTTTGTCCCACTAAGTTTTTCTTGTAAGGTTTTTAATGAGGCAGCCAAAATGCGTATTATTAGATATTTTTTCCCACTGGATTTTTTTTCTGGTAAGGTTTTAATGAGGCACATTATCTATCAAATAGACATTCAAGGGGGAGTGTTATAAATATATTTGTGTTGTAGTGAATGTCTATAAAGGTATTTGTGTTGTACTGGATACATGTGTTTATATCATTGTGAAAGTCTATCTTTTGGAGAAAAGTTAGGAGAAATTATCCCTATAAATAGAGGGTTCTCCTTGTATTTCATCCCATCAAGAGAAATAAGAACTTCTCTCCTTCTCTCTTTCTCTACAATATTCTTGTTCTTTCTTTATTATTTCATAACAATAAAAATATATTTTACTTTTTAAAAGTAAATATTTTTTTAAGGAATGAGTTCAAAGTAAAATTATCACTTATCTTAAAATGAGGAGAGTATTATCTTTTTCTTCCAACGCTCTGATCCGCCATATATGCGGCGGTTCTTCAATACAACCAAAAAAGTAAAATCATATGGGCAAAAAATTATTTTTCCTTTGCCGTGTCTCTTTAGCTTTAATCTCAAAAAGAAGATGTCTCAATAAATGCTACATGTTTAAATTTAATTCATCCAAATAATTTTTAAAAAAAATCAAAATAGAATAATTAAAGATGTGTTTAGTAGATAAATTAATTTTTATATTTAATTGATCAAAATATTTCCTAAAACATGCCTTCACTCTCCATAAGAATAAAAAGACAAAAAGTTACATAAATAACGCTCGTACTAATTCTTTTCTTTCCGCTCTCCAACAACAATCCCAAGTCCTCAACTCCATATTATATATAAATATTTTTAAAATAATATTTTTACTTATTTATTAAATCAGCAAATAAGTAAAAAATAATCACTTATTTTTTAGTTAACTCTTTTTGGCAAAAAGCATTTTCCTTCCCACCTAACAAACCTTAAGACGCAGTAATGTTTAAATCTGAAATAAATAACACCAATCATTATTTTGGAAAGTGTCACTAAAGATGATTTAGTCTTAAGTGTCTTAATTTAATTATGTATACATATAATTCGAAAAATAAAAAAAAAGATTTAAATTTTACGATTTTAAATTAGTGATGTGTGCAATTCTTTAAATTTTATAATTTTAAATTTATCATATAAAATATTAAAATTGCAAAACTTACTAGATTAAAAAAAAAAGAAAATACTTTCTTGAGACAAGCAAAAAAAAAACCCACTTAAATTGAGACGGTCGAAGTGGAGTATTAAGTTGAGGTGCAGGTATCAAAAGTTCTCACAGTTTCATCACATCGAAGTGGTAATCGATTTAGAAACAAAATTAATTACTATGTTAACGTCTTCCACATTTTTATATATAAATATGATGGTGATATATATACATGCACGATATATATCAAGGAGACTTGGTGTCATGGACTCTAAAATTCTTAAGTGCCAATCAAAGTAGACCGGTGTCTATAGTCCAAACCCATGTGCAATAAACTAATGCACACTTGATGCTACAATTACATACTAAGATTTTATGTAAATAGTATTTTATTAATAACAATAGCATTCATTGGATCGAGTCAGACGCCACTGAAAGAAAAAAGACTGAAAAAATAATTAAAAAAACAGCGAAAGGAGAGAATTTCTTCGTCCCTTAAAGGATATATGATTAAAATAAAACAAGAAAAGACAGACGGCCGCCCAAGGAAACAAGGCAGGCGCCACTTGAAAAAAAAAACACAAACATAAATAAATTCAAGATTTTATTTTTCCTTTTCTTAAAAGAAAAATAATTATAAAAACTCAATTATTAACACGTGACAGGGGACTTTTTACTTTTTTTATTCATCATGCAGGAATTAGAATTAATTTTTATTTATTTACTTCTAGTCATGTGGGAAGAAAAAAAATACCTGTACTTGAAAATTCGGCGTGATTTTATTTCTTTTTCTTTTGTTTGAAAAACAAGAAGGATCCAAAAGAATATATTTTTTTAAATTGTAAACGCTTATTTCTTTCATATTTTGAATTTTAGCTCCGTGGAAAAATATGTTACTGAAACAATTACTATTCTAAGATTTATAACCATAAATTAAAGTTTAAATCCTAACTCATCATCCAACAATACGTAACACTTTATGACAAATAGTAATTTGAAATGGAAAAAGAAGTAGTCTATAACTATAAATTGTTATAGCCAGTGAATTTTAACTTGTTAAGTCCATATATATGTATATCTATCTACTCTCGGATGACCAGCTAAGTATATAGTAGCAGTCAAAGTAAGGCAACCGGCGGGGCTGACTACATGCAGCAACAAGAATTTCAAAAGAGAGAGAATTAATTATTAAGGCTATCACCACTATAAATACTCAGTCCTTTCTCTTCCATTTCCATCACTTCAATTCCTCAACTAACAAAAGAATTTAACAAGAACAGAAAAAGACTCTCTGTTTTAGATCTTGTTCTGAAGAAATGGCCCCAGCTACCTCCTTTAAAAATGAAGAGGAGATTGTTCGACCAGTTGCGGACTTCTCTCCAAGTCTTTGGGGTGATCGTTTCCATTCATTCTCCCTCGACAATCAGGTATTTAATGAACTTCATTTTTGTGATGCTGATAGCATAATCCAGTTGTTGGAACAGATCGAGTTGTTCTAAATATGCGTCCATTTTCTTCTTAATTACATTTACAGGTTGCAGAAAAGTATGCACAAGAGATTGAAACATTGAAGGAGCAAACAAGGAGTATGTTGTCAGATGCCTGTAAAAGAACATTGGTTGAGAAATTGAATCTGATAGACATTGTTGAGCGCCTTGGAATTGCTTACCATTTTGAGAAACAAATAGAGGACATGTTGGACCAGATTTACAATGCCGATCCTAACTTTGATGCACATGAATACAATGATTTAACCACTTTATCCCTTCAATTTCGAATCCTAAGACAACATGGTTACAACATCTCTCCAAGTAGGTCCATTACATATATGGTGCACATGTTTTTTTCTTTTTCTATTTATGCAAGAAAACTAATTACCTTTTGCTTTTATTCATGATCCAGAAATTTTTAGTAGATTCCAAGATGCCAAGGGAAAATTTAATGAATCTCTTAGCAACGACTTCAGGGGTCTATTGAACTTATATGAAGCTTCACATGTAAGGACTCACGGAGAGGATATTTTGGAAGAGGCACTTGCTTTCTCTAGTGCTCATCTTCAGTCAGCAGCTCCACATTTGAAGTCACCTCTGAGTAAGCAAGTGACCCATGCCCTTGAGCAATCTCTCCATAAGAGCATTCCAAGAGTCGAGACGCGCTACTTTATCTCCATCTATGAAGAGGAGGAATTGAAGAATGATGTGTTGCTTCGATTTGCCAAATTAGATTACAACTTACTTCAGATATTGCACAAACAAGAACTCAGTGAAGTATCAAGGTATAATTAAATGAAATGAAAAATATAGTAAGTTGTTTGTTCATATAAATCTCTTAGATTATGAGACTGATTATACTTATTTTTATAGGTGGTGGAAAGATTTGGATTTTGTGACAAAACTTCCATATGCTAGGGATAGAGCAGTTGAATGCTACTTTTGGACCATGGGGGTCTATGCAGAACCTCAATATTCTCAGGCCCGTGTCATGCTTGCCAAGACTATAGCAATGATTTCGATAGTAGATGACACATTTGATGCTTATGGCATTGTAAAAGAACTTGAAGTCTACACCGATGCCATACAGAGGTATGAACTTTCTTCTCCAACAGTTTATGAATTTAATAGAATATGGTTCCTTAAAAGGCAAACTTACTAAATGTTTCTCAAATATTAGGTGGGATATTAGTCAAATTGATCGACTTCCAGAATACATGAAAATCAGTTATAAAGCTCTTTTGGATCTCTATGACGACTATGAAAAGGAGTTGTCGAAGGATGGCAGATCCGGTGTTGTCCACTACGCAAAAGAAAGAGTATGACACACTTACTTTCATCTACATAATAAATTACATGTGTTTACCTTATTTTTCTTTATAATCAGATTTTTATTGAAGTACTGATGGTTAAATATATCTTTATTTGTTGTTAAATAGATGAAGGAGATCGTGAGAAACTATTTTGTCGAAGCAAAGTGGTTCATTGAGGGATATATGCCACCTGTTTCTGAGTATCTTAGCAATGCATTAGCTACTAGCACGTATTATTTGCTAACTACGACATCCTACTTGGGAATGAAGTCAGCTACGAAGGAAGATTTCGAATGGTTGGCTACGAATCCTAAAATTCTTGAAGCCAATGTGACATTATGCCGAGTTGTTGATGACATAGCAACGTATGACGTTGAGAAGAGCAGAGGCCAAATTGCTACAGGAATTGAGTGCTATATGAGGGATTATGACGTATCAACGGAAGTAGCAATGGAAAAATTCCAAGAGATGGCCGAGATAGCATGGAAGGATGTAAATGAAGGAATTCTTCGACCAACACCCGTCTCTACAGAAATTCTTACTCGCATTCTCAATCTGGCTCGTATTATAGATGTCACATATAAGCACAATCAAGATGGATACACTCATCCAGAGAAAGTTCTAAAACCTCACATCATCGCTTTACTTGTGGACTCCATTGAAATCTAAACCATCAAGTTGTTGTTATTATTATTATTATTATTATTTTGTTTTCTTTTTTTGTGTTGTTTTTGATATGGGTTTCAGTAAAAATAGCTGGCGATGCCTATTGTAACCGCAGAGTGAAGTTGCTTGTAGCAGTGTTAAAACCTTCTTAGACAATTAATTCTTGACATCTGAATAATATCGCTTCTTTTTGTATCTTACCTCGTTTTTCTTTTATTTGCTAATTTACATGTAAAGATTTTAAACAAAACAAGTATACTGGTTAGAAAAAGTGAAAAAATAAAAGCTTTATCTGAATTGTTTTTAGATGTCTATTCAGTCTAATTAGAGTAAATTTGTTGTAATTCTACTTATTCAGTGCAACTGTCAAACTGAAATTTGAGGAACATATAGGTTTATAGATAAAGATTTTATTGATGAATATTTGTGAGTACAATTATGTATGTTTATTCCTCGATTTTTTTCTCATAAATATTCTTTGTGATATCGTATTTATCGTATTTATCGAATATAGGATGATATGAACCTCCCTCCTTGTGATATTTGTTTGTTTTGTACACTTCTTTCTATCCTAGCAAGATTATCCCATATTATCTTGGTGAGAAACTTCTTGTCCATCGGTATCCATTGTCATCAAGGTTTTCCCATTCTCCCTAGGCATATACTGCCATCTCTGTTTATTCCGGATTCATTGCATTACTGTTTAATAGATGGAAAAATAGCACTTTTAGTTTCGGTGTTATCGCATAATTCCTCTTTTAATCTTTGTGTTATCATACATAGCATATATAAACTTTGATTAAGTTATATGTGTGGTTTGGTTCAATTGCTAAAAAAAACTCGATTGGTATAACTGATATAAAGGACACTTTTGGAATTTAATTAAAGGTTCAATATGCTATAGATTAAAATGATAATTATGCAATAATACAGCGACTAAAAATGTTATTCTTCCTTATTTTGGTGAAGAAACACGACGATTAAGTGCCTAAAATTTTTAGAGTGCAATATGAAAAGAATTAAATATAAATTGAGGAGATGCAAATAGAAATAGTATTGCAGAAGAAACTTGAATCCCCATATAATTAACATTAATCTCTTAGCATCAAACCTCCTACTAGCACTCCATCATTTACTACTATCTCAGCTCCTTCCCGGCCAAAAAAGAGGATACTTTATATATTATTTAAGATTTTGATGCATATTCATTAACAAACTACTAAATAATATCAACATAAAAAACATTTGAGTAAATTGCCTTTTCTCCTCGAATAGTTAATGATTTCATGCTTACTGTTCCAATAATAAGGCTGACAATATTTGAAAACAAATTAATGATTTTAATTTTCTAATGTGATCAATACTGAACCAATTTTTCTTTCATTAATTTTCTAAAATGATAAATAAAAAGGATCGGAGAAAGTATATATATTTTTGGTTCATAAGAACATGCTGACCGGAGTATATGCATTTGAGGGATTTTCTATTCTTCAATAAAACTGTCAATTCTGGGCAATCCAAATCGAGCAAATTAAAGTATTGCATATCCTCTCAATATGCATAAAATCAACATTAACTTAATAAAATAGGATGGCATAGATAACTCAACTTTGAACGGGAAAAACAAGTGTGCAAATAATTTATGTTTCTTTCATCAATCAATTAAGCCATCAATCTTGAACTTTGGAAATATCATATGTTTAATTCAATAAGTTAATTTATTGGAATGGGTATGCCCATCCAACCTCTTGGGAAAGGGAATATCATTAATAGCTATTAATATTAGTTGGACGTCCTTTATTTTTCTATGGGGACAATTTCAATTCAAAATTGCTACATTCTGCACTAAAAGGAAATACAATATTATATTCGGGGTGCCATCAAAATAAACCTTAAATATAATCGATATTCGAAATGCATGTACAGTAATGACAAGAAAGGCTACAAAAGAAAATAATGCGCGCACACACATCGCAATGTCTCACACATAGTCGTAAAATGGGACTAACAGACTCCCGAAGATTAAAAAAATAAAAGAGACAGACGCCAAAGAAGGAACACATGGAATTAAATAAAGAAAACAATATTTAAATGGAATTATTTTATACAGTAGCTGCCATATTATATACTTGGGAGTCAAGGGTGGCAGCCACACCAGACGGCGACAAGAATTTAAACGTGAAAGACTCTGATCACTAGTATTCATTATAAATACTCATTTCCTTGTCGCTAATTTGGATCATCACCACTTGAGTTCTCCCCAGCATCAACAATCATAACATAAAAAACAAAAGAAGGGAAATTCGTAGTAGATATGGCTGCAGTGATGAGTAACTACAAAGAGGAGGAGATTGTTCGCCCTGTTGCAGACTTCTCTCCAAGTCTTTGGGGTGATCGTTTCCATTCATTCTCTCTCGACAATCAGGTATTTAATGAACTTCATTTCTGACGCTGCTAGCATAATCCAGTTGTTGGAACAGATCGAGTTGTTCTAAATATGCGTCCATTTTCTCTTTAATTACATCTACAGGTTGCGGAAAAGTATGCACAAGAGATTGAAACATTGAAGGAGCAAACAAGGAGTATGTTGTCAGATGCCTGTGAAAGAACATTGGTTGAGAAATTGAATCTGATAGACATTGTTGAGCGCCTTGGAATTGCTTACCATTTTGAGAAACAAATAGAGGACATGTTGGACCAGATTTACAATGCCGATCCTAACTTTGAGGCACATGAATACAATGATTTAACCACTTTATCCGTTCAATTTCGAATCCTAAGACAACATGGTTACAACATCTCTCCAAGTAGGTCCATTACATATATACGTACTAATTCATATTTGTTGTTGGAGTAACTAATAGTCTTGCTTACACTAGAACTAATCTTTTGTTTTCAACCATGAACCTGCAGAGATTTTTAGCAGATTCCAAGATGCCAAGGGCAAATTTAATGAATCTCTTAGCAACGACTTCAGGGGTCTATTGAACTTATACGAAGCCTCACATGTAAGGACTCATGGAGAGGATATTTTGGAAGAGGCACTTGCTTTCTCCACTTCTCATCTTGAGTCTGCAGCTCCACATTTGAAATCACCTCTGAGTAAGCAAGTGACTCACGCCCTTGAGCAATCTCTCCATAAGAGTATCCCAAGAGTCGAGACGCGCTACTTCATCTCCATCTATGAAGAGGAGGAATCGAAGAATGGTGTGTTGCTTCGATTTGCCAAATTAGATTACAACTTACTTCAGATGTTGCACAAACAAGAACTTAGTGAAGTATCAAGGTACATTGATATTTTAAATTACAATGAAAAATACAAATTGTTTGTTCATATTAATCTCTTTTATTCTGAGACTGATCATACTTATTTTTATAGGTGGTGGAAAGATCTAGATTTTGTGACTAAACTTCCATATGCTAGGGATAGAGCAGTTGAATGCTACTTTTGGACCATGGGGGTTTATGCTGAACCTCAATATTCTCAGGCTCGTGTCATGCTTGCTAAGACTATAGCAATGATTTCGATAGTAGATGACACATTTGATGCTTATGGCATCGTAAAAGAACTTGAAGTCTACACCGATGCCATACAGAGGTATGAACTTTCCTCTCTAACAGTTTATGGATTTAATAGATGGTTCATTAAAATGGAAACTTACTAAATCTTTCTCAAATATTAGGTGGGATATTAGTCAAATTGATCGACTCCCAGAGTACATGAAAATCAGTTATAAAGCTCTTTTGGATCTCTATGACGACTATGAAAAAGAGTTGTCAAAGGATGGTAGATCCGATGTTGTCCATTACGCAAAAGAAAGAGTATGAGACACTCACTTTTATATACATAATAAATTACACGTGTTTACTTTATTTTTCTTTATAATTAGATTTATTATTGGAGTACTGATAGTTGAATATATCTTTGTTTGTTGTTCAATAGATGAAGGAGATCGTGAGAAACTATTTTGTCGAAGCAAAGTGGTTCATTGAGGGATATATGCCACCTGTTTCAGAGTACCTTAGCAATGCATTAGCTACTAGCACGTATTACTTGCTAACTACGACATCCTACTTGGGAATGAAGTCAGCTACGAAGGAAGATTTCGAATGGTTGGCTACGAATCCTAAAATTCTTGAAGCCAATGTGACATTATGCCGAGTTGTTGATGACATAGCAACGTATGACGTTGAGAAGAGCAGGGGCCAAATTGCAACAGGAATTGAGTGTTATATGAGGGATTATGACGTATCAACAGAAGTAGCAATGGAAAAATTCCAAGAGATGGCTGAGATAGCATGGAAGGATGTAAATGAAGGAATTCTCCGACCAACACTTGTCTCTACGGAAATTCTTACTCGCATTCTCAATCTGGCTCGTATTATAGATGTGACATATAAGCACAATCAAGATGGATACACTCATCCGGAGAAAGTTCTAAAACCTCACATCATCGCGTTACTGGTGGACTCCATTGAAATCTAAACCATCGAGTTTTTCTTTTTTTCTTTTCATCTTTTCATATGGGTTGCGGTAAAAATTACTGGCGGTGATGCCTATTATAACCGCAAAGTAAAGTTTTCTATATTACTGTTAAAACCTTTTTGTATCATTAATTCTTGACATCTGAATAATATCACTTTTTTTTTTGTACCTTACCTCGTTTTCTTTTAAATGATTTAAATTCCTCTAACAATTTGAATAAATTTATTTTTATGAAAAGATTGATTGTTTGTTTTCTGGATTATAATAATAGACAAAAAAGGCAAAGTTTGGTGTACAAAAGAAGTACTTGGATTAAATAAGAGTGTGTCAAAGTTCATCAATTGGGCAAAGTTGAGGTGGAGGTCTTTTGAACAAAAAACGAATGTGCGTTTTGCTTGGACCAATTTGAGGATTATGGGTGACAACCTAATGCAACTGTCTTGTGGCCATAGGTTCCATTCAAAGTATTTAGGAGCTGTTTGGTTATTGTATAAGGCCCAAATTAATATATGAATAATTTGGTTATTTATGTATTAATTTAATATTATGTTTGATTTTTAAATAGAATAAATGTTATTCATTTATTAATTTTATACCATGTTTGGTTGGTAGATTTCAAATGTTGAAGAAAAGTTATTCATGTATTAATTTTATGCGGTGTTTGGTTGTGTTTTAGTAATTCTTTATAACTAATACTTACATAACTTATGAGGAAATTTATGTATAATTTTATGCGGGGTAGAAGGTGGAATAAGTTATGTGGGTATTAGTTATACATGAATTAAAATAATAAAATTACATATCTACCCCTATCAATTTACTTTTAAATTTGTTTTTAATTCGATATGTGAGTACACAATTTTTAAATTAAAAAATTTATTGACTAAATTTTTTTTAAAGGGCTGTAAGCCCTCTTTTATTAAAATTAAAAAAAAGTTATATTATTTTTGTGAAAAAAAGTAAGAATTTTATACTATTTGTTTATTTATTTATTTATAAATAATATATATTAATTTATAATAAATTAAATATTTAATAATTAAAATTTCATGTATTGTAATTTCAATAACTATAAATCCTACATAAATAATACATACATAACTAATACTTGCATAACTAATACCTACATAACTAATACATGAATAAGTAATCTTTGCATAAAATAATACATAAATTCCCTCATAACTAATTTATGTATTATTAATACCTGTATAATTTCAATGTGACATGTGTTTCGAGTCTAATGCAAACTGTCCTTGTTGTAGGACGAAAATCTTGATGACGTCCTAATCTTTTTTGTGTCGTATTAAATTTAGCAAGATGATTTGAAGGGCGTTTTAACTAATCCATAATATGCCCTTCTAAGTGCATAAGATTTCTAAAATATGTACGAGTTTTTGTTGTCAAGCATTTGGAATATCTCGTATGAATAAATTTGTTGATTTAATTAAGATTTATAAATCAATTATTTATTTTGTCCATACTAACTACTACTTGCATCACAATTTATGTAATACAATATATAAGAATCCACATGATTCTTTCTTTGTCAAAACTCCTGAAATTAATTTACTATGAAAATTAAAGATTTTGAAAACAATAATAAAAAGAACATAATTATTGGTTTCCAACGAAAAAGAAAATGACCAGAAAAAAAAAATTATTTGTGCAAATTATTTATTTTATAGTGACATTTATTCAGACTAACTTACATATACCTTAATTATTTCACCAAATATCTCTTTATCTTTTATCAATATAAATATTCATTAATCTTATCTATCATCGCAATATTTTATACGGATTATTAAATGAACCTAGCTCAAAATATACAAGCTAGACTAGCTTATGCTAACTAATAAGATAGTGATTCCTAACATATCTCAAGGGCTATAATAATAATAATAATAATAATAAAGAAAATGAATACATAAATTTAGAACCCATATATACTACTTTAAACTAATATTCAAACTTCAAAAATAACTGTTTCCTTTGTTTAATTTAAGTAACACAATCAAAATTTTGTGAGTTAATCGATTTCTTTAATTAATTTTACTTTTTTCATATTTTAAATATTTTAAATAATATTTTTTACATAATTTTTAAATAAATTTATAATCAAAATTTAAAAATTTCATCTCAAAATTTTAACTGTGCCAGAGGACACAGAGAGAGTAAAATATAACAAGGGAATAAAAGTTTAAATCGAAAAGGAAAAAGAAAAAGAGGACAAAATGTTGTTTTGATTGGGGGGTGGGGGCAAAGTTTGCATTTCGCCATTTCCTTGGAGGTTCCTGGAAAAGTCAAAAACTCCCAAATTCCTCTTCCTTAACTTCTACGACATTTACTCATTTCAGACGTTTAGATCGGAACAAACATTTCCAAAAAGAAGATACCAAAGAAGAAGAATAAGAGGAAAATTCAAAAACCCTTTGGACAATTTCTTCTTCTTCAAAACCCTTTGCAGAATATCTCAGTAAATCTAGCCCTGTACAGAAAACCATATACAAATTGACTCAAATAACAGAAAGCACATACAAAGATTGATTTTTGAATGTATGAGATTGGAAAAACATGACCGAACTCAAAACCATTAATTCAGTTCCACCTACAAAGTTACCTCCAGGTCTCAATCTCTTTCCCAGCCTCAACCCACCAGAAAAGACTCTAACATTCCACAAGTTTTTGGTCCTTTTCCTAACTTTTATAGCATATGCAGCTTTTCATGCCTCTAGGAAACCACCAAGTATAGTAAAATCAGTTCTTGGCCCAGAGATCAAAGCTCTCAATGGCACAGATAGCACCATTGTTGCAACTGGGTGGGCTCCATTTGAGGGTTCTAGTGGGCCACACCGTTTAGGGGAGCTTGATCTTGCATTCTTGTTAGCATACTCAATTGGGATGTATTTTGCTGGCCATATTGGTGATAATATTGATTTGAGGCTCTTCTTGACGGTTGGAATGTTGGGTAGTGGCGTTTTGGTGATTGCTTTTGGTTTAGGTTATTTTCTTGATGTGCATTGGCTTGGGTTTTTTCTAATTGTTCAGATTTTATGTGGGCTTTTTCAGTCTATTGGGTGGCCTTGTGTTGTGGCTGTTATGGGAAATTGGTTTGGGAAGGCTAAAAGAGGTTTGATAATGGGAGTGTGGAATTCAAATACCTCTGTTGGTAATATTATAGGTTCTCTAGTTGCCTCATCTGTACTGGGTTTTGGTTGGGGTTGGTCTTTTTTATTGCCTGGGATATTCATTTTGGTTGTGGCAGCTTTAGTTTATATGTTTCTTGTAGTGAGTCCTGGTCACATTGGTCTTGAATTGCCTTCAAAGGAGATTGAGATGAATGTGGAGGGAGTTGCATTGGTGGGTCCGGAGATGGGTGAAGCGGAAGAGGAGGGAGTCGTGGAACCCGAAATGGAGAATGCTGGTGCAATTGGGTTCTTGCAAGCCTGGAGGTTACCAGGAGTGGCACCGTTTGCTTTCTGCTTATTTTTCTCCAAGCTAGTGGCCTACACTTTTTTGTATTGGTTGCCCTTCTACTTGAGGCAAACAGGTAACTATTACGCCAAATTTTTACTACGAAAACTACTCTTTGGTTGGTATGTGATTAATTGCCTCTTTGCTTGTTGTAAAAATCTAAATCTTATTTTCTGTGTGTATTACTTGACTCGAATGATTGGAACTTGTTGCTTTGCACTTATATTGGAGTAAGTGAGAGTTGGAGACACGTACGGTTGTTGCATTGCATAGTGTGTTCATTTGCTTCTGCTAGACGAACATTGAGGTAACAAAGCCTTTGGTTTGGCGCTTGAACAGTTATGATGTTCATAATTAGCTGTTAATCTGCTGATTTAATATAATTATTAACGTGTAATTGCTCTGTTTGTGAGTGAAGTACTCCCTGTTCTATGTTGATGAGCCAAACAAAATTTTTTTGATGTCCAGTTGTGTAAAATTTTAAGTTTTGTTTCAGCTACTCCTACCATGGGTTGCATAATTATGATTTTGTTGCTATTGCAGTTGTTGCGGGTGTGCAGCTGTCTCACAAAAGTGCTGGGATCCTTTCAACAATTTTTGATATTGGAGGCGTTGTCGGAGGGGTTTTGGCAGGAGTCACATCTGATATAATTGAAGCTCGTGGGGTTACTTCCATTGTATTCTTGTCATTATCAATACCGGCTCTTCTTTTTTATCGCTTATATGGGAGTGTATCTATGTTTACCAACATTGTTTTGATGCTCATTTCTGGTGCACTTGTCAATGGTCCTTATTCCCTTATTACCACAGCAGTTTCAGCAGATCTTGGTACTCAGAGCCTGATAAAAGGGAACTCACGTGCATTAGCTACTGTGAGTGCAATTATAGATGGTACAGGTTCAGTAGGGGCAGCTTTCGGGCCACTTTTAGCAGGATATATTGAGACGAGAGGATGGAACAGTGTGTTTGTTATGCTAATTCTTTCAATAACCATTGCAAGCCTATTTTTAATCCCTATTGTGAAAAATGAGATTAAAGGAAAGCTGAATGAAGGGAAATGGCTTTGGATCAGTCTGATTAAAAGGTGATTCAGAACCTCTCGAAGGCAATCCTACAAGTACCTCTATTTGATTATGAAAATGGTTCAGGATTTGAACCTTTGAAGTAGTGCAGCAGCTCCTATTTTTTTGTATAGATTCTTAAAGATCTCTATAGAGAAATTCAACTGTAGAACTCCTGAAGCTGTCATCCATGTAGGTCCTTTTCTGGATATCTCATTTTATCTTTACACATTTCACACAGCAGAGAATACATATTCAGTTATTGTTCTGTACTATTTTTGAGTATAATTTTTGTGCCTTTTAGCGTTTCTTGTAGCATGAGGTGAATGTATTTCTGTTCTGTTGAAACATATTAATGAAAGAAATTTCGTTTTGATGTATAATTTTTCCGATCTCTTTTTTTCCCTCGATGTGTAGTTTGACCGGAAGTTCTCTCACTCTCCTCTCTATTTATTTGAGCTCTGCTAGAATTTGGTTTAACTTGGATCTTGAATATAGCAAGGCCTTGGCCTTTTGCAGTATCAGTTATTGTTCTCAAAACTTAGTTTTTGCATTCTGTAATTAGTGGCGTAACTAGATTGAATAAACCTCTGGCAACTTACTAGGAGGTGGTTTTTTTGGGGTTATTCAGTAGTACAATACTACAATGTAGAAAGTATCGCTTTGTTCTTCTCATTATCTCCATCTCCAAGTTCTGTGTCCAGCTAATTGACTTGCTGTTGCTATATATCTTGTAAGTCCTATAATCCATTCCCAATTATGGTTTCTTGTGATTGTACCACCTGTATTTCTGGATTTTGCTAGGATCTTAAGTCAGCTTAAATTTATTGCTAAGACAGTTTTATATTTCCTCAAGCAAAGTTGTTCCAGTTGAAAGCAGATCTCTTTGCTGGCTCACTTGGAAGTCAAGAAATTAAGAAAACTTTGCTGCTTCCGAAGATATCAGAGGGAGTTCATGCTCAGTCCAGAGATGGAGTACGACCGTAAAGGTACTATCTTCATCTTGTTATCCTGTTATGGTAAAAAATATGGTGGATATGTGAGTCAAATTATTCGACAGATTTTTCATGGTCAGGCCTTGTGCAAAGGAAGTTTCTTGAGCAATAAAAATTATAGCCCAAGTTTCATGGGAAATTGGCAACAATGAGAAGCAATCATGGTTTACAGTGATATCAGAAGCAAAAGGGAGCTATTCAATGCTCCTTAGAAGCGTACACATATTTTAGGTGGTTGGTGTGAACTATTGGTATACAAAATGCACAGTTGCATTGTTAAATTAATGACAGTAAATTTAACTGTAATTCTAATTCTAAATCTAGCATTATGTTAGCCCTGAAATATGTCGTTGCTTTCCTTTTTAAACAACCGAGGTTAATAATATATTTATGTTACTGAATGCTGTTCAAGTTACATCTTAACAGGTAGATAGCATTTCCTCTTCCATGAGCTCATATACAGCCTGTTCAGCTGCAGATATGTTGAGAACCCACTACATATGTCAGGTAACTTATAGATATTTCTTGCAATTAAGGGGAGATAGAAAACAGAAATAAAAAGAGCAACTCACAGAAATTAAAATACTTTTGGTGGAACAGCAGTGTTATAGGATTGAACCTTGATAGCGATAGGGCAGATGTTGGATCACCATTAGCGGGGCGTAATATATTTGTAAGGATATTCGTTTTGTTCATTTATAGTTTGAGAAAGTAAAAACAAGAGTTACAGAGTTTCGCATAAAGTGAATGGGAAGAGCTATATCGATTCACATTATATTGAAGAGTTACAAAAATAAAATTCCAAAAACTCAATGGAAGGCAAAACTTGGACATTAGGGAGCAGGGGGAAGAGTTGGCCACAAGTATGTTTTCCTTTATGGAAGTAAGCAAGGAACAAAATGTGTTATAGGATTTTTTTTTTTTTAATGATTATCAAGTGATGTTAGGTTAAACTATTTTGGGTATAGTACTGTTCTAATTCTTTTCATCATTTGCTTATGCAGTTTTTGATAACTGCAATTTGCTAATTTTGAACTTAAAGAAGGGTCACGATGAGAATGTGATTTAAGTAGAAGAAGATACAAACAGCCATCAGGAAATGACTTCCTCTCACCTCTTCCATTGTTAGGACCAGCACAAGAAGTTTTAAGTTACCTCCAGGGAATGAGATGACGGATAAACAACATTACCTGTTTCACATTTATCAGTTCAAATATAAGTTAAAGGGCAGAAATAAATAAATTCCTAAGTCAACACACAACTACAACATTCGTTATACAGAAACGCATTATTGAACCCAATACTATTAAGGTCCATCACCAACGACACAGACTCTAATTTTTGGTTTTTTGGTGTCTCCGTCACTAACTTCATTATCATCTATTATGAATAGGCTTCTTCTCTTCCTAATCTTTCTTGTTGAAGCTCTTCTCTTCCGACTTTTAACACCATCACCATCATGTATGTCTTCTTCAGAGTTTTCCAAGTTGTTGGCTGTAGCAATTTTTTGATGGATAAGTATCAAGTCCTGACTAATCAACTCTTGCTTCGTTTGAAATTTGTAAAATTCCCACATCCTACAATCTCTGAAAGAAGAGAATATGTTATATTCAATAACAATAACAATTTAAGGGTGGGAGAATAACATATGAGTTTAAGGAGGATGTCAGAAACTGCTGAAAGTATATGGCCGTAACAGACGCTGTAATAACATATAGAGGGCTGTGAAGTGAACAAGGAAGACTTGATAAAAAAATAAAAAAATTAAAGTGCAGTTCACCCAACTTTGGGCGAACTGTTTTAATTTTTAATTTTTTTTAAAATTATCTTTGCTTTGCTTTGATGGAGGCTGACGGACGTTAAGTGAGGGAAGTAGTTCGTCCAAATATTGGCGAATTGCTTGATTTGGTATATATATCTTCTCACATACCATTTTAGTATATTATGCCAATAATATACTGTTTTGGTTCCGAACACCCATATATCTGGTGGCTTTTAGTTTTTTTGAGAAGGTTACCATATGGGTAAAAGAATTGGCACACTGCTCATTACAGCAAGCTTTCAAACTATCTTTAAAAAAACAAAAGATTTGAGTAGTATGCGCATATTTTTTACATCAGCCTATATTTACATGTCATGTCGTGATAAATAACATAATTTATTTTTTAAAATTTTATAATAATGATATGCAAAACATAAACTCAAAAAAGAAATAATGATAGCGTTCTATGAATAAAATAGCGACGATAATGGCGGTGGTGGTTGTGATGACACAGGTGGTTAGTGGTGATGGTTAGTAGTTTGGACATGGTGCTGGTAAAAATTATCCACACAAGCCTCTTAATGATATTTAGGTCTCATTTGTTTTCACTAAGATTAAGACGTTTGAATCTGAATGCACATTCTGAATGATTAAAATATTGTCTCTAAATTTGAACACTGAATGATTAAGATCGTTTGTTTTTAACATCTGAATGTGTACACTTTAATTATTTGTAATAAGATTAAATATACAATTCAAATAAAAAATAATTAAATATTAAAAAATATTAATTTAATAATAAATTTATTATTTTATTTTAAAAAAATAAAAAATTTATGTTTGCTAGTGATGGTTTATAAGGATGGTGATAATAAAATGGCAGTGGTGATAGTTACTAGTAAAGGTGGTAGTGGTAGTTGTGATGATGGAGGTGGTTCATGTTGTAGTTGCAGGCATGATGGTGGGGATTAGTAATGGTGGTTGTGATGGTGAAGTTGGTTGATGTTAGTAGTTGGCTGAAGAATGTGGTGGTTGACGATGTGTTGGTGGTATAGTTGGTGGTGGTGATAGATGTGATAGTCAAGGTGGTTGGTAGTAGAGGTTAATCGCAGTGGCAGTAGTGACAGATAGATGTGGTAGAGGTGGCGACAACGGTAATGACGATGGTGGTGACGGTGATGACGGCAGTGAATATAACTATAATAATGGAGGTGTTATGTGTGATAACGATTGATACTAGTGGTGGTTGATGATGATAATGGTGGCAAAAGTGGTTGGTGGTGATGGCTGGTGGTTGACGACAGTGATGATGATGGTGGTGGTTGTGATGACATAGGTGGTTAGTGATGATGGTTGGTGGTTTTGGACGTAATGGTGGTGAAAATTATCCACGCAAACGTACTTCTTAATGGTATTAAAACAAGACCTATTTAGATCAAATAAATGTTTAAATCTTAATAAAAACAAATGCACTTAATGGTCTAAGGTTTGAACCATTCAGATTCAGACCTCCATTGAGTGCAAACAAATGAAGTCTAAGACTCCGTTTCAGATCTTAATGATTAAGACCTATTCAAACCAAATAACTGCTGAAATTTTAATGAAAACAAATGCACTTAATATTCTAAGATCTGAATTATTCAGATTCAGACCTCCATTAAGTGCAAACAAATGAGGCTTAAGACCAAGTATTAGGTTACCCACTTTTAGTATATTTAATTGAACTGAAGAAAAAGTCTTAAAACTTTTAGTAAATATTAGGACAAGCTTAAATGCCTAAAATAAAATTCGGGGGAAAAAAAGGGAACCTAATGCTGAAAGCCGAACAAGTAGAGAAGCAAAAGACTGACCTTTAGACGAAAAAATAAGTACTTTAATTGATGACTAATGATGAATTTAGAATGTAAAAACACTTTTAGGGCACTAATTGGACGTCCTTTATTTTTCTATTGGGACAACTTCAATTCAAAGTTGCTACATTCTGCACTAAAAGGAAATCGAATATTATATTTGAGGTGCCATCAAAATAGACCTCAAATATAATTGATATTCGAAATGCATGTGCAATAATGCCAAGAAAGGCTACAGACAAAATAATGCACACATACAAATTACAATGTCTCACACATAGTCGTTTTCTGAGTTGAAATTAGGTAACGAAAATGGGACTAACAGACTCCCGAAGATTAAAAAAATAAAAGAGAAAGACGCCAAAGAAGGAACACACGGAATTAAATAAAGAAAACAATATTTAAATGGCCTGATGGTGGAATTTTTTTTTATTTTTTTTAACACTAGCTGCCATATAATATACTTGGGAGTGCTATAATTTATAAACCACTGACCAGTACATAGTCAAGGGTGGCAGCCAGACGGCAACAAGAATTTAAACGTGAAAGACTCTCATTAGTATTCATTATAAATACTCATTTCCTTCTCGCTAATTTGGATCATCATTAGTTGAGTTCTCCAGCATCAACAGTCATAGCATAAAAAAACAAAAGAAGGGAAAGGAAAGGAAAAGCTAAGAGTAGTAGAAATGGCTGCAGTGATGAGTAACTACAAAGAGGAGGAGATTGTTCGCCCTGTTGCAGACTTCTCTCCAAGTCTTTGGGGTGATCGTTTCCATTCATTCTCTCTCGACAATCAGGTATTTAATGAACTTCATTTCTGACGCTGCTAGCATAATCCAGTTGTTGGAACAGATCGAGTTCTAAATATGCACCCATTTTCTCTTTAATTACATTTACAGGTTGCAGAAAAGTATGCACAAGAGATTGAAACATTGAAGGAGCAAACAAGGAGTATGTTGTCAGATGCCTGTGAAAGAACATTGGTTGAAAAATTGAATCTGATAGACATTGTTGAGCGCCTTGGAATTGCTTACCATTTTGAGAAACAAATAGAGGACATGTTGGACCAGATTTACAATGCCGATCCTAACTTTGATGCACATGAATACAATGATTTAACCACTTTATCCGTTCAATTTCGAATCCTAAGACAACATGGTTACAACATCTCTCCAAGTAGGTCCATTACATATATACGTACTAATTCATATTTGTTGTTGGAGTAACTAATATTCTTGCTTACACTAGAACTAATCTTTTGTTTTCAACCATGAACCTGCAGAGATTTTTAGCAGATTCCAAGATGCCAAGGGCAAATTTAATGAATCTCTTAGCAACGACTTCAGGGGTCTATTGAACTTATACGAAGCCTCACATGTAAGGACGCATGGAGAGGATATTTTGGAAGAGGCACTTGCTTTCTCCATTGCTCATCTTGAGTCTGCAGCTCCACATTTGAAGTCACCTCTGAGTAAGCAAGTGAGCCATGCCCTTGAGCAATCTCTCCATAAGAGCATTCCAAGAGTTGAGACGCGCTACTTCATCTCCATCTATGAAGAGGAGGAATCGAAGAATGGTGTGTTGCTTCGATTTGCCAAATTAGATTACAACTTACTTCAGATGTTGCACAAACAAGAACTTAGTGAAGTATCAAGGTACGTTGATATTTTAAATTACAATGAAAAATACAAATTGTTCGTTCATATTAATCTCTTTTATTCTGAGACTGATCATACTTATTTTTATAGGTGGTGGAAAGATCTAGATTTTGTGACTAAACTTCCATATGTTAGGGATAGAGCAGTTGAATGCTACTTTTGGACCATGGGGGTTTATGCTGAACCTCAATATTCTCAGGCTCGTATCATGCTTGCTAAGACTATAGCAATGATTTCGATAGTAGATGACACATTTGATGCTTATGGCATCGTAAAAGAACTTGAAGTCTACACCGATGCCATACAGAGGTATGAACTTTCCTCTCTAACAGTTTATGGATTTAATAGATGGTTCATTAAAATGGAAACTTACTAAATCTTTCTCAAATATTAGGTGGGATATTAGTCAAATTGATCGACTCCCAGAGTACATGAAAATCAGTTATAAAGCTCTTTTGGATCTCTATAACGACTATGAAAAAGAGTTGTCAAAGGATGGTGGATCCGATGTTGTCCATTACGCAAAAGAAAGAGTATGAGACACTCACTTTTATATACATAATAAATTACACGTGTTTACCTTATTTTTCTTTATAATCAGATATATTATTGGAGTATTGATAGTTGAATATATCTTTGTTTGTTGTTAAATAGATGAAGGAGATCGTGAGAAACTATTTTGTCGAAGCAAAGTGGTTCATTGAGGGATATATGCCACCTGTTTCAGAGTACCTTAGCAATGCATTAGCTACTAGCACGTATTACTTGCTAACTACGACATCCTACTTGGGAATGAAGTCAGCTACGAAGGAAGATTTCGAATGGTTGGCTACGAATCCTAAAATTCTTGAAGCCAATGTGACATTATGCCGAGTTGTTGATGACATAGCAACGTATGACGTTGAGAAGAGCAGGGGCCAAATTGCAACAGGAATTGAGTGTTATATGAGGGATTATGACGTATCAACAGAAGTAGCAATGAAAAAATTCCAAGAGATGGCTGAGATAGCATGGAAGGATGTAAATGAAGGAATTCTCCGACCAACACCTGTCTCTACGGAAATTCTTACTCGCATTCTCAATCTGGCTCGTATTATAGATGTCACATATAAGCACAATCAAGATGGATATACTCATCCGGAGAAAGTTCTAAAACCTCACATCATCGCTTTACTGGTGGACTCCATTGAAATCTAAACCATCGAGTTTTTCTTTTTTTCTTTCATCTTTTCATATTGGTTGCGGTAAAAATTACTGGCGGTGATGCCTATTGTAACCGCAGAGTAAAGTTTCCTATAGTACTGTTAAAACCTTTTTGTATCTTTAAATCTTTACATCTGAATAATATCACTTTTTTTTGTACCTTACCTCGTTTTCTTTTAAATGATTTAAATTCCTCTAACAATTTGAATCAATTTGTTTTTCTGAAAAGATCGATTGTTTGTGTTCAGGATTACAATAATAGACAAAAAAGGCAAAATTTGGTGTACAAAAGAAGTACTTGGATTAAATAAGAGTGTGTCAAAGAAGTTCATAATGTTCCTTTTGCTTGGACCAATTTAGGATTGTGGGTGACAACCTAATGCAATTGTCTTGTGGCCATAGGTTCCATTCAAAGAGTTTAGTGCAAAGGTTCGAGTCTAATGCAAATTGTCCTTGTTGTGGGATGAAAATCTTGATCATGTCGTATTAATTTTAGCAGATGACTTTAAGGATGCTTTAATTAATCCCTAAGACGCCCTTCTAAGTACATAAGATTTCTAAAAATATAAAAGCTTTTTTGTTGTCAAATTTACTATTGTTGTTAAGCATTTGGGATAACTCGTAAGAATAAATTTGTTGATTTAACTAAGATTTACAAATTGATCATTTTTTTGTCCATACTAACTCCTCCTTCCATCACCAATTTATGTAATATAATATATAAGAATCCACATGATTCTTTCTTTGCAAAACTCCTGAAATTAATTTATTATAAAATTAAAGATTTTTAAAAAAATAATAAAAAGAACAAATTATTGGTGTCCAATGAAAAAGAAAATGACCAGAAAAAAAAAACTATTTGTGCAAATCATTTATTTTACAGTGACATTTGTTCAGACTAACTTACACTTACCTTAATTATTTCATCAAATATCTCTTATCTTCTATCAATATACATATCAATTAATCTTATCCACCATCAAATAGTTTAATTGCAACTGGAATTGAGTGCTACATGAGAGATTATGACGTATCGACAGAAGAGGCAATGGAAAAATTTTAAGAATTGGCTGAGATAGCATGGAAGGATGTAAATGAAGGAATTCTTCAACCAACTCCCGTGTCTACAGAAATCCTTACTCGTATTATAAATGTCACTTACAAGCACAATCAAGACGAATACACGCATCCGGAGAAGGTTCTAAAATCTCACATTATCGCGTTGTCAGTAGACTCTATTGAAATTTAAATCTTCAATTGTTGGCTCTCGGCCCCTTAAATATGTAATTGATCTACATTTGATGGTTGTCTTGTCAGTATAATCTCAGTAGCTAGCTAGGTTATGACTTATGAGTTGCTTGCGATACATATGGTCATGTTATCGTGCAGCGAAGTTACGTACCTTCTTAAGTTTGTTTTGTATCATCATTAACATTCGAATTTAATTACTTCGTTTTGTATACCCAGCTACTTTATTTAGTCTATCTAAAATAATTTCAGAAATGGCATGAAATATATTAAGTCTTTTTTCACCCAAAGTTTTTTCTTTTGAATTTTTGGACATTATAGTCATATAATGAGAGATAAAAGGTAGAAAGATTGCCGCATAATCAGTAGCTATTTCAATAATCGATTAAAATTTTACATACTAAGACTAATATTAATTTGGTCACGTTAACATTAACGCCCTTAAAATATTTTTGGATAGCGACAAACAGCCCGGCTAGTTTGAAGAGAATCTACAAAGACAATGCGCAAAATTTAGTATGTCAATGGGAGACATTTATTTATTTCTTTTTTAATTATTAAAAATTGGTTAGATTTGAAAGTATATATAAATGTAAATTAAATTAAAGAAAGAGAAATTATCATGTACTAGGGAGAACTTTTCTCACATAAAAATATTTCACTCAAATTTTTCTTCGTAACACTTGGTCTACCTTGTGGATTTAACTATTTTAATTCGTGGACCATATCAAGTTGATAGATTTTGTATTTGTCATACGCTCTAAGAACAAATCGTTTGCTATTTAAAAAGGTATTTATGATAATGAGCTAAACTTATTATAAAGAAATCAAAATAAGGAAAGTAAACATAATATTGTACCACAATCAAAAATTAATGTTATGAAGTAAAACATTGAGAGAGTTGTATGAAATTATCTCAAATGTAATTAATTTATTTTGGAGTGTCATGTCTTATTTATGGTATAAAATATAAAAGTTTAGGTAAAATTTAATTTTTAGTTAATTTGACTAAAGTTGGATGACTTTTATGTGACAAAAAAGTTAAAAAATAACTTTTATGTGATAAACTTTTAAGCTAAATGACTTTATGTTAAAAATTAAAACAATATTTTTTTTGTGATAAAATTTAAAATTGAATAATTTTTATATAACAACAAATAAACATATGTGCTAAACTCAAAGTTGAAACCACAGGTAGAATTTACCCCCATGAACTTGGAATGTATATATATTGGGGGTCAATAAAGTGGAAAATTTCTTGCTAGAATGAGACTACAACTTCAAGTAATCATGTGAATATGGAAAATATGGAACATCCAAGCATCCTTAGCTTAGAATTCATGCCCTCTTTTTAAAGAAAATTTGACAGACTTTTTTTTTTTGAATATTTTTCAATTCAAAGTTGTTACATTGTGCATCCAAAGAAATCCAAAATTCTAAGTGCCATCATCAAAGTAGACCCTGAATCGACAGCCCACATGAATGTGCTATACTGACAAGAAGAACGAACATAAAAAATAGTGTACATAAACAATGTCATAATATTTTATGTATAATGTTAATATATAGTAGTCTTTTCTTGAGTTGAAACCAGAAACTCTAACGAAGCATCGAACCAACAGATTCTCCACAGACGCCAAAGAAGGATTAGAATATAATAAGGCATAAGGAATTAAAAAAGAAATGATTTAATTCCTACATGTTCACAATACAAAAAAAAAATGTATATATTAGGTCTCTATAAGATAACTATTGGCTACAATGGTTAACATAGATTAAAAAGTAAACATTAGTAAATAAAATTTAAATTGAAAAGGGAAAAAAAAAAAAGGAGAAACAGCTTTTTAGCCTTTTACAATATTTTTTTATAGTTTTATAAGAAGAGATTATGTATATTTTTATATATAAAAGATTTGAAAAGATCATTTTTTTTATTTAAATTGTAGAAGGTCAAGCGATCTCATTTAAAAAAAAAAAAACATGTTTGGTATATTATATAGGAGTATTATATCTATAGAGAGTGATCAGTACATAGTCAAGTGTGGCAACTGGACGACTAGCTACAGCAATACAAAGTTTTTTTAGCAAGAAGAATTTAAAATGTGAAGACGACTCGCCATTTATGCCTTATAAATACTCATTTCCTTCTCTTACATTTCCATCATCACTTGTTCAATTTCTCTAGCACCTAACAAAATAAAGGAAATTCTCTCCGTTTTTTCACAAGCTAAATTTACTAGAAATGGCCCCAGCTGCTGCAGTGATGAGTAACCACGAAGAGGAGGAGATTGTTCGTCCAGTTGCTGACTTCTCTCCAAGTCTTTGGGGTGATCGTTTCCATTCATTCTCCCTCGACAATCAGGTATTTAATGAACTTCATTTCTGATGCTGCTAGCCTAAGCCTAACCGTTGTTGGAACAGAGTTGTTCTGAATATGCCACCATTTTCTTTTTAAATACATTTACAGGTTGCAGAAAAGTATGCACAAGAGATTGAAAAATTGAAGGAGCAAACAAGGAGTATATTGTCAGATGCCTGTGAGAAAACATTGGTTGAGAAATTGAATCTGATAGACATTGTTGAGCGTCTTGGCATAGCTTACCATTTTGAGAAACAAATACAAGACATGTTGGATCACATTTATAATGCTGATCCTAACTTTGAGGCACATGAATACCATGATTTAACCACTTTATCTGTTCAATTTCGAATCCTAAGACAACATGGTTACAACATCTCTCCAAGTACGTAATTAATATATCAGTCAAGCACTACGTACTAATTCATATTTGTTCTTGGAGTAACTAATTATCTTGCTTCCATTAGGACTAATCTTTTGTTTTCAATTTTTCAATCATGAACCTGCAGAATTTTTTAGCAGATTCCAAGATGCAAAGGGAAAATTTAACGAATCCCTTAGAAACGACATCAGGGGTCTTTTGAACTTATACGAAGCCTCACATGTAAGGACTCATGGAGAAGACATCTTAGAAGAGGCACTTTCATTTTCCACTGCTCATCTTGAATCTGCAGCTCCACATTTGAAGTCACCTCTGAGTAAGCAAGTGATGCATGCCCTTGAGCAATCTCTCCATAAGAGTATTCCAAGAGTCGAGACGCGCTACTTCATCTCTATCTACGAAGAGGAGGAATCGAAGAATGATGTCTTTCTTCGATTTGCCAAATTGGATTTCAACTTACTTCAGATGCTACACAAACAAGAACTCAGTGAAGTATCAAGGTATGCTGATAATTTACCTTAAAAACATAAATTATTGTTGATAATAATTTCTTAAATTCTGAGATTGGTACATATTTTGTAGGTGGTGGAAAGATTTGGATTTTGTGAAAACACTTCCATATGCTAGGGATAGAGCAGTCGAATGCTACTTTTGGACGGTGGGAGTGTATGTTGAACCTCAATACTCTCAGGCTCGTGTCATGCTTGCTAAGACTATAGCAATGATTTCAATAGTTGATGACACATTTGATGCTTATGGAATTGTGAAAGAACTTGAGGTCTACACCGATGCCATACAGAGGTATTTTACTACTTCTCAAACATTTTATCATTTAATTAGATGATCCCATAAAGGGGGGAGATAAAGACCTTATCAAACAACATATCTGTGTAAAATTGTGTGTTTTTGCCTACTATTTATAATGCGAGACAAGACTAGACGTCAAAAACTAGAAATTTTTCACCTTCTTCCTATTATTTATGTTATGTTTTGATAAACATATCAAATTCATCTTCTTTTTCATTTCTTAGGTGGGATATTAGCCAAATTGATCGGCTCCCAGAGTACATGAAAATCAGTTATAAAGCACTTTTAGATCTCTACAATGAATATGAAACGGAGTTGTCAAAGGATGGAAGATCTAATGTTGTTCACTACGCGAAAGAAAGAGTATGAATCATGACTTATACTAGTTATCTCAATATTAATCAGCTTGTCAACCAATTCTATGTGTAGCTTCTTCTCCCCATTTTTGAACTTCTACAGACGGTGAATGTAACGCTTGTTGTTGACAGATGAAAGAAATCGTGAGAAACTACTTTGTGGAAGCAAAATGGTTCATTGAAGGATATATGCCGCCTGTTTCTGAGTATCTTAGCAATGCATTAGCTACTAGCACTTATTACTTGCTTACCACAACATCCTACTTGGGGATGAAGTCTGCTAACAAGGAAGATTTTGAATGGTTGGCCAAAAACCCTAAAATTCTTGAAGCCAATGTGACCTTATGCCGAGTCATTGATGACATAGCCACCTATGAGGTATACATTGCATCAAATAAGCTTAGATATATGTGTGTGTGTGTTTTTTTACTTGAGTTACAATCATGAAGCAATAAAAATTGATTTCATTCTTACACAAATGCATTGTGATTTACAATCCAGGTTGAGAAGGGTAGAGGTCAAATTGCAACTGGAATTGAGTGCTACATGAGGGATTACGGCGTATCAACAGAAGAGGCAATGGAAAAGTTTCAAGAAATGGCCGAGATAGCATGGAAGGATGTTAATGAAGGAATTCTTCGACCAACTCCTGTCTCTGCAAAGATTCTCACATGTATTCTCAATCTTGCTCGCATTATTGATGTCACTTATAAGCACAATCAAGATGGATACACTCATCCTGAAAAAGTTCTAAAACCTCACATTATCGCCTTGTTGGTGGACTCTATTGAAATTTAAATCATCAATTGTTTTGTACACGTGGGAGCACTTTGGTTCCCCTCCCCTCAAACAAGAACGTGATCTACATTTGAGGGATGTCTTTTTGGTATGTTTGTAGCAAGCTAGGGTATGAATTGCTGGCGATACATGTTGTTTTTGTGCATTAGATATTTTTGTATCAGGATTGAAATTTGAATATTATTACCTCTTTTATATAACTACTTTCTTTTGGCTAGACAAGTCTTAAAATGGTGTAAAAGAATAGGTTTCAGCAGTTACAATTGAACCACAAAGAAATGAATTGTCAAATAATAATGAAAAAAAATACAGAGTTATCAATTTTTGACAGGAATCATAATCTCAATAATGAAACTACTTATAAGTCCAATTGTGATACTATACCGAGACTGCTTGTACAAAATTTTGCATATGCTAAAGCAAACAAATGTCCTCATGGTCCATATTGACTAGCCTCATCAAAAAAAGTTAATTGACTATGACCATTTCATCTCGGACATTATAGTGTCATAGAAGGAGAAATAAAAAAATGAGAAAAAGAGAGATTGTCGGGGGAGGAGAGCCAGGGAAGAGGCTGTGCATGGAATAGGCAATTGGTAAAATTGCACATCTCATGCGCTGCCTCGTCCCTGTCTATCCTCTCCGCCTTTGATGTTCCACACCATAATTTACCTCAATAGAGACTCCCTTTGCCGATAATGCTTTTACAACCCTACCTGATTCAATTCATCTTTCTTGAGCGAATCGGGGAATTGAAAAAGTCTTCTCTTGAAAATTGCCAATGGCCAAAATGTTAGTGCAATGGCTGCTTTATGATGGAGTAAGGACCAGAAGAAGAAATAGTCATAGTACAAGTCATAGCTAGTACCACTAATTGAGGAGTACAGACATAGGACCTCTCTGCTTCTAAGTTTTAATTGAGCCTCATTGTACTGCAGATTCAGTTTGTAGTACAAAACAAGGTTTGCCCCAAAATTAAAAGCTACTTTTAGATAAAAAGCTCTTTTAAATTAATATTCTTCTAATTACGATTACACCTAATACTATTACTACTCCCTAAGTCTCAATATATGTGGCATACTTTACTTTCTGTCTTAATCTATCCCACAAAGAATGTTTTATTTTTATATGATTTACAGCAACACAAATATATAAGGCTTGTCTTGGATCACATATTTCAAAAGTTTATTTTTCCTTTTTAAATTATGCGCTTAGTCAAATGGTGCCACGTAAAATTGAAAATTCAGATGAAGGGAGTAATATTTTTGGTCCTTTCTCAAACATGCATGCGGCACTCCATGGGCAGAGCTAGGAGGCGCAAGGGAGTTCATCTGAACCCAAAAATTACATTGTATATATAAGTTCAAAATTATATTTTATGTGTATATAACTGAATATCTTGGTGTGTTTATTATTTTATACTTTAAATTTTGTGAATGAAAATTCTGACTCCAGCACTACACGGTACACTATAAGAAATTTAAAATTCTAAGTTCATCAAAGTAGACCCAGCTATTGACTGTGCATAAACGGCATGAAGAACACAAATAAAACAGTTTTGTGAAATAAAAAAAGGAATATAAAACTAGAAGAAAAGGCTTATGTACATACACACACTGTTGCTATATTATATATAGTACTAGTATTATTATATCAGAGAAATGACCATATACTAGTAGTAAAGTAACGTATTATATATAGTCAAGTAAGGATGATGGGAAAAAAAATAGTCAAGGATGCCAGCAATCAGTAACATGAAAGACATCCCCAGTTCACAAGAATAGATTTAATATAGAAGCCGCTAAGGTATGCTGTTCACAAGAATTTAATTAAATTAATCGTGATAAAATTTGTATCCAAAAAGAAAAAGGCATGCTGCCAGTGCCATATTATAATAAAGGAGTATTATATCACTAAAAAAATTGACTATATAGTCAAGTGTGGCAACCGCCAACCGGACTAGCTACTACAGCAACAAGATGGCTATGGCAAAGGCTCTCACCATTCATTATAAGTACTCATTTCCTTCACTTCCATTTCCATCATCACTTTCTCAACAAAACAATTTTTTATAAAAAGAAAAGGGGAAAGGAAATTCTATCTGCTTTTCCACTAGAAATGGCCCCAGCTGCTGCAGTGATGAGTAACTACCAAGAGGAGGAGATTGTTCGCCCTGTTGCGGATTTCTCTCCAAGTCTCTGGGGTGATCGTTTCCATTCATTCTCCCTCGACAATCAGGTATCTATTTTGTACACTTCTTCCTTATTTTCTTATCCTGTTGGATCATAAGGAGATTCATTTCTGCCTTTAATTTGAACATGCATTTTCTTTTTAAATATATTTGCAGGTTGCTAAGAAGTATGCCGAAGAGATTGAAACTTTGAAGGAACAAACAAGGAGTATGTTAGCGTCGGCTTCTTCAGGAAAAACATTGGCTGAAACGGTGAATCTGATTGACATTGTTGAACGCCTTGGAATTGCATATCACTTTGAGAAACAAATAGAGGACATGTTGGACCAGATTTACAATGCTGATCCTAACTTTGAGGCACATGAATACAATGATTTAACCACTTTATCCCTTCAATTTCGACTGCTAAGGCAACACGGCTACAACATCTCTCCAAGTATGTAGTTGAATATATCAGTCAAGCACTACGTACTAATTCATAATTGTTGTTGGAGTAACTAATATTCTTGCTTACACGTACGAGGACTAATCTTTTGTTTTCAACTTTTCAATCATGAACCTCCAGAATATTTTAGCAGATTCCAAGATGCAAAGGGCAAATTCAAGGAATCTCTTTGCAACAACGTCAGGGGTCTTTTGAACTTATACGAAGCTTCACATGTAAGGACTCATGGAGAGGATATTTTGGAGGAGGCACTTGCTTTCTCCACTGCTCATCTTGAGTCTGCAGCTCCACATTTGAAGTCACCTCTGAGCAAGCAAGTGACTCACGCCCTTGAGCAATCTCTCCATAAGAGCATTCCAAGAGTCGAGACACGCTACTTCATCTCCATCTACGAAGAGGAGGAACTGAAAAATGATGTTCTGCTTCGATTTGCAAAACTGGATTTCAACTTACTTCAAATGTTGCACAAACAAGAACTAAGTGAAGTATCAAGGTAGGCTAAAAATTTACGTCAAAGATATAAATTATTTGTTGATAGTAATTTCTCAGAATCTGATATGTTGGTACTTACTTTGTAGGTGGTGGAAAGATTTGGATTTTGTGACAACACTGCCATATGCTAGGGACAGAGCAGTCGAGTGCTACTTTTGGACGGTGGGAGTGTATGCTGAACCTCAATACTCTCAGGCTCGTGTCATGCTTGCTAAGACTATAGCAATGATTTCAATAGTAGATGACACATTTGATGCTTATGGAATTGTAAAAGAACTTGAGGTCTACACAGATGCCATACAGAGGTACAAACTACTTCTCGAACATCTTATGATTTAATTAGATGATCCCATAAAGAGGGGAAAAGACCATATCAAACAACATATTTTTGTAAAATTTTGAGTTTCGCCTACAATTTGTTATTGGAGACAAACCTGGACGTCAAGCACTAGACATTTCTCCTTCTTCGTATGATATATGTTCTGTCAAATTTATAAACTTATCAAATTCATTTTCTTTTTCATTTATTAGGTGGGATATAAGCCAGATTGATCGGCTTCCTGATTACATGAAAATCAGTTACAAAGCACTTTTAGATCTCTACAATGATTATGAAACAGAGTTGTCAAAGGATGGCAGATCCGATGTTGTTCAATACGCAAAAGAAAGAGTATGAATCGTGACTTATACTAGTTAACTCAATATTAATCAGTTTATCAACCAGTGTACTTCATCTCCCCATATTTGAACTTCTACAGACGGTGAATGTGTTTGTTTGTTGTTGACAGATGAAAGAAATCGTGAGAAACTACTTTGTGGAAGCAAAATGGTTCATTGAAGGATATATGCCGCCTGTTTCTGAGTATCTTAGCAATGCATTAGCTACTAGCACTTATTACTTGCTTACGACTACATCCTACTTGGGCATGAAGTCTGCTAACAAGGAAGATTTTGAGTGGTTGGCCAAGAACCCTAAAATACTTGAAGCCAATGTCACCTTATGTCGAGTCATTGATGACATAGCCACCTATGAGGTATACATTGCATCAAATAAGCTTACACATATATGTGTTTACTTGAGCTACAACCATGAAGCAATAAATCTAAAATTGATTTCATACTTATACCAATATTATGATTTCCAGGATGAATTTGACAAACCATGGAGCTATAAATTTACTTTGCATCAAATAAACTCAGATTTTTAAGTTTACCTAAGTTTGACAAAGCATGGAGCTATAAATTTAAAATTGATCTCATACTTATACTAATATTATGATTTCCAATCCAGGTTGAGAAGGGTAGAGGTCAAATTGCAACTGGAATTGAGTGCTACATGAGGGATTATGGCGTATCGACAGAAGAGGCAATGGAAAAGTTTCAAGAAATGGCTGAGATAGCATGGAAGGATGTAAATGAAGGAATTCTTCGACCAACTCCAGTCTCTGCAAAGATTCTCACACGTATTCTCAATCTTGCTCGCATTATTGATGTCACTTATAAGCACAATCAAGATGGATACACTCATCCTGAAAAAGTATTAAAACCTCACATCATCGCATTGTTGGTGGACTCTATTGAAATTTAAATTATCAATTGTTGTGTACACTTGGGAGCAATTTGGTTCCCGGCCCCTCAAATATGATCGACATTCTGTAGCTAGCTAGGGTATGAGTTGCTGGCGATACATATGTGTTATCGTGCTGCGAAGTTACCTCAATTTTTTGTTGTATCATCATTTACATTTAAAATTATATTTCTACTCCTATTAAATTCTCTAAGAAAATTCTGGAGATGATGTTAAGAACATGTATGCTTCAGCAGTTGCAACAGATCATCCTGACTAACCACAAGAAACTAAACAGTCGAATGATAATGAGTTAGTTTCAGCCAAAACACATGATATGACATCAAAATATAAAAGCAAACTCCCAAAAATTAATGAAGAGATGGCATCCTCTTTCTTCTATCTTTTTTTCTGGCAAGACAATCTATGAGAAATAAAAGGAAAGAAAAAGAGGGCTGGCCGATTAGGGGAGGAGAGCCAGGGAAGAGGCAGTGCATGGAATGGGCAATTAACGAAATTTGCACATCTCATGCTCTGCCTCGTCCCTGTCTATCCATTCCACACCACATTTTACCTCAATTGAGACTCCCTTTGCCCATGCTTTAACATTCCTGCTATCTTTCTCTTGGAAATTGCCAATGGTCAAAAGTTTGGTGCAATGGCTGTTTTATGATGGAGTAAAGGACTAAAAGAAGAAAAGGCAAAAATATAGTCATAGTACAAGTGCTAGTAGTACTACTAATAAGGAGTACAGACATAGGCTTCCAAGTCTCAATCGTGCCTCACTGTACTGCAGATTTCGGTTTGTAGTACAAGTTTTCCCCAAAAACTAAAAAGCTACTTCTAGATAAAAGCTAATTTAAAATTATGTAATCCAATATGATTACAACTCATACAAAACAATGTAGAAACAAACAGCCTGGCCAGTTAAGGATATCCTTCTTTTCTTTTGGAGGCGGTAAAAAATGTAAGAAATCAACTTAGCATGGTTGGACCAACCTCCTATTCACAGACAATGTTGCAACTGAAAATTTGTTGACTAAAAACTTGGAAATCATGTTAAATCCGGTGATTAACTTTTGTTGGTTCTGATACCGCATATTAATTAGATGTCTGCTCTTGAACAAATGGTACCAAAAAAGACCGAATCAATTGAAGGACTGCTCCTAAGTTGTCACAGATCATAAGTTGCCCTTTTCATCACTAAAGGTGACAAGCCTCAATGCAGAATTCACCACATTTACATTAGAACAGAGGGGTCATTTTAGACTAACAGAGAATAAAATATCCTCTTTTATGAGTCACTAACATTATCGTCAAACAACTAAATAACTACCCAGAAACTTAAGTTAGAACTTAGAAATACAGATTGGAAGAACGATCAAGAAAAGCAATCTTCCTCCCAAAGCTAGACTGTTTTTGTTCATTGACCTGAAAGAAGAAAAAATTCATTAAGAAGCAATCAATTTGTCCCACTCCCAAATGAGGATTTTTAGCACAGATATACTATAAGAGAAAACAAATGATCACTACACATCCGACATATACAATCAAAAACAAGTCCAATGACATCCCAATACTGGGAGCACAAGGATATTCAAGAAAACACTTTGGGGTTGCTAAAGCAAGAGAAACAACCAATCTACATGCAATACAATACTGCGGTACATGGGTTATGTGCTATACAGGTCTGGAAATATGGTTTAGTTTGACTTATTAGTGCTAGGAGAAGACATTAAATTGATTGTGGAAGCTAATATAAAATCTGTTTGATAGTGAAAATGATTGAAACATGGAACTTCCTCCCAAGCTGTGGTACTGACGAGTCTATTAGAAAGTCTAGTTAGCAAATTTTACATGAACTTTCGAGTGGATGAGATCATTTGAGTGGTCGCAGTTGGAGATTAGAAACAACTTATCACTCTATGTTGGATGTGGGTCTAACATTTCAAAGCATCCTAAAATGAACAATGAATTCAATGAATACCAGTGTTTTGGAAAGCGAGAAGCAGAAAAAAGTGATGAGGGCTCGCTTCACAGAAGCGAGAAGCGTGAAGCGAAGCGCATGCTTTTTTCAACTAAAGCAGAATTTAATACAAAAATATAAAATATTAAATTTGCATAGACAAATAACCAAGAACTCAATAGAAATAACACATTAAACAAATCTTTCAATTCTTAAATTGAAAAGTAAATAATAGATACTAGAACTAGAATAAAAAAGCTACAATCATCAAAAAAAAAAATGAATATTTGTAAGCGCAAACAGGGAAAATTGAAAAAAACTAACAAAACAAAGAAGAAAAATGGAGAACAAAAAAGCTACAGTAAACTAACAGAGGAGAAGAGAAAAGAATTGAAAAAAGAGGGGGAGAGGAATAGAAAACAGAGGAAAAAAATCGAAGAAAGAGGAGAAGAGAAAATGAGTAGAAAACAGAGGAGAAAAGAAAATAGAAAAAATCGAAAAAAGGAGAAGAGAAAATCGAAGAAAATAACAGAGAACAGAAGAACTTAACTGAAACAATAGAATTGGAGAAGAATAACAACAGGAAGAACCAAAGAAGATGCATCTCTTCCAATTTTTTGAAAAAGACTTAATCTTGCTTTTAGCGACAGTTCATGCTCGCCTCGCTTCTCGCTTCTTCTATTGAAGTGAGCGCTTTTTTCATATCTCCTTGCTTTAGTTCCCTGAAGCACTTGACCCTCGCCTCGCTTCACGCTTTAAGCACTGAAGCGAGCACTTTTAACAACACTGATGAATACATGATGGTTTACTTGGGAGGAGGGGGGGGGGGGGGGGGGGGGGGGGAATACATAATTCTGAACTATCTTGTCATGCTGGTACTTCCATACATTTGAGAACCTTCATTTCAGTGTTGTCAAAGGCGCACTTAAAGTGCGCTTAAGCCCTAAATCGAGGCTCAAAACATGTTGAGCACTTCGCCTCGCTTAATGTACACTTCAATGTTGTCCTCAAGATTCTAAGGCATACTTTTCCTTGCCAATGATTCTCTTCTGAAGAGTCAATACCAAACAATTGATATTTCAATTGATCATAGGTTTTTTTCAATTCTTTTGTGCATATATTTTTCATTTCTGCTTATAATTATTAGTCTTAGACTAGATATATATTTGTGTTTTTTCTCCCTTTGTGCCTTTTTTCATTAAAGCTCACGCTTTATTTGCGTTTTGCGCTTAAAGTCTCAACGAACCTTGGAGCTTTTTTGCGCTTTTTGCTTTTGATAACACTGTTTTCATTTAAGGAAAACACATTAATGTGCTTTACTGTAAGCAAGTCCATAATTTCTCACGCTAGCTTATTCAATTAATGAACAAAAAAGAAGATTTAGTAATCTATAAGACCACTCTGAGATCAGCTACCTAATTAAAGTAATCATCTAGTCTCTAGAATCAGTTTCCTTATAAAAGATCATATTCCATCTGAATCTTTACCTTGCTTGTAGATGTCACTATCACCCCAGGTTTTAATGAAGAACTAACAGAACAATTTGAACATGCTGTTGCAGAAAATCTTCAGTAACATTCTACATTGTTTAGCTTTTTAATTTTTTGGCGGAACCCATCAGTGACCCCCTTATGTTGTCACCAACTTTCACTTAGACACATCAAGTAGACCTTGTTCATTTTAAACACCTCAAATAGGGGCCCGCTGTGTCATTTTGATACTTTTTGACAATCAGCAAAAATAATGAGAGTATAATACACTCGCGATGATATGGCAAAACAACTAATTAAATAATTACATGTGGCATTTTAAGTAAAAGGAAAAGAAAAAAACTATTTCTTTCAAAGCACCCTCTTGGAGATGTCTTCTCCACTGAAATCTGTTTAAATGAAATTGACGATTCAGTCCATAGTTTGTCCCAAACTAAGTCCAGAACATCAAAGATGATAGTAAAAATTGCAAAACTTTTGCTGCAGTAGAAAAATATCTTGCAAAAAACAAACAGACGGAGGCTCAGACACGCACAAATAGGTCATCCAAAAAGTATATAACGTTGATATCGTTACATCAGCATCGAGAAATAATTTCTTTCTTCATTGCCTCTTCAAAAACATTAACAATAAAAAGAGAACAATAGGGAAAGGAAAAGAAAGCAAAGAAGGAGAGGCTCAGACGACACGCACAGGATGTCATCAAATTAATGAAAATTGTAGAAATACAATTATCTCAGGAATGCATTTTTTGTCTTCACAGCCACAAACTACCAGATGAACTAGAAGAAGAACATTTTATACACAGAGAAAACCCTAGCCTCCAATCTAAGAAGGTGGAGCCTGAATGAACATGGCTGCCTTTGCAAAGCAAAAAGAAGAATTTTAGTTGGGCTTAAGTACGATATCAATGCTTTGGACCAGATACAAAGTTGTGATGGGTAATAACAACACTTCGTAGGAATAGGGACAATATTTAGTTGAAGAACAGTGGCAAAAATTATGAGTAGTTTAAGCTTAGAGCTGCGGGGTTTTGGATTGGGATTCGGAATCATCACCCTGCCGGATGATTCTCCGGGATCCAATTTTCCTAGACGGCCGTAGCCCATTTTATGAATTTATTAACAAGTTCTAGAAAGATTATGCAAATTGCCTAAGATTTTGGGGCTGGTAAATGGAGACTGTAGTGAATGAAATGGAAAAATGAAGTTATTGAGTAGAAGAGTGTGAGGGAGAATGGAGGAAGGAATTCGTGGAGTCGATGATGGAAGTGAAGAGGGAATAATCATGGTTGCGGAGTGCATCTGCAGCTACATGGGCGGAAGAAGGTGGAGATGGGGGTGGAGGTGGAGGAAGTATTGGAAGGAGAGAGAAAGAAGAAGAAGAAATAAAAAAAATAAAAAATTGCAAAATTTAAACCCTTCACGCGCTCAAAATCAGTGCAACATACACAATGTGTCAAGTCAGCAAAAAATGTCAAAATAACATAGCGGGCCCCTACTTGAGGTGTTTAAAATGAACAATATCTACTTGAGATGTCTAAGTGAAAGTTGGTGCCAACACAAGGGGGCCACCGATTGGTTCTGCCTTCTTTTCAAGATACATTGTATGTTGAGTTTCACTCTCGATTTTCAAATTAATTTCACTTATAAAGAGCTTTGGTGTTGTCAATAGACACCTTTAATTATGTTGATAATCATTTTCCTTTTTGATAATCAATTTCAATTTATTAATTGACTGTATAGGAAATACAGGTGATCACAAAAGGAAAACCCTTCTTAGTGCTAAAAATTTCAACACTTGTTCTCATCCTGCGAACCCCAAAGGGGTGAATGTCCTGTACTAACAACACATGGCCCAAACAAGAAATAATTCACATCTGAAGCACATGCATATTTTTATATCTAAGTTTATTAGTTCACTTGGATGTTTAACCTTTAAAAAGTGAGATATTGGAATAATAATTAAGTTAGTGCTCGATCCTTCAGGATTTTTGAAGTCAACAATGAAAAATATAGGGGCAAATTTGGGTTAAGCTTCTATAAGATTGACTACAGAGTTACTCTATGATGTTTGAGCTTTATTAGTAGTAGTACAGGTGATGTTGAAAATCATAGATATTGCAAGCCAGCCGGCCAATTACCCTTTTCTCAAGTGCCTCTACCTCTATCTCACATCATGTTGTTAATAAGAAATATAACAAATTGGAAGAAATTGGTGTCTGATGAAAATGTATGCATTTGGATAAGGTAAATAGGGTTGAGATGCATTGGAGAAAATTTGAGACTATCTGAATGCAAGTAGTATAACTGTTTAAGTGAAGGGCACAGTACACGAGGATCAGCCTGGTAAAATTTATTGAAGGGCATGATTAGCATTCAGCAAGTAATCAGGATGAACCAGGATCCATAAAACATTATTGAAATGGATTACAGGATTGTATCCACAATCCATGAGATCCAACATGAAAATATGCAAATGCTACAATTTCTCGGTTCATTCATTGCCAATCATAAAAGTTAAGCACATATAACCTTTAAAGGTACATTGACAAGTTAAATACAAGTACATAATGTCATGTACTGTAGCGAAAAAAGATATATAATGCTGTATATATGCTCCAGGTTGTTCAGACTTCAGAGAAAAGAAGATATTTACTTGGGGAGAAAATGCAATGCCAGAGCTCTATCATTTGGCCTTCCATTCAATTATTTAAGTTGTTGTATTGACTTTAGCCATTTTCCACATCACTACGTACTAAATTATCAAACTGAACCAAAATCTTAACATTGCATCGTCTTGGCAAATTGTTAAGCAGCTTATACAAATAATACATGTGAATAGAAAAATAAACAAACATGTATAGATGTAAATGAATAGATAACATCAACACCACCACCACCACCACCACCAGCAGTCCACCCAACCCACAAGTAATAACAAAAAAATAAAGTAAATACCTCTAGACCTTAGCTTCCAGTAACACCTCTTTGCAAGTTGACTTATTGTGGCCTGTACCCTTGCATCTACTACATTGGAGTTGACGCCTAGATACTTCATGGGAACCCACCTTCTTAGTAGTTGGCCGCCCTGGTGGACGACGGGTGGGAGGAGGGGTTACTGTTACAGCAGCTTGAGAAGCATCCTTTTTCTTGGGCCTTTCTAAGCTTGGAATTGGATGTATTGACTCTGAATATGTTGATCTGTAACTATCAGCAGTAAAGTACCTGGCACAATAGTCATATGGATCACGGCCAAGGCAACTCATGACAGCTATGGCATGGCAACAAGGTAAGCCAGTTAGTCCCCAATCTCTGCAACTACAGTCGCAATGGTCAATGTCAACAACTTCTATGGTATCCCCCCGGACCTCAAATTTGGTACCATTAGGCATCAACACTTGAAGAGAACTAAATTTTAGGCTTTCTTTCTCTAGCTTTTCCTCCATAGATGGAGTTAGCCTTGTCACCCACTGATTGGACTCAGTCCGCCGGGTATAAATGAGCTCCATTATCTTACCTCTTATTGCATCAACCATCTGGGTGATTGGCAAGTCATGAGCATCTGATACCCAACCATAGAAAAGCTCTCCAAAGTTTGATGTCATGTGGTTATATCGCATCCCACGGAAAAAAGCATTTGCCCAGTTAATAGGCTCACTCTGCATTACCCAGTTGTAAGCATCTAGTGAAATACTTTTTATGCTTTCAACACACCTCTGGAAGCCTTCAGGCTTTGATGCATAAGCTGCACCGTAAAAATCTTCAACCAAAAGACGCTTGACTTCATGAGAAAACTGCCCCCTCACATCTCTGATAAGTTGTTCAGAAAGATAGCGTAGACAGTAGCCATGAAAGACATCCTCACCCTGAAATATTTCAGCAATTGATTCTCTAAGCCCCTTCTCTCGATCAGCCACAAAAGTAATACCACGACACATTGACAATGCAGCTCTAAGCTGTAATAGGAACCAACGCCAATTATCATCAGATTCTGAGTCTACTATGGCAAAAGCAACAGGAAAAACACCATCATTCCCATCAGCAGCTGTTGCTGCTAACAGAGTGCCTTGGTATTTGGACTTTAAAAATATACTATCGAGGAAAAGCAGTGGTCTGCAGCCTTGTTCGAAGCCATAGAGTGAAGCATGAAATGACACAAAGAGCCTATGAAAGCTTGAGTCATCCTTTGTAGTGAAAGTTGCAAGACTTCCAGGATTTGTCTCCATCACTTTTTCACAAAAAAATGGCAGCTGACTATATGCCTCCTTATACGAACCCTGAAGCTGCTCCTTAGCAATCTCTTTTCCACGCCATGCCTGGAAATAATTTAACTGGATTCCATATTCCTTTTGTATGTCATTGACAATGTCCTTTGGCTTGTAATTTGGGAAAACTTTCAACTTCTCCTTTATAATACTAGCCACCCAACTCCTTGTTGCCTGATAGCCATTAGTAACAACAGCCCCTTCACAGGTATGGGTGGGATTCATTTTTTTAATGCAGATTAATTGGGTGGTTGACAATCTTGATGCATGAATTCTCCATGGACAGCCCTCTGCTTTGCATTTTACAGTCACTCGATGACTATCATTCTTCTTGTACTTGAAAGCAAATTGATTCGCAATAGCATATTTTCGCAATGTCTCACGAAATTCATGTACACTATTAAACCTTTGGCCAACGCCAGTTATATCATTCTGCCACTGCTGAGCAGCTTTAGCATTCTTCTCATCATAATTAGCAGCAGCATATGAAACAGGAACAGGCAGTTCAGCTTCTATTGCAATTGTGTCATCAACATTGTCCGTATCACTTACGACATCAAAATTGGCATCAAGCATGAGGCCAGGCTCATTGGGGTCATCCACGATATCCTCCACAACGCTCAGAGGAGCATCAACTGGGACTTCCATTTCTGATAAAGTTGTCCGGCTTGACCTGCAACACAGTATGTCCTATATATTTCATCCTTTAAAAAGGGAGAATTCTACATATTTAGGCAGTAAGGAATCTACCTACTGCCAGGCATGTTCGAGAAATCAGGATCAACAGCTTCTTCAGTCATTACATAGATCTCTGCAGTATCAGAGTCGCCATGGAATTTGATCATGCGCTTAAGGTCTTTGTCATTGGATATTGTTATAAGTGTCTTCCTGTTTCCAGGAAGAAAATATTTAACTGACATAGTAGCAAGGCTGCAGTTAAACATCTCAGCTACCTCCATCTTCAAATCATTGTAGTTCAGTTTTTCATCCATTTCCATAGCATGAGCATCTCCGCCTTTATATGAAAGGAAACCATCTTTATCAGTCTCGAATTCACCACCTGACTGACATATGGCTATAACTCGCTTCCCAGCCATGACCTAAAACAGCATTCATGAAATAAATATAAGATAAAAACACCTCATGCAAACATCCAGCCAATAAAGCACTAAGCTCTTGCTTCCCAAATATCGCAGAGAGACAACCAAAAAAATAGGTCATCTCGAAGGGAAAATTAAATCAATGATAGATTTAACATTCAACAAAAACGAGTTTGAAAAAAAGGAAGTTCATTCAGATCAACCGTAGTCAAAGGAGGAATTTGAGACAGAACCAGCGGCCAATCTTAAATTTGTAAAACCAAATCAAGGAACATCTTTTGAAAATCAAGGACCAATATCCACAAATGCAGAAACTGCGGTATTCTACCAAATTTACCTTTTCTCACAGAATCTACAATGCAGAAACTAAAACCCCTAATCTCATCAGTATTCATTAAATATCTGCAAGGAGGACTATGCAACCTCAAACAACACAAACAGTGTGTCATTCGGGTAATGCTTAACCTGTCTTACACTCCCAAGACCTAATAATTATTTATACAGCATATGTTAGAAGGCAATCCAGATAAACACCCAATAAATCAAACAAACCCAAGAAAATCAACAACAGAGGCAGAAACAAAAACCCAATTAAAGAACCACAGTAACAAACCCTATCCAACAAACAAAGTGGAAAAAACATGAAAACACTGTACCTTTATGCCTGGGAGACGAAATCTTGAAGTGGGTATCCAAGAATGGGAGAGAAGTGTTATCAACGAATAGGAAAGGAGAGGAAACGGCAATCGAATCGAATTGGAACCCTGGAATCTGCATAAAAAGGGAATAGTTACCGATGGAACGAGGGATTTAGGGAAAGTAGTAGATAGAGTGGGCTGAATACAACATATACAAACAAAGAAATCCAGTTACGGAAAGATGACTATGGAGCGGAACAGCATACCGACGTGGCGGCCTTCCCCCATCCAATCATACGAGGGCTACTTTTGTACTTGAGATTGACCTCTTAATTTAATAATGTCACTAGCCATCCCTCCCTCCGCCACCAAAATTCCTAATGTCGATTTAACACGTAAATCGTATTCATTCGTATTCATTCGTTTTAAAATTTCAAGTTAATTCGTATTCATTTGTTTTAAAATAAATAATATTTTAATTTTTTAATTTTATTTTAAAAGAAATAGTATTTTATATAATTAAAAAAATATTAATGATACTTTTTAAAATTTATCCTTATTTAAATAAAAAAAAATTATATAATCAAGAAAATATTAAAGAATTACATCTTTTTCAAGATATTTATTTGGAGTAAATGGGTAAAAATATATTTTTCTTTTTAGGAATGAATAATTTTTTTAAGGGATGTATATAAACTAAAAGCGTTATTTATTTTAAAATGAAGAAATACTAATTACAAGATTTATAATCTTAATGTGTGTGTGTGTATATATATATATATAAAATATAGATAGAAAATATTGAAATTTTGTTAACTCACATGTCATATTGTGGATTTGTTCACTTCTTCGAAATTGGTCTCTTTTATTACACACCAAATCAAAAGCAAAATATTGCATCTCATTGGCTTTTTCATCTTTTCTCCACTTCCTCTAATATTATAGGAGTCATTTGTACGGTCCATGTAATGGATTGAGGGTGCACCTACCTCTGTTAGCTTAAAAAAAATTCGATATATACATGTGTATATATTTTTAAAACTATCATATATTTAAAAAGAATTTATCAACCATATTTAATGGGTTAGATCAATTGGTTATTGTGCCTCTTAGACGCTTGGTTGTTGGTGACTTGAGTATGAGTCGTGCTTGTATATCATTTTCTTTTTTAAATGACAATTATAAGATGCATAAAAATAGATGTCTATTTTTATTTATTTAATTTTAAAAATGAAAATATAATTTATTATTTAATATTAATTTACGTTACAGTCATATCTCAATATATTTCTCAAAGTATTGAATTTATTATATTCAAAAGGCAATGTGGTAAAATTGTCATGATTTTTATTGCTCATTAAAAAATGTGTCAAGTCAATATGAGACAAGTAAAAATGCACAGAGGAAGTAGTAGAAATGACGTACAATTTACTTCTTATAGTATCTCGGTGTGATATCATTTTTTTTCTTTCATTTATATTGGAACTATTGAATTGATTAGATACTGATTCCTATCTCGAAAACATATCTTCTCCTCTTTGTTTTATTTTTAAATCTGCTAGGTGGGGTGCCTAGAGCTAGTTACGTTTTTATTAATAAATAAAAGTGAAATCACAAAGAGAAGAGTACAATCAAAGGGGACTAGGTCTTGCCTTACTAATCCTAACGAGGTAACAAACCTCTATCAATTAACAAGCATGAAGAAAATAAGATCCGGAGAAAATTAGGTATGATCATCATAGAGTTTATGATACACTATGATGAAATTACAAATGAGGATGCTTAAGTAATGCAAAAATATAAAATCTAAGAAGAAAGTTGAGTTATCAACCTCAAACTTTATTTTATATATGTATGACCAAAAAAAGATAGATTGTCCATCTAAAGTAACCTTAAGTATTTTCCTCTTATTTTCTTCTTCAAATTTGTCCAATAACACTTGATAGTTCATCCCTTCTTCTTAAATTTATTGAATTTTGTTAAAGTTGTTGGCATAGTCATATGATTTTAATTTGTCAGTGCCATTGATAGGTGACTTGGGAAAAATTCTCAGTCAGATTGCCATCCTAACTATGTTACCTTCTTTTTACTTTTGTTGCTTCCAGTTCTTTGTTGTATAGGTGAGAGAACCCTATCAATATCCACGTTTTCAAAACATATATCCAGCATATTATCTTTTTCATCCTCCTGGAAGGAAGTCCTTCCCCGAATCAATAGCATAAGCATTAGTCGGACTAAGTCCTGACGCTCTAAGGTCCCTAAATAATTCTTCTTTAATTTGCAATCTCACTTTTAGGCACAACCATTGAAGCTTCTGGACTTAATTTGCTAATTCAAAATAGGAGCTGAAACATGCTCTTCTTCATCAATCAAATCAACCCACCTAAGAGAACTTACCTCTTGTTTTTCCTTAGAAACAATCAAATCAATTTGTGAATTAGCTTGAGAGAGTGACGGCTTATCTTTTTTACAAATCTTTGTCATTCCATGTAGATGATAAGAGTTTCCCAATTTCACCTTGCTGTTCACCAAACGACTCCAATGATTGGGAAGGGACCTCAAGAACCAAGGTATATATTCAATGTGATCATGAGTGGCTTGATCGCTGGATTAGATTTGAGTATCATGTCCCGATTTTTTTGGATAATCTTAGCTTTACTTCAAGACTAGATATATGTAATGTTGGTTGGAGCCATCGCATTACCTTTTACTTAAGTAGTTTTCAAGAGAGCATCAAAGCTATTCGAACATACATCTACTAGTCATTATTACTGCCCGTCCATCTCTTAAAAAACTTTGCACTTGATGAATTGTTAACATCCCCATGTGGCTTTTCATAAATCTGCCCAGATTCTAAAACTTTCAAATTAGGAGTTGTCAATTAATTATTTTAATTATGTAGTTGTCTTTTTTCAGCAACTTTAAAAGCACATGGATAAGTAGTTTCAGACCTTGCATGAACGGCCTGAACTGCTGACATTATCCTTCGACTTATTGCCATAACCTGCACCTGATCAGTTTCAATTATTTGAGCATCTCCAATCCCAATAGCTAGCTTTAGGATTTGAAGATAACAAAGCAACAATACCAAATTTGTTAGGATTTATATATATCCGATAACCAAGTAACTTTCACCTATAGGTCTCCACCGTCATCTGTAGCTTGATCCTGAAAATTCCCATCAATTGTCTGCTTGGCAATCATAGCTTGAGAAATTATATCAGCAGTAGTAGTAGTATGAACCACACGAACTCCTTCACCAGGTTGTCCCAATTATTGATCACTAGCAGTCATTAATTGTCTATCACTAGCCAATGAGTTATTCTTGTTCCATGCATTAATAATCCCCGTCAATTATTGCTCCTTACTTCAATCGATATCAAGGACCTCCTCGCAAAAAGATCTAAAAGCAACTCCGGCAATATTGAAATCCACACTAAGGCTTTACATATTTCCTATTTAGGATTGAACGATGGCGTCCATAAAAGAATTGAATGAATTCCTACTTATGCAACCAAGCATAATTAGTTTGTCTTCTGGTTGGCAAATTAGAATAGGTTACTTACCAAGGCTTGACTGTTGAGATTGAACATACAAGTGGAGGAAGAAACTTTTTGTTCGGATTCTTAGAAACTCCACAATATTGATTTGCAGATTGTGATTGGATAACTCCACATATTGATTTATGGTAAGTACAAAAAGAGGCTGGGGCTAGAATAAATATACTGAAGAATGAATACAAGGAGAGCTGATAGATTTCCATCTTTGTTTCAGAAGCTGAGCAGATCTAGTTTAACTAGTTCTACAAGTCTTTTGTTTGGTACTCTTTATTTATTCATTTATTTTTTTGGCTTGATGCCTGGTTGTTCCCAGCACCCTTTCTGGAAGGTGGTTGGGACGTACACTAGGTGCTCTTTTGGTGTAAACATGTTTTAATGTTATTGCAATGGTAAGTTACTTAAAAAGAAATTAGATGATTAATTTTAACGAGCCGGACAATTGTTATCTAAATAATTTAGCAATTGATCGCAGCCAATTAGATAATCTGTTAGCTGAACACACAATTATAATAAGTCTGCAGATAACCTAAAGAGTAAATATGAGGTCTACTGAAAGAAACTTTCTGCACTTTTCTTAATCAAATAAATGGAAATTATCCAAAATCTTTACCATCAAAATAAGCAAAATCTCTTACATCAATTTAAATTACAATTGGAAAGAATCAGTTACACCTATCTTGAAATCGAAAATGAAAAAATAAATGTGATGATACAGTTAAAAATCAATAAAAAAATAAATAAATAAGATAAAAGGAATCACTCGAGTATTAATTCACAATCCTGCAGTTCTTCCTGATCTCTCCCTGCGTGCCAGTCATAACCTCTATGGATCCCATTTTCACCATTGCAGCTGCAAAATTACGAGCCCAATTTGCACCATGAATGGCGTTACTCCTCACCATCCTAGCCGTTGAAGGACTGGTCCATAGAGTCTGATCTGAGGTTAATAGTCCTCTGTAATTCTTCAAATTGACATAGTACTTATTGTCCAACCTATTTGGAGTAATAACATCAAGTGGGACAGTTGGATCAGCCCCAGTAGTAGAGTTAGAAGGAGCGGGGCATCTCTTCCTCAATTGTTGGGCTAATGTAGGATCCATCGTTGAATTGAAAGAGTAAAGTCTATCAGAAAAGGAAGAACAATGAGATCTTCCAATAGAATGTGCACCCGAAAGTGTAACCATTTCATGTAAAGAAAGTCCTTTCCTCGCGAAATTTTCCTCAAGCTCTCTAGCATTTAAAGTGAATAGGGGAAGGTGTTCCCTTGGTTCGTCCTTAATGGATACTCTTCCGTCTCGACGACCACCTGGCACTGAATATCTAATGCCTCCTAGCTTGAAAGCACTGTCTCTTGCAGCAAATGCAATTATATCTGAACATGAAACTGTTTGTGGGCAAAGAGATTCTAACTCCATTTTTGCCTCGTCGATCACTTCATAGCCTCGTAAGCTCGGATTGTTTGCTGGATGTTCTTTCTCTGCTGGATTCCCTGAGGTTGAATCCAAAAGAATCGAGGCATCACATCCCTGAATTATTCAAAATTTGAACTCAGAATGTTAGTTGAACCAACCTTTTACTAATTCTAACGCACATGCATATATTATTTTCATTAATTAAAATGGGTAAAAGGAAAACATAAAAGAGCTATATACCAATATAGTACTATATAAGTTAACACGGTTAATGATTCGAAATACTTAAACGGGGTTTGAGGTAAAAAATAATTTGACTTTTCAAACAGTAACAATCATGAGATGAATGGTACCCTAACAAAACAGTCATGAAAATGCATCCTGATGATACCAGCGCCAAGACCAGGGTTACGAGAAACGGCTTTGCTCACTGTTTTTCTCACAATGGCTTCTGCATGTGGGCAACTTGAATGGTAGTAACCAATCTTAAGAGATGGTAATGAAACATTTGCCAATGTAGAAACAGTGAAGAAATATAACATCAACAAAGTTGACAATTTAGCTCCGTCGTCACTCTTCATCATCTTGTATATATATATGTGTGTGTTAGAAGAAGTAGGGATTTGAAGAGATGAATAAGCTGATAATCAGTGCTAGTTAAGGAAATAGCTAGAGAAGTGAGAATGTACTGATGAAAGGAAAAAGAGATGGATGCAGTATTTATAGGATAGAAATAGAAGCAAAAAGTCTTTGATTTTACTTGGTAAATATAGCTAGCTAACGCGTATTACTATAATTTCAATAGCGACTATTTCTTAGGAGATGGCTACAGGCCTTCAAAATAATTTTTTTACGCTTTGAAGTATTCTTAATTAAAGTGGGAACTGGGAAATGGTCTCTCTTTCCAGCCACATTGTTTTTAATCTCTTTGAAGTTTGATGTTAAGTTTAATCCAATTATGTCGTTATAAAAAAAATTACTCGCTAATTATATTGTCTCCCTACTCCAACAGGTACCTTTCTCTTTCTAAATTACCAAGGCATGCTTGTGTAAATATATAGTACTAACATTTGCTTTTAATTGACCCCAAGCAATAATGTAATAAGTAGGGAATGGATCCCTAGAGAACTAGATGAATAATTCAACATTTAATTACATGCATCACTTAATATTTTTTTTAAAATAGGTGTCAGCAAATAATATTATATTAATTTTTAAAAATATATTTTATAAAATATCTAATTTTTTTTTTAAAAAAAACTGCGAATTTATATACCCCATTTTTTAGACATACATTCGCCCTCCCAAGTGGCCTCATTTTATACTAATTTTTACCGTGTTGTATTAAGGGTCTACTAACGAGTAATTAAGAAACATACATCATTCAAATACAGCCAACAGGCTGTTCAATCAAAGAAACTGACCTCCAGCTTTACACCAGTGGGCAAAATTTAATACTTATAGTTTGGATTAAGCGGTGGCGTGAGAAACAATTTCTATTTCAATATATATACACACATTATAATATATATATATATATATATATAGGATAACCATAATTTGGCTGAATTGAACAGGTATGGCTATTTAGAGAAGGAGTTTTTTTTTTTCAATAAATTAAATTTAAATAATTATTTTTGTGTCCGTAAAATTTAAAATCATAATTAAAATTAAAAATTTACTTTTTAGATGACGTTAAAATCTAAAATTAAAATTTAATTTATAAAAATCTTATAAACAAACAGTTCAAATAGTTAATTTGAAAAACAAATTAGAAAGAAGAAGAAGGCAAGGAGGAAAGGTACGGCATCTTGTCATACACGTCAACTAAGTTAGCATCACTTATTTCTCACCGATCAAAGCTAACCACCAAAAGAAGTAAAAAAACTACTACTTTTTCAAAACAAAGGCATAATATGTCAAAAAAGAAAAATACATCCAACAAAATAACTCTTTTTTACAAATAACTTCCGTTTCAATTTGAGTCTTATATTTTTTTTTAAAAAAAAAATTGTTTCATAAAAAAGAACTTCTTTTAGTATAATTTTTTTAATTTTAATTTTTCATATAATATATTTAAAATTATTATATTAAAAAATAGTCTTAATAAATTTAATAGTGGTAGCTTGTGATCTCCCCTCTAAATTCTATTCTTTTCCATTAACATCTTGCCCAACAGTAGTAGTTTCCTTCTCTCGCCGTCTCGCCCTTATAATAACTCTAAAATCTAAATCAGCCTTTGCAGGAGTGGTAACCCTTATAATAAGATTCTTCGATATGGTAGTCAATCCAAGCCCTATCATTAAAGAAGGAGAAGGTACAAAGAATTGAGAATCATTATAGACTTTATTTTAATATTTTTTATTTAAAATTATAATATTAAAATTTTTATTTTTTAAAAAATTTTTATGTTAAATTAAAATGGAAGTAGTACTTAAATTCAGAAATGCTTGCAAATAAAGTTTTCTTTTTGAAGCTTAGGTTAATTGTTTTATTTATATTTTCCCTTCTTCACTCCAAGCATATTTTGTTTGTACCATAGATAATGTTCAGTCACGTGGCAAATAGTAAGTGGTCCTCTTAATTGAACTTTGTACAAAGGGCAAAGGACAAACAGCAGTATCCATTATCCCATAGTACCTGTTCACTCTCTCCTCCATACTTGTTGGTTCTCTGCTTTCTATCTAAAAGCTTCTCCAACATATCTGGGTTTCCTTTTTATCACGTCTTTCAGGTTTGGCCCTTTAAATCTTTATCTTCATGTTTGTGGTTTTCATTTTACTACACAAGACGATGATCAGATAGTGATTTTCCAGTTGGATCTTAATCTTTTTGTAGTAGATTTCCTATAATAAAAAAGTTTTTTGTCCTTCTGCTTAGTTCTGTCTAAATAATTGTCTAACAGTGTAACTTCTTCTTTTTCACTTTTTTTGTTTTTTTTTTCCTTTTCTTGAGAGTCTATTTGTTTGAATTGGCTTCTTTTGTACCCTTGTTGACAATTTCTGATTTTTCATTTCTTTTCATCCCTGTTCTTGGGCTACAATTTCATGTCATTTTTTTCTTCGAGGGCTAGAGGTTGAGGGTGTTAGCTAGCTTTGTTCTTTTTCTGTCGCTTGACACTTGTGGCTTCAGTCACTGCGCTGGTACAGATCATTCAGTGTATGAATGTTTGTTCTTTTGGTTGATGATCGATGGTGATTGTCCTTGAAAAAAGTTCTTGATTTGAGAGAAATCTCTTTTTATACTTTCAGAAAAGAAAAAAAAACAGAGAAAAAAGGGGAAGAAGAAAGATTGGTCTTTTATATTTCTTAAGCTTGGTTAAGGTAGAGTTGCAAAATAAAACTCTGAATTTCTATGTAAAAGAGGCATCTTTTGTGATATCCTAAGTCTTAACAAGGTAAACGTTGTTTGTAGCTTGTGAATGTTTATTTCTAACTAATAGCAAATTTCATATGTTAAGTTCTTGGTAAGTGATGATAAGTCTTCATGGAAAGTGGATTATATCTGGGATAAGGAATATTGGGAGTTGGGAAATCAAAGCGGTGAGATTGCCTATCTTAGCAACCATAATATGCCTTGAAGCTTGGCGTGGTAAAAATGATGGTAATACTTTATAAAGGAAGTACTTGAAAATTTAGTTTTTTAAATAGTGTATGAAGCATTGAAAATTGATGCAGGAGTTCCAATTAACTTCAAAGAATTTATTTTGATTTTTTCCCTTTCTATGTTGTTGTGAGTATTCTGTAGGAATGTTACATGTGCACAGAATTACATAAGAATCGATCAGATTAAAGAACCCCTCCTAATCATACATCATTCTGTAAACTGGTCATGGTAATTATGGGAGGTTGTGATTTTAAACACATGGTATAGAAATACATGCATGTATCATTTTTTTCTATTTAATAAGAGCGTGATACAGATTTGACTGGTTCTCTTTCAGCATCTTTACTGAAGTCTTTGTTTTTCTTAAAAAATTACTGTGGGTTAAGTTAAAGATTTTTATTCTGTTAAGACAAGATTATTACATTTTAGAAAACAGAATATCTCTGTTTAGTGTTGTGTTAACATCTTGCTGTCAACACTTTGTTTATTTTTTGATTTCTGCTTCCTAAGAGAGGTTGAAAGTCCTGTAGTACAGGCACTCTGCAATCATGGAAAAGAAGCATATCTGTGCTGCTCTTCTTTTATGGGCCATTGCTTGCTCTGTACTTCCTGCTTCCTCTGGTAATTTGCTCAGAATTGGTTTGAAGAAGCACCGTGTGGACGTTAATAGCATAAATGCTGCAAGAGTAGCCAGACTACAAGATAGAAATGGGAAGCATGTGAATGGCATAGAAAAGAAATCGAGTGACTCGGATATAGATACACTCCCCCTAAAGAACTACTTGGATGCCCAATACTATGGAGAGATTGGTGTTGGTTCACCTCCTCAGAAATTCAAAGTTATCTTTGATACAGGGAGTTCTAACCTGTGGGTTCCATCATCAAAATGCTATTTATCTGTAAGTTTTGTACCCTTTGTTATATTAAGTTCCCTTCACTGGTTTATCAGAATTTCTCTCTAAAATTTGAGATGCTCTCAGATTGCATGCTGGTTCCACTCCAAGTACAAGGCGAGCAAATCCAGTACATATACAAGAAATGGTGATCATCATGTTCCTTTGTAACTAAGTATCTCTTTTTCTAGTCACAGTTATTGTTCACCAAGTAATTTTTTTTCATTTCAAGTTGCAATTCCGGCTTGATGAGGTTTTTCCTTCAATGCTTCTGATTGTAGTTTTCTGTTTGTTATGATCTAGGGGAATCTTGTGCTATCCGTTATGGAACTGGATCAATCTCTGGCCATTTCAGTCAAGACAACGTTCAAGTTGGTGATCTTGTAGTTAAAGATCAGGTGAATTCTTGTATGGCAACTGGTTCTCGACATACGGTAGTATAGTCCTTTCTGGTTTTCAATTGATGACAATTCTATATCAATTTTTCAGGTGTTTATTGAGGCAACACGAGAACCAAGTATTACATTTGTAATTGCGAAGTTTGATGGTATACTAGGGCTTGGCTTCCAGGAAATTTCTGTTGGAAATGTTACACCTGTCTGGTAGTAAACTGCTATTTAGCCGTTCAGTTCAGTTGTATGATTGTTTTCATTTCATTTCTTCTCAGCTTATTGAGTCTGCTTGTCTTATTTCTGATCTACGTTGTAGGTACAATATGATGGGGCAAGGTCTTGTTAAAGAGCCCGTCTTCTCTTTCTGGTTAAACCGTGACGCAAATGCAAAAGAGGGAGGTGAACTTGTTTTTGGTGGAGTTGATCCAAACCACTTCAAGGGTAATCATACTTATGTTCCTTTGACACAGAAGGGCTATTGGCAGGTACTTGAAAGTTGTTCTTTTTGCTCTTTTCTCCTACATCAGTTGTATCTGGTTTTTTGGAGGGGAAGGAGGTTGGTGGTGCGATGTAAAAGCTGCTCATTTGTTATTTATCCTTCATTAATTATTTTCCTTTGCCTTTTCAGTTCAATATGGGAGATTTCCTTATCGGGAACACATCAACAGGTGCGCATTTCCCATCTGATCTCATTTAATCATCTACACAATTGCTAATGGAGAGTAGATTATCACATGCAAGAAATGGAGTTTCCTCAAATTTGTAGATCGGAAAAGATAAAATACCCACACATTCATCTACAGTAACTAAATGTGGGAAGTTCCCTAAGATGCAAGGAAACATCTGCTATCTTTGTACCTCTACTGCTTTGAGGCAGTAACTTACTGTTATCCAGTTTTCATGAGTTAATCCTTGCCCAACCTCCCCTGGGCCAAAAACAAACTTAGTATTATTCTGAAATATGAGGTATATCATCTCTAGGACTCTTAACACAGAGAATGAGTGTTTTAAGTTCTGGTCATGATTCTTTTTTCCATTTCAGGTTATTGTGCAGGTGGTTGTGATGCTATTGTGGATTCTGGAACATCACTGCTTGCTGGTCCAACAGTATGTTCTAGTATCTTTATATGTTCTAGTATCTTTATCTGACTCAGCTAACTCCTGCAAGAGTTGTACTCTTTTCTTTATTTGAAACTTACTATGACAAATCAACTCCAGACTATCGTGACACAAATCAACCATGCCATTGGAGCAGAAGGAGTAGCTAGCATGGAATGTAAAACTATCGTTTCACAGTACGGAGAGATGATCTGGGATTTACTAGTATCAGGGGTCTGTTCTCTTTCCCTCTTTTTTTTATTTCACATTTCATCTTGCTCGTAGATAACAGGTTATTGTGATCTGCAGGTAAGACCTGATCAAGTTTGTTCACAAGTAGGTTTATGTTATCTTGATGGAGCTCAGCATGTGAGGTACCACCTCCCCTTCTAGTTTTAATTGCTCTTCTTGTGACCACACACTTGACTTGTTGAAGCTCATGTTATTGAGGCTTAAGCAATGTTTTTTTTTTTGTGGGGGGTGGGGGGGGTGGGGAGGGAATAAAAGTATAAAATTTCTTCCTGTATTTGGGAAATTACTGTTAAGATTACAAATCCACTCAAAGAAAAATCATGAGAAATTCTAGAGTTCTTGACTTATAATGATGTAGACACCCAAGTATTATCTGATTTCCATACTCTCTGTCATCTGATTTTTGAATACTCAGCCACATCTGTTTTGGCCTGAAAGGTGGGACTTACAAATCCAACAGGATTATCTTCTTTAGCACAAGGAGGCATAAAGTTTTGAGAATGTTGTTTTATTACTTTGTCTCCAGGTTAACCATTTAGTCTTTTAATTGCTATGTCATATGTGATTCCACTAATGTTTGAACCAAATTTCTTGCAGCTCTAATATCAGAACTGTAGTTGAAAGGGAAACTGAAGGAAGTTCTGTTGGTGAAGCACCATTGTGCACTGCTTGTGAGATGGCAGTTGTTTGGATGCAGAACCAGCTCAAACAGAAGGGGACAAAAGAGCAAGTACTAGATTTTGTGGATCAGGTACATAACTTAATCTGCTGTTAGAAGCCAATAAGTAGTGTATAACATGTCATCCTAATATTAAAGCTTTGGTGTTTTTGCAGCTTTGTGAGAAATTACCAAGTCCAATGGGAGAATCTGTAATCGACTGCAGCAGCATCTCATCCATGCCAAATATTACATTCACTATCAAAGATACAGCTTTTGTGCTCACTCCAGAACAGGTACCAATGCACTCGTTTTTTGTTCATGTTCTTACGTTGAACACTTGAGTACTTCCACACGTACATATATGGTATATAACCTGAAAATTGCACCCCATTTTTGTCCTAATGATTTCAGTAAATCAGAAAGCAACCGGAGAAAATTGTAGTTCTGTGACCTATCTGAATATTGTTATTAACAATCAGAGACTATAAAATTACCCATTTGCTTCAGAGATACTCATCAACCGAAAAAAGCTACCTGTTTGCTTAAATAGTAATTATACCCTGAAGTCTGAATGGCTCATGAAAAATAACATTGTTGTCTAGATATCTACCTATTTGTTTAAATACTATTGTTGTATAGATATCCATTTTCTTCTTTTTGGTCAGAGTATAGTGGAAAGGATGTTGTTCAATGTCTTATTTGCTATGTAGTAGAAAGTCATCCCAGGAATTATCTGGTGGTTAACTACTAATATTATGATGTGGATATGCTAAGCAAGAACACACCACTAAACCCTGCTATAATAAAGTAGTTTTTTGAACAATGTTTTAACTGTATATATCCAGTGAGCTTGAGTTCAGGTAAGGCTGCTGCATTGAATCTGATTCAAAGAAAAGAGTTGGAAGTTATGAAGGAACAAGATTGTGAAAAAGGACAGAAACAAGAATCGTGATTTCTAATAAATGAGCAATTTTATTACTAGACAAAATACTATAAATGAACTTATGCAACATTGTTACGAAATGCCTTTAAACCTGTCAACTAAAAAACTTTTGTTGACAGTATATTATTAAATCTGGAGAAGGGATTGCTACAATTTGTATCAGTGGATTTGCTGCTCTGGATGTGCCACCACCTCGCGGTCCTCTTTGGTATGTTATCCTTGCACTTACAAGCATCAAAGAGTGAACGTGAACTACTCTAGTACTTCATTACACTAAGCATCGTGCTACAAATAAACACAACACTTTACACTACGTTATCCTAAGATGGTATTCATATTTTGCTTGTGGACTTGCAGGATTCTTGGAGATGTATTCATGGGGCCGTATCACACTGTCTTTGACTATGGTAAATCCCGAGTGGGTTTTGCTGAAGCCGCGTAATAGCCTTTCTTTGTAATTAACGCCACTAGTTGCTTCGTAGAATGATGGAAGGTATTGTAAAGAGATGAATGATATTGCCATGTTATTGTGTTGTATCTTAACCATAATATGGGATACTAGTTATGTTGACTACTTCCAAGTGCTACTTAATAAACCTTGTGCATGTCTATATACTATATGCACAGTGGCGCTTTCCTACTACAAGCAGAGTCGATAAGATGCAAGATACATATTTCTTCTCTCATTTCAGTCTCTAAAAGTGATGCAAGGGATTATCAGGATAAGACATATTTGGCGTAAATATATATTCTGTTGTCTTAGGTTATCACATATTTGACACTGATGGTATTTCATCGTAAGGATACTCCAAGTGGTCTACTTGTTTGGAATTTTTTGACTAAATACTTTTATTAGATTAAACTCGAATGTGGCATGAGAGTGTACGGATACTTGTTTGAAACTTGTTAAAGTTTTTGGGATGGACTAACGAAGAAAGCAGATTAATAACTTTCAAAATATTCTTTTCCAACATCAGCTTTAAATATTTATTTTTTCTTCAACCAAATATTGTATAAACGCTTGCTATATCTAGGATGAAAGATACACCGGCTAAGCACAATGTCAATATTCTACTGGAGACTAGTTATCAAGAGCAATCACAATCACAATCACATAAATAACATCTTACAACATTCGTAGGAGAGTTGTTTGGTTTAATCCCTCGGCATAGGATTTAACGAGGGGGATATATTGGGTGCGAGATCAATCCTTGTCCAATGTTTGTATTCAGGATTAAACAAGCTCGGTTATTTAAAGAGAAATTCCTTATTAATGATTGCTTTATCATCCATTTTGTGACTTCTAATTACCTGTAACCTCCCTCAAGTTCAAAGTTTTTAACTCTTTAACTTTTTCTTAGGGAAGGCAAAATTTTGGTATATTAATGGAAGAAAAGGAAAACACAGAGCAAGCAAAAGAAACTAAAAGAAAATAGAAAGAGATAAAACGCCAACAAAAAAGAAGACGCGATAAATCTTAGCCTTCCTCCCTGTCCCAGACAGACAAAAGGGACATTTTGCCTACTAAACAAAGAGGGAGGCTAATCTCAAAATTACAATCTCGCACCTCTTCCCATCCTCTAAGAATTAAATTGTAGTATCCACTCCTACTTAATCCACTCTGAAGTCACTGATTTGTCAATCCTCTCTTTTCTCTTAACTGTAATATTAACGTTGCTCCGCATTTGATGACAGAATCAAAGGGTGAAAATACAATGTAACACACAATTTTTGACTCATAAAATCTCTCGTCTAAACATGTTCAAAATCAAAGAAATATAGAGTACATGGTATCTATCATGTCCGCTCAGGTACAAACATCCTGTAGTCATGACACCAAATAAATGCTTAAAAGGGATTACAATGTACAAGTCGACATAATACACAGCTAGGACAACAGCAGAAACTTCATTCAGGCTCACTATATCTTTCGTTCATTGGTCTTCACTGACACCAGGCTTATGTAGATAGACTTTTACTCCTCGTCACTCTCATTGCTGAAGACGGATGCAACAGTTACTTTTGGCTTCTTTGCGGATTTGTTAACCAAGGTCGTCACCTAGTGGAGAAGAGGCCAAATCATTTCACAGAGAACTAAAGGAAGACGAAAAGATAAAGAAATCCACTTGTTTCTTTTCCTGTCCAGAAACAGGTAAATGACTACTAGAGTGCATTTGAAGCATCTCTGTTTTTAAATTAAAAAAAAAAAAAAAAAAAAAAAAAAACAAACAAACAAACAAACAAACTGGTAACTGTCATTTGAAGCATGTCTCTTCACATTAATGATAGTTAGATGCCATCATCTTCTCTCCTCGCTCCTAGTATTAACTATCCAGGCAGTGTATCTCACAATGCATTCCACATATCTAAGAGGTCTGTGAAACAAGGAATTCCTACTTTCATATTATACTAGCATAACTTGTCTTTTCTATTAAAGGTAATCCTCACGGACTGCAATCATAATCCACTACAAAAATCCTGTGTGAGTTGCATAATAGTTCTGCAGGATGTCACAACCAACTTAGCAAGTTCACAAGGAAACTTAACAAATAAATAGGGTGCTCCCTTGTTTTGCATCCAAGGTGTGGCCTATTGGTCAATGACGCCGTGGAGAACCATGTGGTGTTAAGTTCAAATTACAGCGGGGACAAAAAACACTAGGTGATTTCTTCGACTTGCCTAAGCCTTAGTGGATAGTGTTACCCGGTACCTGTACTGGTGGGAGGTAGCACATACCTGGTGGAATAGTCCAGGCACGCGTGAGCTGGCCTAGACACCATGTCATTGAAAAAGAAAAAGAATCGATTGGATGATCCCTAATTAAACCTGTGAATCTCACTATATATCCATGCTTTAGAATTATTTAGCAGTTAAGCATGTTTCCTGTATGCTTCTTAAAGTAGCATAGTTTGATGAAGTAATGATAGAGGGGATGTAGGGTAGTATCTGTCCACGTTGCTTACACAAACTGAAATTAAAAAAGAAAAGCACTGTGGAAGAGGCAACTGGCAAGAATGTGACATTACCACAAGATGTCCAGTCAGACAAACCATGGGGCCTTAAAAGGAATACGCTCTCCGATTACAGGCACAAACAACCCTGACCATGCGCTCTCTCTCTATCTCTCTATCTCTCTATCTCTCTATCATATCATATATATACAAGTGCATGTGCACACAGACATACGTGTTTTTTACTCTGATCTCTAGCACTCAAGTAGTTATCATTTTGCTCACTGCCTGAAATAGTGACGGAAAGGAGTTCACAGCACAAACTGAACTACAAAGTCATGAAACGTATTTTTTCTCTCAACATTTCTAATTAAGGATTAGAAGTTTCTAATATCTCCTGGCACCGAGTTAAAAAGCAAAAAAGGTGAATATAAAGTGACAAAAAATAGCTGAGATAGTCGGTAATCTAACTGTAAATACCTTTGATGAGCTTCCTTTCGCAGAAAATCCGAACTTCAAAGTCTTCCGCTGATCTTGATCGGCAAGAGCAGTTGCAGTTCTAACCACGGAGGGAACGGGAATGTTTCCTGCTTCCTCCGGTGTTTGCTGTTCTTGCTGCTTCTTATTGGCAGCCCTAGTATCAGTAAAAGCAAAGACAGATCATCAGCACGAAAATGCATACCACACATCAGAAAATAGATGCAGCATAGCCCAAATAGTAATTATAATACATTTGGGCGAATTTTGCCATCTCCTTCTCTTGACGTTGCTGTTCTCTTTTCTGCCTATCATCACGGCTACTTCCATGCATTTCTCTCATTTCCTTGAAACGCTAGAATAGTAATACAAGGTAAGATAAGGCACAATGGAGGAGTGGAATGAAGAAAATAAACTTTTTCCTGAGGGATAAGGGATAACTATGAAGATAATATCAAAGAACTGAAAAATATTTTGAGATTTTTAGGATGATGATTACCTTCCTGTGGTTATGATCATATGAGCTTAGGTGAGATTCAAACTCCATTGCTAATTTATATTGCTTGTTGCATAGCTCACAAAAGAAAGTCTTGCGTATCTCCTTCACCTCCGTTTCAATTTTGTGCTCGCGTTCTGCTATAACCTGGATTTTCATAATGTGCAGGAAGCGGGCAGTAGAAGCCACCAGGTAATAAAAACTGCACGAAATTCTCAAGATCTTCCAAAGTTGGTATCCCCTTATATACCATTCCCATCAAAAGACACACATATATGCTATATGCTGCCTTCTGTTATTAGATGTATGTTTCAGGAAAAGTAAAGTATCAAACTCTAATAGTCTAGTGCAACATATTTAACAGCTACCTAAAGTGTCAAAGGCATACCTCCCGCTTTTTGGCGAGTTCCTCAGTCTCCTCAAGCTCAATATCAAGCTTACGTCGTTGAATATTTTCTTCCGCTGTAAAAAAATCATCTTCCTCTTGCTTTCCAATCCCCAACTTTGGGTCTCGCATCCCCGATTTTATTGGCTCAGTAATTCCTAGTCCCCAAAGGAAGAAATTAATCAAAACTACTTACTGTGCATGGATACACTGCATTAAATGTAAGTATGTAACTAAAGAAGGTAGAAAGGAGCCAAGCAATTTTGCACAAGTAACTTACCTTGCTCATTTTTCCCAAGACCCTTCCCTTTCCAACCCATCTTCTGAAGAAGTCTGTATCCAACGTTGGAGGATGTCAACTGTGTTTCCAAAGACGCTTGTTCCACATTTTCCAGGTCTACATTTTCGGTTGGTCTATGATTAATAGGAAGGCGAAAATCTTCAGCGAGATCCTCTAGAACAGAAGCCTCATCTGCCTATGTTTGAAGAAGTTAAGATACAACTTTATTAGCTAAAATAGCTGAAGATCAAGATTTGTCCATGTAGTAAAACTGCACAAATCACGTGAGAACATAACAAAGTTGAAGTAAACTAAAATTCATAAGCATCCTTAGTTCGTTGCAAGTAAGTTGACTACAAAAGCACCTATGATATTTTATCTTACTTCTCTTCTTGAAAAAAAAAAACAAGGAGAAATGAAAAGCCTTGAACTGCATCAGTATGAGTTCTCCAGATTGCAAAACTATCTTCATCCTAAGTGAGTTGCTAAATTAGATTGAAGAGAAAGTAATAGGAAAAAACAATAAAGTGGAAATAAACGAGAGATCCATGCTATCAACAAAGTAATTAGTAAATTATAACTTATAAGATTCTAATCATGTTGAATGAAGTAATTAGCCAAGTTATAAAGCAAGTACAATCAGTATTCTAGCTCTTACCTCTTCCATTTCTTGCTGGCGTTTATCTTTCATGCGCATGTCGGGCCTACCATTGAACCATCTATCGTCCATACCTATTATGATATCGCTATCCACATGGAGCAACCAATGAAGTTACTTACCAGCAGAACCAGGGTACAAAAGAAAGAAATTGTTGCACATAAGTAAACAAAGTGAGAGAGTGGCAAAACTTAACCAAGTCTAAAATGCAGAATGCTTAAAAGGTCACATGGTCCTTTCTACCATGTTATATAAGAACGTTACATGCAGTCTATTAGTTAAGGTGCTTTTGTATATCATAGAATGTTTTGACGAAATCAATTTCTAGTGTTACAACAACAATAATATATTCAGTGTAATCCCACAGGTGGGGTCTGGGAAGGATAGTGTGTAGGCAGACCTCATTCCTACCTTGAAAGGTAGAGAGGCTGTCTCCGGTAGACCCGGCTCAAGGAATATAGCTGTTATATAGTAGAAATAAATAATTTCCTCAGACAAGTATCTCAACTCTTTTCCAACTGAAAAAATGATTTGGAAAATAGTTTCCTGGCTAAATCCTTGACATTTTACCCTAACGTTCAATCAATCAAATGAAAGAGACCACAAATTCATTAAACAATCAAAATCAGCCAACGAAACATTGCATAATGAAATACTCCTATAAATTGTAAGATTCCAATAATATCCCGGAAACCAAACACAGCAGGAAAAAAAACTACAGAAGCAATATGTTGGTACATGGTACAAATTAATCAAATAAGTAAGAAATCTTCAACTGACTTCATTTTCAATGATTCATTAGGTTCAGGTCTCCGCCCAAATGATACATCAGAAAAAACTAGGGATTTGGTCGTATTTTCAACATCTACGAAAAGAAATCGAAGGTAAGTAAACACGACTAAAGAGGAAAATTTGATACCTGATTGAAAGAAAGTCGGTTTTTGCAGTTGAGGAGAATCACTGTTAGCTCCACAATTGTCCGTAACTCAGGATTCAGCGTTTGTTTGAGCGGAAAAGAAAGGGCAAGAATCTAGGGTTAAGCTCACCCAATAGGGACACAGTTGCCTCGCTGGTGCCTTGAGATTGTGCCACGTTGTGTTGGTCTCATGGGTGATATGTTTTCGGGCCATTACAGTTCGATCCGATTCGACCCAAATCTAACACCCGGAAAGGACTCTTTTCTTGTTTAAATTCCTTTTGAAAGGAGGACTGGAGTTAATAGGAAAAAGAAAAAATTGATTAAATTCATATGTTATACATGTAAAATACGAGGTTGTGGCTGAAGTAAGTTAGTTTTCAATTCTAGTTTTTCTTTTTCTCTCTCTTGTTTAACATGGAACTAAAAGTTAGTGCCTTAAAAATATTTAAAATTACTTGTCAATTCACGCATATAGCATAAAGGAAGAATTAGAAGTTTCTAAATTTGATTTATATTTTAATGATATTTCAGGAGATATTTTTGAATAAAAAGATACATTCATTGTATTTATTATAAAATAATACACACAAATTTTTGGTTGTTACGGGGAAACGTCCACGAGTTAGGAAGCATCTTTAAAAGACAAATAACTTTTACGTACAATTATATATAATATAATCTATTATTAATGCGATCTCATCTAATTATATTCTGCACTAAAAAAAAAGAAAAAAATTAACTTGCGAGAATCAAATAAAGCGCAGCATAAACCATAATTAAAAATTTTAACGAGACTAATGAAAATGAAGTTGGTAGGATGCCCATCTAGAAACTAAAAATTTCAAGTGAAATGCACGTAATTCATGCCAAACATGTTAATTACCATTGATATGTAAAAGGTTCTATGATTCTTAAAGAAATTTATTAAATTGAAGTGCTTAAACATAAAAAAACTTAAAACCTAAAGTTGATGCCCAATCCTCATCATATTGTTTTTGTGGTGTGGTCCAAAAATTGGCATTTTTATGCAAAAGTGGATATTTGTTTATCTACTTTTTTCTTTTGGAGTAAGATTTGTTGTATGTTTTGTAGCTTATAAGGCACAACTCTACTCGTTATCTACTACTATAGTATAAAATATGAAAAAGTATCACCTTTTAAAGATTAAACAAATAATTTTAGATATGAACAAGACCAGAGGAGACTGTATGCAAATCCCATAGAGGGATTGATGGACCCCCTTCTCAAACCTTTTCTTTAGCAACACTAATCATTAATTTTGCACAAGGAATATATTTGAAAATTTGGCCCTTCTCTTTTTTAAAATTTAAATTATACACAATCTATTCTTCTTAGGACTTAAACTCATCCAATAGTACTTTAGCATTAAACAACGTCGTGTCAAGCTTCAAAAACACCGATTAGAGAATACATGATGAAATCTTGAGGATTAATTTGTTGTCATTTGAATTATTAAGCACCTTTACTAGAACGAACGGGCAGAGCTCCAAATTAATCTTTTTCTTTTTCTTTTTTTTTTAATTATTATTATTTACATGGAGAAGGGGAAAAATAACTATGGTACGTGATGATGAAATTTTGAACTCCACTTCAACTGTGAAAGATTGAAAGCAGATCAAGTGAATTAGCACTCAATCCCTAATATCAACTTAATTTTTATTGGTGAATATATCGTAAATTACTATTGAAAATATAATTTATAAAAATGAATAGATAAAGTTTCAGGTTGATACGCGGATATCTCACTCTCTTTAAGAAGATTCAAGCTCATTACGGTGTAATCTTCACCGATCTAACATTAATATTCTTAACTTGTCCCCTCATGATATAACAGTCCAACAACATCGTATGAGTCAAACAACTCCAGATTAATTGAAGAGTCCAAAGCTCCACCAAAAAAACGCCTTACTTTAATATAAAAATACTCTCTTTTGTATAGTGAAGTAGTTAAAGACTTAAACTATTTTTCTTTATCTCAACTCTTTCTTTCACTACTACCTCAAAATATACTACGACATTCTTCAAACTTCTCATCTTTTTCTACTTTTTACATGCATCAATACAAGAAAGAAGACATTCTTTATATAGATGAAGTATTTCTTTCATCTAGTAAATGACAAGAAGGTGGGATAATAACTTGAGGTTTAGTGAGGTAATTTAGGAGGATATAATATAGGAGAACATACTATTGTGGTTACATAAGTTACAAGAAATAATGACGACACCACTTTTTTATTTTATTTTCACTAGTTATCATGCACTTAATATTATAATTTTAATATTAAAATGAATTAAACACCAACATTTCAATGTTCAAAGGTTAATTACCTCATGACCAAATAAAAGATTAAAATCCAAGAGAGAACATGGTTTTTCATCTAAAAGTACTTCCTTGGCAGTTCCTACTAATTAAAGGGCTAATTATCAACACTTGTCAATAAACGAAGCTATTGTTTAACTTTTTACGCCATCTTTTTTGCATCCTAACAAATCCCCACTTTTAACGTTCTGGGAATTGATTAATTAAAAGATTATTCTTTCTTTTATTTTTCCAGGAGAAAAGTGAATTTAACTACATAAAAAAGTTACAATAAAGTGATCAAGACAGCAAGAAAACACTAGCTACATGTCCAATACATTGAAAGAGAAAAAAAAAAGTGAAATGAAGAAAAAAGGGGTCCGTAGTTTGAAGTACAATTAAGGGGGAATTAAGATTGTGGAAGGACAGGACATGCATAATAAAAGTTGGTTAGGGTTAAGGAAGAATCCTTAAAGCTAGACAGCTTGCAAGCAATTAACGTTTGTAGGGTTCTCAAAAATATGTTTAATTTAAAGATTTGTTCTAGTTTTCCCATAATTAAAAAAGGATTAGCTCTCTACAGCCAATTATGCAATGTATGTATTCAAACATTCAAAAAGTCCCTTTTTGACTCCTTCTTTTCCTCTTTACCCCTTATTTAAATTGTTGTATAACCTTAGTTTTCTTCCCTTTACCCTTATTATAATCACACTTCTCGTTTCCTCCCCATTTCATATTGACAGGTATATAGATTCACATCTATCTGGAAATAATATAACTTGTCAAAATAATGTAGTATGTATCTATAATCTACGTTAGTTAGGTGCATTATTGACTAGAAAAGGTTTTTAAAAAATATAAATTAAGGAGGACTTTGGTAAAAATATGTAAAAGTGGTTGAATGTACTTTGTCTTGTGATAGTTACATTTGCTTGAATGATTGAAATGCAATTTCTTCTACCTACTACTAAAAGGTGTATCTGTAATATATTGAGGAACTAATTAATTAAACCTTGAATTATTATATCAAAGTGTATCCATCATTCTCTGGAAAACTCTTTCGACATGATTTGATGAGCTGAAGTGAATTGTACTTAGTCGATTAAGACCATTCTAGAATTTTTCCCAGATTTAGTAATTTGTATATATTCGTGTGTTGTCAAATAAGTAACACTTGTATAGGCAGGTATTAAAGCAAACCTACCTTAGTTACTAGTAACTTTCTTTAATCTTTATATACTTCCACACAAGAATTTTTTTTTTTCTGGTAGAAAACCACTCTTCTAATGATTGATAACTTTTTCTATAATGTAAAAGCAATGTTTAAATATAGCATTTATAATTGGCAAGTAAGATCCATAAAGTAACAGGAAACAGCAAAAAAAAAAAAAGGAAAGGAAGAAAGAAAGAACAGAGATTCTTTTAAAACTTCTTTTTCTTTTTATTTTTCTCTTATTCTAATAAAAATGAGTTGAAAGAAGAAACCAAAAATTGGGAAATATTGGGAAGCAAGGGTTAGGCAATATTGCAGTATGTAAAAGGAAGATGCAACCTTTAATATTTTTCGGACAAGTTTGAATTCAACTTCACTGCATACCGGTAAAAACGCCCACATAAAGCAAGAATCGTTTGACGGAGGGAGGGAAATTCGATAAAGAGGGGTCGTCAATGATTTGTTTGAAAAGGAAAGTGAATAAAGGAAGCCAATGACCCACCAGAATGGTCGATTCAGCGATGGAATCAGAAATTTTAATTATTTAATATATAAAAGATATAAATGCATACCATACTTGATATTTGTATTTGAGATTTAAAGTAGTTCTTGAACAAAATTTACTTTTTCTCTGTATCAATTTGTTTGTACTTTTTCTTTTTTAGTTTGTTTTTAAAAAAAATGTCTTTTCCATTTTAACAACTTTTTAATTTTAATTTTTCATCTAACATGTTCAAGAATACAAGATTAAAGGATGTTTGGATGCATTCTATGTTTCTTTAATTTAAGATCACAATTTTTTTTTTAAAAAAAAATTATTTTCTTAAATTTAATGTCAAGTCAAATTAAAACAAGGAAAGTATTATGCTAAAAGTTTAATTTACTTATGTTGGCGGGATTTATATGTAAACAAAAAGAAGTTATTTCTATTCTATTTATTCAATAGTTTTCCAACGAAAAAAAATCGATACAACCATTTCGATTCAGGAATAGAGTTGCAGTGAGTTATAATTTGACAAAACTCAATATTTTTAAATTAAATTATTTATTTATATTAAAATTGAATTAAAAAATTAATTATATTTCAAAATCTATAAATTAAAAATTTCTGATTCTGCTTGTGCATCAAATGTAGCTCTAACTCTGACCCAGCCCTCCCCAAAATTGGGTTTTATGAGTATCAGAAAAGAAAGAAACCATGGGTACCCCATTAAGGATGTTTGGTCAGCTTTTGGAAGCAATGGTTCTCGTGACTTGTTCTTTTGTCCGAGTTATTTTAACAGCAAGCATTTTCTCTCCCTTGTAATTTCACTTCATTTAATCACCACCATCAATCAAAATCAACGGTGGATTAGTACCTAAAAAATTGTACACCCTTGGATCATACCACCCCCACCATTCCTATCACACTATAAATACAATAGAGCCCTCACTTATTTTTTCAAACACACCACTCATCGAGCAAAGTTAGCAAGCTAGCTTCAATTCTTTCTTGTTTGAACCTCGTAAAGAGGAGTAGCAGCTAGTTGTTAATTAATATTAATTATGGCAGGAAAGAAGAAGTCCGGATTTTCATTCTTCGGTATGTTCAAATCAAAGGGATCCAAAAATAGAAGGGATCAAGATTATTACTCAAGGGAGGACTGTGTGAAGGCATACAAAGTGTGGCCAAGTGATGAAGACAGAGGCCAATGGGTAGCAGATCCAGGTATTGATAACAAGGCTGCTATTTTCATCTCTAACAGGACTGCCAAGTGGAGCAGCCCTGAAAGTTAATCAATCAACAACAACAAGAAGAACAAGAAGATTATTATATTTAATTTACACCATAATTTAAACATCAATCCAACTTCTCCCATATATCCCACTTATTCATTATGTTCCATAAGGCTAGCTCTGTATAATTTATTTCTTTGTTAATTAGTTAGTGATGTCAGTTTGCCTCCTCTGTATGTGAATTGCAAATAATATGATGATGAATAATGTAGTGATGATCAAGATTTGTTTATAATACTCAAAAGCTTTATTAGTATTTCATGTCTTCTTCTTCTTAATTATTTCCGCCTACATATATATATGTTGAACAACTTATGCGACCAAATCAAAAAAAATACATAACTTTTGGCGCAAACATCGTTGCATATAATAAGTCTTTTCCTATTAGTTGCGATACAATCATTAAATACCAAAAAATTAAAGGGTGTGATTTAGAACTGCAATTAGTAGCTGAATAAAACGTTAAGTTTCCTTAAAGTTGGCTCCATGTAGTTTAACTAATTAAACTTATTTAAACTTTGAACCTGCAGCAAAATAACAGAGTATATACATTAATGAATAAACTGGATGTAATAGTCTTATCTATGTTTAAATTGAAAGTTCAAGCTTTCTGTGTTTTCTTCTGCTGTTGGGTCTATAGAGATCTCAACAAAGCCGGCCCCAAGGATAACTTTCCACTATCAAAAACACAGTCATTCGTGAATTTCTTTTTCTTCTTGTGTAAGATAATTCTGATGGGAACTACAGCAAATCAAATAATATACTCTTGACATTTCATGTAGTGTTTCATTAATTTGTCATTACACTGGTACAATAAATTACCGCAACTATATTCTGATGAATTTAGACATGATTGCTTCTGGTTAATTATATGGATGGCGATTCAATTTTCAGTTTATCATTACACCAAAATTATAAAAATCATTGAAAAATATTAAATTCGATCCCAGAAATACATAACTTACATAACATATTCATGTTGCACCACTTAAAAAAAAAAGGGAGAAAAACATGACGTGCCAGTTGCCACATAGTGAAAAATATGAGTAAAAAAGCCATGGTGTGCATGCCACATGATGAAAGACATCGATCATTAGGTTGAATCGGAAAATATGTTTCGTGTTTTACTTTTTAACATAACGTCTAGTGGATATTATATAAGGTGAGTTAAGTGACTTGACTATATTTACATGATAATTTTACACCGTGGTGGCAGCCTACTAGCTTTTTCCAGAATTGGGTTTAGCATTTTCTAACTTTTATTTTTAAAAAAAAAAAATTCATGTCATGTAATAGGCATAGTCAAGCATTAGCTTTACTGAATGCTGTGAGATCAGTTTGCCATTGGCCTGATCAAAGTAGTACTGTGGAATTTCAAGTGAGACATGCATTGCAGCAATAATATAATGGTACGGTATGTCAGTGTGTAAGCTTTCTAATTTAGTGGCATGCATTCAAAGGAAAAAAGGAAAAGGAGAATATTACAAGTTGCATGTCCCCTTTGAATTTTTTTTGAATCCAATAGGGCAATAGACTTCCTTCCAAGAAGAAGGGTGGTCATTTCTTCCTCCAATTCTTGGATATGCTACATACCACCTCTACACGCTTTAATTTTGTTCTAAATGTAGTCATTATGAAACCTAATTTTTCCTTTTATATTTCCTCATATATTCTTAGTACTAGAGAAATTTACGGTTATACATGGACGAACATAGATAATGAGAATTCATATAACCGGCTACAACTTATTAATGATGAAGGCTTAATAGTTGCTGCAACTTCCCCGAATATATTTCTTCCTTGTTTTCATTAAAGGAGAATATATATAACAGGTCTTTGACAATTCATTTTGTTATGTTATTTATAAGTATTTGTTAAAAGCTAATTAGCTAAATAGTGTGATACAAGGAGAATAAATTGAAAGAAATGATTGAGTCGCGTTTGGCCCATATATTCCCCAAAAAATGAAATCATTTTATTTGAAATTTATAAAGTTTGTGTTGATGATGAACTTGTGTTTGGTTATACTTTTTGCATGAAAAAAAGAGAATATTTTTTTCATATTTAGAATCCAACTTCACGTTGAATTTAAAATTTTTAATATTTATTTTAACATAAAAATGAAAAATTATTGTGAAAAAAATATGATTAATAAAATCACTAGATTTGAATTGAATTCACAGAGTACAGCATGAGTGACAGCAAGTAATTGAATAAAATCATGTGGAGAATTCATTTGATACAAGTGAACGTGCAATTTCCACCAATATTTATGGGGAAGTGACATTTTAGGCTCCATTGTGTTTGGACTTCGTTCCCTCAAGAGTGCATTGCCATGAGTTTTTTTTTTTATATTCCTTTTTTTCTCCTATATTTATGGGATTATTCTCTGCACGAATTAATAAAGAATGGTTCCAACTTGAGTTTAGGTTAGAAATACAAGATGCCTCGGGTCTAAATTGTTTTGTGCAAGTAACATGGCATGGATTTTACTAATAAATATTCATCTCTCGCCCCTAATCTTTCTTTTTTTACTAACCTAATTGTTTATCGGAAATATGCTGTAATTAAATTTGTTAAGAGGTCAAGAACATGCATTTTGATTTAACTCCTTGATTAGTATTTTAGCAGTTAAATATGTCTAAAATGAATTCAGTAAAGATTACATTGATGAAAAATAATTGAATCGAATGGATAATAGAGCTTACTAGTATGATGATTGAGTTGGATCCAATAAAGTTAAAGTGTAATCGCTCTCTGAAGATAAGTAGATACTGAAAACCCTTGAAAATTAAAACTTAATAAGGTATAGGAAGTTTGAAGCACAAGAATATTAATATATTATTTTAGTGTTATTCAGAATACAACCCTTTATAGGTGTATTCAGACTACTATTTGTAGGCTATATAGCTAATTTACTAGCAATTAAAAAAGCTCCACTCGAGCCTAAAGTGCTATGTCCAATAGAATGTTACCGTTTGAAAATACTATTACATGTGTGCCAACTAATATACCTCTGTAAACTGCAAATTTCGTACAGATACAACTGACATATCTGTCCTTTTGTTCTACCTTCAGAAAATGAATTCTTCACTGACTTTGGACCACGAATTTCTAATATCCTTCCAATAGTAATTATTTAGTAATCCTGACAACAATCCAAGATCAAGCTAACCAGTGAGTTTTTGGCTCAAACATTCTATAGTAAGAATCATCATGAATGCTCTGACCAAACTTATGCGCGACAGGTTCATTCTGACAAACGACTAGAGCCTAAAGATGTTTATTACTCTATTAAGAATTTACATTGAACATACAAAAAATATATCACACTCTAATTACAGGTAATTAATTGGATTATATTGAACAGTACTCATGCTCCTTAATTATTTTATATACTTACTACTCCGACCGATAAAGTACTTATATAAGTGTACCAACTAAGAGTTACGCAAATATAAAAGAAAATTATCTAATATTTTTCGTCTTTACGTATATTTAAACCCTAATCTCCTAAGTAAGTTAAATAACACAGATATTGTGTGACATTTTACTGTTAGGAAGATATTTCTCTTAAATTATTAGATAAATATTAAGAATCCTGTTATTCCCTAGATCAGATTCAAGAATCGGCGGAAAGGCGTATAATCATGAGTCCAACTAAGCATAAAAGATAAAGCAGGATTAGCCAAAAATTGTGTCCTTAATCTATGTTTTAGCATATGCTTTTGGAAAAGAGTTTGATTTTTAAAATTTTCTAAGCCAACAGCAATTAAGTTATTAATTAGAAAAACAAAGAAGGTGAAAGATCCCATAATTTTACATCAGGGTTAGTAGATTCGTTCTTATTTCTTTCATAATTCCGATCTCGTTGGGGTTCGACCTAGAGCTTCATGAACGAATTTGGTAGAATTCCCTAGCTTTAGGTTTAAATTATATCTTTATATTTAAAAATTCACTTAACATGTTAACTCAAAATTCTAGCTTAGTTTCAACCTCTCATTTTATCTTTGCTTGGTTGACTATATATCCTAACTTGTTATTAACCGTTTTCAATGTTGGAGCTAGCTTAGTTTCTTTTTGTATTGTTATTACTACTCTTCTATTATCTTATTCTTTGATTTCTTTTTATCTTTTTTTTGCTTCAGTTATCATATTGTTTGTTGTTGCTATTGTTCTCGTCTTCACCATTTTCAGCAGGGTTTTTTCGTACTGTATTTGCTTTGCATATTTGTATTTTTAGTATGTTTTACTTGAGCCAAAAATAAATTAGAAACGATCTCTTTATTTTCACAAGGTAAGAATAAGTTAACTACCCTCTCTGAACTTCAATTGTGAAATTATACCTAATATATGTTGTGGTGGTGATGTGGAACCTTAGTGGCAGGGGTCACTTAAACCTAAGACAGGGTATAAGATACCTCTAACAAGTATTATATACTTCTAGACTTAAAATGCTCTAGGTTTGTTTTTTAGAATTCTCCATTTTCTGTTGTACAGCTGTGATTTCTATTCACAAAGGATGGCCAATTTCTGCTGATCCCTTTTATGAAGGGTCCCTTTCTTTGTTTCTTGTGCTGTCTACTTCAAGATTTGAACCCCACCAATTTTCACTTTTCAAGTCCACTACGCTGTTTTCAGGAGCTTGTTTGCACTTTTTTCAAGATTCATAGGGAATTTTTTTGTTGTGTGGGCATTTGGGTTTCTCTAGAAAAAAAAAAAAACATTTGAATAAAGTTGAAGGAAAAGGGGGGATTTTCTGAATAAATTAAGGCTATTTTATTCTTTAGAAGCTATTTTTGTTACCATGTGTATTTATTTATTTCTATTAATTTTATTCGTACAGAGAATCGCCAACCTAAATAGTATAGCTGCAACTACAATACTTGTCATAAAAGTAATACTAGTAGCCTCTCATCTTTTATATTTATTTTTATTTTTAATTGGTGGGTGTTGCGGGAGGCTGGTTTAGGGAAAATGAAAAAAAAAATGACTCGGAAGCATTGATCATGTCAGGTATACGAATAAAATTTTATATTAATAATTAAAAATCGTTTAACTATGACCTATATATAGTGAAATAATATCAAACATTATTAAAAGTACTTTTAAATGATCTCAAACAAACAATTAATAAATAATGATGTGGAGTTGAGCTCAGTGGATTTGCTCATTTCAGACGAATTTACTATCTTTAATCGTAATTTTGAAAACATAAAAATGAAACAAATACTGGCACATTCCCATTGTTACATTTTTGTGGCACTATTTTATATCTAAAGTGTAAAAATAAATTAATTTAAACTCAAAAAATTGTGATTAACGGGTAAATGCAGTATCCGAATCCATCTTTTTAAATTTCTTCTATCCCTATTAACGGGTCCACTCCAAAAGGAATATTTATATATATATATTTGAGATAAAAGGAGAAGCAAATAGCAAGTAAAACATAGGTAGTATAATATTGTTTCCCCTTAAATGGTGGCTACTTCATAGGAGTAGCTCTTTTCTTGTTTTTACTGCAGCTGATTCCTTCCTTTCACACACACTACTTTGGCTTTTAACTTCTCATAATGTTTGTCCAAAGAAGGATTTAAACTACTATTTGATTATAACATAACTAGTCTATAAGGAACAAATAATTTATTATTCTTCAACTCCAGGCAAAGATTCAGGTTGAACGAATAAAATTTTCACGGATTTGCTTCTTTTATTTTGAATTCAAGGGTCTTCCCAAGAAAGCTAAATATTCATATAACATATATTTTTTGCCTGGTTATAATTTTTGGGGATAGTTATTTAGTAAATGACTCGCTTTTTATATTCCTTATAACTTATAGATCTTTCAGAATATTATGATCTAAAAGATTCCTTTGAGCAAATTAAAATTATTAGAAAAAAAATTAGAAAATAGTCTAAAATTTTTATAAATTATTATAAATGTTAGATGATGACCTAATATTTTATTTATAAGTTTGAACGATATATAAGCAAACACTAGCTCTGAAATTGATAGGATAATTTTTTAAGGACTATATCCACAATTTTTAAAAATAAGAATTAAAAATCTAACTGATAACCTAGAAAAAAAATATTTGCAGAAATCAGCTAAAACTTAAAATAAAAATAAAAATTTTCCATATTAAATAATACATCAACTTTAAATTTTATACTTTATTCTTATTTTTATAATCACAAAAATATCATAATAGCCTCAGCTACATAAATTAAAATCAAAGGCTAATTAAAGAGAATGGGAAGACCAGGTCACCGTTAAATCTACATACCCATACTAAAAGAAGTTGCAAATGATTTATGGGTTCATACTATATGATATTTTTAATTTTTATATTTAATATAAATTAAATAACTTTTAACATAATAAAAAAATTATTTTATTTAAAATTTATTATAAATAGTAAAATTTAAAAAATTAAATATAATATAGTAAATTACAAAAAAGAAAAGTTTATAAAATAAAAATTTAAAGAACGAAATCAGTGATTATTCAAAAAAAAAAAGGATTAAAAATGTTGACATATATTCCGTTAACTTTACACAAATTATTTAAAGACCCTCTAAATACTCCTTAAATTATTAATAGTCTTAATTATCTTTTGAACTTAGCTATTTGATAGTTTTACCCCTCCATCATCTAAGAGGGTGAGATACAGTCTTCAACCATGTAGATTTTTAATCTGCATGTCCTTTTCAATTATAAATTTCCTTAATTTTACTTTTTAAAATTTATTAATCTTTTAGATTTTATTTTTCGAGTTAGTAAAAATAATTTGCCAGAACTCTGCCTTTTAGGTAAAAAAAAATTGCTAAAAACAGTGAAATCATAAATTTTTTTATTTTTTACATATTTTTTTCAAAAAATAAAAACCACTGTTGGAACAAATAATCATTTCATCTAAATAACATACAATAAAAATTATACAGTTGAAACTTCATTATTTTGTTATAACTTTTTATTTCACTAAAAATAGAGAAGTTCTAACCAAGATTTTTTTCTTCTATATTTGATCGGAAAGAAAACAAGCAGTTACTGCATTTAAATAAGAAATAAAAAATTTCACAATCGCAGCTCCATTATTTGTGTTAAATATTTTTTTGATGAAAATAAAAATGATTGAACTCAAATATCGTTTAATTGATTTTAGGCATGAAAAGACAAAAATACAATTGAAATAAATATTATTTCATCTAAAAAAGATAATAAACAATTGATACTTTATTATTTTTAACAAAGTTAATTGTATTTGATTAGAATAATAGAATTTGAGTCCGATAAAAAATTTAATTGATCAAAAAAACAAAAATATTCCGTTAAAACGAATAGATGAGGGCTTATTTTCTACTCTTTTTTTTCATTCTCACCTGCCTAAAAAAGAATACAGACACTTTCTTTGCCACATTAATATTTAGGGGTATTAAAAATTATTAAATAAATAAATATAAAAAGATAATTAATACTACTATTAATAAAAAAAATTTAAAGAAAACGTCAAATTTAAAATAATCTTTAAATATTTTGCCTTAAATTTACTATCTTTTGTGTCTGGTTTAACACATTGGTTTTTCCCTAAAACAATATAATATCAACACACACATATAAATATGCTCCAAAATTGCAAGTATACATTACATCACGTTGGTTTTGATTATTATTCATTTAGATTCCTCACGCTAATTAAAATCATACTTCCAGAAAAAAAAAAATTGTTGCTCGTGGCTTTGTGCCTGCGTGGTATTAATAGTTTTTTAAAAAAAAGAAAAAAAATTGGATTCGATATTAAAATTGCTTTTTCAAAAGGATAATGCTGCTAGTATTTGAAATCCACTAGGCATCGGCTTCTAATATTTTTTAATGATACCCATTAAGTGAGAATGTTAGCGGAGCTTTAGATTTATTAACATGTGATAATTAAGTATATTTATGAAGTATCATTTTTGTATCACACACAAAATAAATTATCAAATACACGTTTTTTTAAAAAAATATTTTGGTATAACGAAGTCTATCTAATTGCACCGGCCAATGAAAAAAGATTAAAATATCTTTAATTTATTGAATATGGCTCAAAAATATGCCCACTCCATCTATTGAATCAAGAATATCCTTAATTTTATTTTTTAACTTAAAAATATGCCCCTAAAACTAACAACTAGATATATTGGCCACAGTTACCAAAATATTTATTAAAAAGTTCAAGAATATAAAAAAGTATATACACGAAAAAGTTAAAAGAAATTCAATTATTATATATATAAAATAATTTTAATCTTATATATATAGTGTAATTTCTTAATCGAAGAGGATTCAAATAAAATTTTTTCCATTATCTGCCTCTGCCTCTACTATTGAGATGGTCTTATGTGAGGATGCAAATAAAATACCACTCCGTAATAAATATCCCTTAGAACATCATTTTTTTTCAATTTATTTGCACGAAAGAGAAGCTGAGATTGAAAGAGATTATACTGCTAGTTACTACTCAAAATAAGTAGTGTTTTGACCTTTTGATTTTGTTTCAAAATAAGTGTTGTTTTACGTAATCAAGAAGACATTAATGATGTTCTTTCAATTTTACCCTTATTTAAATAGAGAGAGTTTTACATAATCAAGAAAATATTAAAGAGTTACATCTTTTTCAAGATATTTGTTAGAGGTAAGTGGGCAAAATTGCATTTTTCTGTCAATAAATAATTATCTTAAAGGTGTTATCAAGCTGAAAACACCACTTATATTAAAACGGAGAAAATAGTTTATAGTAGTTTGATTATTGGGGAAAGAAAGTTTTTCGCATTTAACGGAAGAGCTCGAAATTTATGGGAAGATTGAAAAACAAGGAATAATTAAATGAAGGTTATTGGGATATGAGAAGAAGAAAGGAACCGTGAGGGTTATTAATCAGACATTCTAATTTAATTAATATATAAGTTCGATAATTTCATTCACATTGGATTAATACTTGAAGCAATCATGTCATGTAGTTTTTTTAATAAAACCTCATTTAGTAAAGTAGTCCATCATTAATTTTAGAAGCATTTTAAATCAAAACATAACCTAAAAAATATTTTTTTACTCGTATTTAATAGTTTAGGAGCATTGTTTATCCTCTTCTGATATAAAAATTGCTTCTCTTGAGGCACGTTCTTCATGCCTATAATCTGTTTACTTTATCAAACAAATGATGATCTAGATAAGCAAGCTAGGGGGCCTGCAGTACTACTTGCAGGTTCATGTTGGCTTTTAATTATCAGGATTTCTTATTATCTATTAATTCTCTCTGAAAATGCCAGCCCACAAGGCACTAGCTAGTGAAATTGTACGCAATCGTTGGTACTTAAATATTACAACATGTGACAGACACATAATCATTTTATATAACGTATAATATTTTAACTCGTGTAATATTATATTTACTTGATGGCATAAAAAATATATATACATATTGATAATATATAAAACTTAAACTCGTTAATTTAGCTGATCATGTGCAAATGTTGTCAGCAGTTTACACTCTAGACGAATCAAAACACTGAATTACGTACTGTATTTGCTATCCCCTACTCCCCTTATCATAAGCATTTCGAACAAATAAAAACCTACCATCAATAAAAAAAGAATCCAAATTAGCTCATCTTAATTTACCAGTCTATATATATTCTCGATAAGCTTTATAACACAAATTTAAGAATATTCTGGATGAATAAGTCGATCTTATCTAGCTTTAATTTGCTGGCTGCCCCCTTGGATAATATATCCTAATAGACAACATGAAAAATATTTGCGACAAGATAATGTTTTATTTAAACCTTAAAATAGTAACAAGTCTATTTTTTGAAGCATATATGTATCTGCTAAGTGCTCACATTGAAGCGGCACTAAAGTTTTTTGATATATGCTTGACATGTCCAACTGTTGGATAAAACATATTTACTGTTAAAGTAGATATAGTTGTTTGACTTTATTTGCGTATTCTTAGATTTTTTTTTAAAAGAAAAAATTATATCCATCATAATCACCCAGATCTCATAGTAATGCAAAAGTTATTTTGTGAATGAGATAACCGTTTTAAGTTCTCATATATCACTATCTTCTATCACTTTATAATTTCTTCGAATCTTTTGGATGTTTACAAGTCTCACACGAGCTGGTTGGCTAGTGAATGCACCCCACACAAAATCATTCTCAACTTACTATCATTCATGAAATAATCATATACACACACAAACTTACAGACATGATATATATATATATATATATATATATATATATATATATATATATATATATATATATATATACATGTTGGAATTTCAAAAGTGTTCTTCGTTAATTAGGAAAAGCTCTTCTATTTTTTTGTTTTATTAGTAATTGTCCTTCTAGTTAATTAGCTAGTAAAAAGCAATAGAAAGGGATTGGGTTCGCGTGCACAAGAGTTGGACTGCAAGGGAAAATGGGTGGATTTCCTCCTTGGCTAGCTGTAAATCCAGTACCTATATAATCATGGTATGTTGTAGAGCTAATTACAAAATTTTCTAAGGGCACGGAGGAAAATATTTTTCAATCTTTTCATGTTTTAATTTGTTCGTTAAAATTATTTTTTCTAAGAAAATAAATTGCATAAAATAAGAAAAATGACTTTCTTTAATGGAAATAGGAAAAAGAAAAAGTGTTACAAATGACATTACCCAGTGATTGTGTCTTCTCCACCCTCCAACATACCTCATCTCACTCCACTCCGTAACCCTGATCCCCACCACCCCATACCCCACCATTCAACCTTCACCTCTCATAGTATTTATCTAAATTATATATAATAATATATTTTATATGAATACCGAACACAAAAAAATAAATAAAAAAACTCATTTGTTTTCCTAAAAAATATTTTTTAATGAAAAACATTTTCCTTCGTACCGAACACAACCTAAGTCCTTCTTTCTCCTATATCTTCTAAGTTGGGTTTTCTTTCCTGAGATTTTGTTATTTATATAATTGGACCTAACTTGTTGAATTCTAATAATACACTTGATTATATATATACATTGTCTGCGTGAATTTATTCTTAAGAAGAGTAATCTTGACTGGTCTCAAGCTAATTTATATTCTCCATATTTTTCTAACTAACTATATAGATAGATAGATAAATAAGCTACTAATCAACTTACTACCTCCTCTTTTACAGCAAAACCTCAGTCTACTATGTATATATGCGTTACATGCATGGAGCAAACTTTATAATTTTACAATTTAAAAGTCACAAAGCTGAGGTATTCGTGAGTAACAATAGTTTAGAGGATGATAAAAACACATATATATGGCTCTACAAAGAGGGAGAGACGGTTGAGAGTTGTTTGATTAGTGAATTAGGTTTACTTCATTAGTACGTTAATTGTGCAAATTAATTAGGAGTAATATAAACGAATAATCAACACACCTAGATTTGTATTCAGAATGAAGCTAAGGTGCAACCAAGTGAAGGTCCATAAGGACTGAATGGCCTTACCATTTCTTCATCTTGTATATGCTAATTCAGATGGGACCTATCAATTAGTACTCTACTAATTAAGATCGAACTAATCTTGGTAATTATTGTCTTTGTTGTTGCACTGTTTCGATATATTAATGCAACTATATTTAAAATATTTGGTATCTTGTTGAATGAAGTCATTAAATAATAAGTGAGAGGTGAAAAACACATTTGAAGTATTATGGTTTTTTGAGTTTCATATTATTTGAACTATCAGGTGTTCACTTTTTTCATCAGAACTATCAGCAAATGTTTATCGAAACACACCTCAATTATCAGTTGTTCTTTTTTCCTACTTGAACGATGGTGATATTTTAGATAGTAAAAAGAAACAACTGATAATTGAGGTGTGTTTCGATAAATATTTACTGATAGTTAAAATAAAAAACTCACACATTTAATAATTCAAATATAAAATTCAAAAAATCATAATACTTCACGTATGTTTTTCATCCATTTCGATCTTTAATAATTGAAAATAAAGCAGAGCAGTGAGAATAGTGAACAGTGTGAGATCAGTTAGCACTTTGCATGGAAGTGTTGAATTTAAGAGAGGAGACAATAATGGTACGGTGGGTCAGTCTGTAAGCTTTCAATTTAGTGGCATGCGTTCAAAGGCAACTCCTTTAAAGGAAAAACAGTACCGAATATTACTAATTACTAGTTTGATGCCCCTTTGGTTTTCTTTTCCTTTTTTTTTTTTTTTGGAATCCAATAATAGACTTTAATTTCTTCCAAGAAGAAGGGTGGTCATTTCTTGTTCCTATTCTTGTGTATGCTACATTGGACACACTTATAGTTTTGTCCTAAAGAATGTCGTTCCTATAACATCTTGGAATCCTAATTTTATTTTTTCAATTTCACCAAATAGCTTTCACTCGATGAGAAGAATTCACTTGAAAAACCTGAATTAAGGTTGTGTTTTGTAGGAATGAAAATGTTATCCAAAACAAATATTTTATGCAAAAAACAGTGGGCTTCCTAGTTATTTTTTGGCGTTTGGTAAAAGTAATCAAAAAATATTTTCTCAAAAATATTTGTACATAACCTAAGCAAACACTACGGGGATAAGGGTGGGGTATAGTGTTGGAGGGGTTGGAATTAGTGGGAGCTATGGTGGGTGTAGGATGTGCTGGAGGGCAGAGAGGACACAATCAATATGGAATATCATTATGAAATTTATTTCTTATTTCTATTAGAAGAATTATTTTTTGAATTTTAAAGAAACTTAGTGTATTTTCTTTAAAAAAAAGATCAATCAAATATGAAAAAGTTTGAAATATTTTCCGCTGTATTAATCACACTCGAAATTTCTTTATATGACAACACTATGATATTATAAGGTGCAAGTGAACGTGCAAAATCTGGCAATGTTTCAAGTGAAGTGACATTAGAGGCTCCCATGTGTTAGGGCTTCAAGCATTCAACAGTATCTTGCCGCTATTTCTTTTAAGATATAGCTTTTCGTCCTCTAATTATGGGGATTATTCTCTCAACCAAATCAAACTAATTGGTGCCACTTGCATTAGTTAGGTTGAAGATGCCCTAGGTCTATATATTTGTATATATTTTGATATTTTGATCTTTTTTTCCTACTCTTTTCTTTTTATTCTAACCTACTAAATACACACTGACAATCTTGACTGATGACGTGTCAAATAGGCTTAATAAACTTTTTAGTTGACAAACTTATAAAAGTAAGGTGTAAATGATATTTTGGGCGAAATTCACATTAAAATGAAACTGGAAAGTGAAGAGTTACATTATAATTACAATTAGACATAGCATCAGTTCACGTACTTTTGGGGCTCAGATATAACCTAACCTAAAGCAGAAAATAAATATCATGAGCTTGGATAGTAACATACACACTAATTAGGCATAAAATTTTTACTATATATTATTCCTCTCGGAATTTGCACTAGTTAAAGCCTCATCTGTTTGTACTTAATGAAGATCTAAATCTGAATGGTTCAGACCTCAGATCATTATGTGCATTTGTTTTCATTAAGATTTAAGTACTTATTTAGTCTAAATAGGTCTTAATCATTAAGATCTGGAACAGAATTTTAATATTATTAAGAGGTATATTTGCATGGATAATTTTCACCATCATTACGTCCAAAACTACCAGCCATCACCACCTATGTCATCACAATCACCACCACCACAATTACTGTCGCAGACCACCAACCGCCACCACGAACCACCTCTCCCGACATTGTCGACCACCATTATCATCGTCAATCACCAGTACTGCCTACAACACTGCCAGTTGTTACCACATATACCACCTCCATCATTATAGTTATATCCACTATTGCCGCCGCCGCCGCCACCATTGCCGTCATCGCCACTGCCACCTCTACCACACTTATCCGTCACTACCACCACTGTGGTCAATTCCTAAAACCAATCACTTCTACCATCACAACTAGCACCGCCACCAACTATACAATCAACACATCGTCAACCACTACACATTCTTCAACCACCACCATCAATACCGCCAACTACTAAAATCAACCAACTTCACTATCATAACCACCACCACCATCACAACAACCACTACCATACCAACCACCTCCATCATCACAACTATTACCAGTTCACCACTATCATTACTAGTCACTAACACCAATTATTACCATCATCACTATAAACCATCTACATCATCACTAGCAAATATAAATATTTTATTTTTTAATAAAATAAAATAAATTTATTTTGTTAAATTAATATTTTTTCTAATATTTAATTATTCTTTATTTGAATTGTATATTTAATCTGTTTACAAATAATTAAAATATGCACATTCAGATGTTGAAAAACAAACGATCTTAATCATTTATTGTTCAGATCTAGAGACAACATCTTAATCATTCAGATGTTTATTCAGATTCAGACGTTTTAATCTTAATGAAAACAAATGAGACCTAAAACCACTTATAAATAACTAATTTTTTAGCGATCTAATAATGAATATATTGCTATACTATCAGCGTATAAAAGTTTTAACTAATTAAGAACACGTAAAGCTAACACACATTCTTCCAATTACAAGTGGGGAGAATTCATATTAACATTGGGTACGTCAAAGTAATTTGAGTTATTGAATAAGCGAATCATTCACTAATAAAATTTGTATAATTCAGATAGATTATATTTTTGTAAGCTAATTTTATCGTCCAACCTAAAACCATTTTGTTAGATATTTAGAATCCCATAGTTTTCTAAATCAAGTTCAAGAATTTGAGAAATGGTGTCTAATCCTTACAATATCTAGCTAGCTAGGCACAAAACTTAACAAAAGCAACTGATTGAGTCCTTAATCCGTATGGAATCATTTGGTAGGATACATTAGAAAAAATAATGTATATGTTAATTTTGTGTATTACCAATATTTTATTTGATATATTTTTTTTAATTTATGTATAAGTAATGACACTCTATTTGGTATTATGATATGTAAAATTAATATATGAAAAACTAAGGTATTAGTAATGCAATAGGTTTTAATACATGCATTAGCATAGTTAAAGACACAATTGTCACTCAAAACTTTTTCCACATTCTTTCTATCTTATTTATGGAGAGTATTTTTATAATATATATATATATATATATTAGAAATTATGCAATAAATATTCTTTTTAACACATCAAATCAAATAATGCATAAAAAATAATCTCAATATAACTAATACAAATATAATTAATACAAGCATTACTAAAACATTCTATTCAACATTATTTTTATACACTCTACGAAACGGCCCTTATACAGCTTTAATGACAAAATAGTTTCATGAAATATTTTGTTTAGTCCACACTCCACAGGAAGAATTGGCAAAGAAAAAAAGGTGAAAGGCTCCAAGTACTTACATTACGGCCACATGTTTGGATTAAAATATACACAATTTTGGAGGTGGGGTTGATTTATTGGTTCTCTAACTCACTCATTCAGATTATGTCAACCAGTCAATACATCGTCATTTTCATTTGATGCATAAAGATAGTGGCATAATTCACTTAAACCATAGATACAGGCTAGAAGATACCTCTACAATATTATACTTTTCAGACTTTGCCATAGCCCATAGGTGTTCTTTATACATGTTTATCTATACATTTTTGTCTTATACAGCTGTAAACAGTATTGAGATTGATTGGCCCATTTCTAATATTAATCCCTTTTATGTGGGTCTTAATTTCTTCTTGTGCTGTTTGAAGCCCAAAAAAGGTTCCCTCTTTAATTTTCCATTCAATAATGTAGTTTCAAAGGTTTGTTTACACTTTTCAAGATTCATGTTGGAATTTTGGTTATTTGGGCTTTTCAAACTGTTCGGAACGACTGACACTTCCTTGTTTTGAGATATTATAGCTAGCTCAGGAATCGACTCGGGTAACAAAGAATGAATTCATAAAAATATAGGATATCATGATATATAAAATATCATTTCATGATTAGATTAGATAAAAGAATATACCAAAATACAAGTATTGCAACAAACATTAATAGTTATTTTTTTTAATTATAAGTAAATATAACAAAAAGATTTGAAAATAACGTAATAAATAATAAAACAATTTATTATTCTGATTTGAATACACCAAAATATCAAGAGTTTGATGTTTCTGCAATTAAATCATATATATATAACAAGAATATTTAGTGCAACATAGGGCCTCATGCGGGTCTTAATTGTGACAAGAAAACATTATAAACATGTTATGAAAAATATTTAGGATAATATTTTAAAATAAAATATTACGATTGTACAGATGTGGTAATGTCCAAATTACTAATTAATTACGTCCTCACCGTGTTACATACATGGATGACGCATCAGGTGATCAAGTGCATAATTTACAATTTTCATGAACAGTCACCCTATAATTATACGATCCCTATCTTGCCTAATATATATGATAATAATTTAAAAATATTATTAATACTGACAATATGTATATTTGTTCAATTATAAAAGTTCAAAAGAAAAAAAAAAGAGTAACCAAATTTTAGAAATTATAACATTTTTTTAGTTTTTTATTTAATATTTAATATTTATATTGAAATATCGATTAATTCAGATTCATTCCGTGAAAAATTTATTTAAGAAGAACAAGCTTTCTAATACAAAAAAAATTTCATATTCAAAACTCAAACTTGAAATTCAGTGATTATAACATTTACTAGTGACTACTTCATGTAGTTGGCTTTACTGTAACTTATTCTTTCTGTGCACTGTATTGGCTTAATTCCTGCTTCAAGAGCTATATAACCTAAACAAAGATTTTAAACTAGTCCTGTAATTTACTAAATACAGCTAAACAAAAAGCATATATATTATATATATTTGGGGTACATTTATAGTTTGATTAATATTCTTCAAGTCCAAGCTGCAAGAATCAGGTTGAATGAATAATAGTCATCTCTCTATGGGTAGGAGGGGTTCTCCATTTGACTTCCAGCCTCCAGAAGAAACCAAAATTTGTAGCATAAATACATAAAGAGAATTGATCAGTCAATGAGAATCCATAGCTAGCTAGCCACTATTCAATCTAGACCTCATGACACATCCTTTCATTAACAAAATTGCACATGGCTTGCTATATTTGGTAAACTTTCTCAATGTACGAATTAACCTTTAATATATAAATTATCATTTTGATAAATAAAAAAGAAAATTAAAATTGGAGACTTCAACAGAATATTGGGGTTATAATTTGGTCAAGAATATTTGAAGGATGAAAAGGGCTGAGTAAAAACATACGTCATGATCAATCAACCCATTTTAAAGTTGTTGCTTCAAATATGTGTAGAGTAGTGAGTTTGAAGGGAGTTAAATTAGGCCATGAAAATATAATATCTCTATTTGTTTAAGGTTGGATTGCTTAGTGATTCATTTATTTATTAAATTAAATTATTTAGAATTTGGATTAAATACAACTCAAATTGATGCATGAGAAATTTTATTAAATTATTGTAATTTTTGTTTTATATATAATAATTAATAATAAAGAAAGTCTATTAGATAAAAAATTTTAAAAAATTTTTAAAACTTAATAAGAGTCCGTTGGATTGGGTTATGACTCATTGTTTAACCCATTTTGACCCAACATCTTTTTAGTCTAAATAACTCTAGAGGTTTATGACTCATAAGTTCTATTAACTCAATTCATTTTGACTCATAAAGTTCCACTCTACGCATCTGATCGCCCTAATTATAATCGAAACTTATCAAATAATTTCTTGCTGCAATTGGACAACAAAAAGCTTTCCCTCTGTATCAATTTTTCATTCTTTATTTTAAGATTTTAGACAGAGAATTATAGTTACTATTTGGGAGTTGGGATAGTGGATCGAGAATGATATACTCGTTCTGCTATACTACTCTTTTATTCCTTTCCAGTCCACAAGTTAATTGGGTTCATCAATCGTCTTGACATGTTCTTAATTAATTATTTAATTATTGATTGTTGGACAAGTTGGGTGCATAAACTTAATTAGTCTAATTTTAACACCGCTGAGAAATTAATCGAATATTAGCTTTCTTTTTTTTAAGTGACAAATAGAATAAAGTTCTGAACATCATTAATTTAACCATGGATCACCTAGTTTGCACTACTGAATAAGAGGAATGTGTTAGAGAGGGACTAATGATATTTTGTAAAAGAAAGGATTAAAATATCATAATATAATTTGATTAAATTAAACAAAGTATTTTTGTGTGTAGCCTACCGATTGATCGATTGGTTTTTTTTTAATTACAATATAAGATTGTGTGTGTGAGAGATCAATTCCCTAATTGCCAATACGCATTAGCACTTCTAATATTATTATGATGATTCCTCACCCTAATTAGAATTAATCCTATTTTGGAAAGACAATGAAAAGATTAAAAATAACGCTGTCCATTCCATTTTCATGTTTGAACAAGACTTTTTTGCCTTCATATCTTATAATAATTTTATAAAAGGTGCTGCCTTAAAACTTTAATTAGTGGGAGCATTTTATTTAATTAACACATATATAGCAAGCGCGAATAAAGATGTAAAACTGTCAAAACACGCTGGCTTTTATTTATTTTTATGTTAAAATGCAATCTATCTGATACATCAGAAAAACGATGAAAAATGCCCACCATAAATAAAAATAAGAAAAAATTACCTTGCATAGCAAACATATGCTATGTATTTACCATTAGTAGAAAAAGTTTTAAAAAATTACATTTTATAGAAACTAATTACAATTTGTAGCAAACCCTAAATCTCTCTCGCCTCCCTCCTTTTTCTCCCTCTCTCTCGCTCGCCTCTCTCCTCCCTCCTTCTCGCTTTCTTTCTCTCCTTCTCTCTGTCTCTCTATTTTTTTTTCTCTCCCTCTTTGCCTCTCTTTGATACATATTAATAAGCATAAATTTTAAAAAAAAAAAATGAAGAAGATACACATTCAAAGGGTACATACTGATAAGCACAAAAAATAGATACAAGTAGATAGACATTCAAAGAATATAAGTAGATATAAGAGTGAACGAATACAAGTGATACAAGAGATAGATACACATTCAAAGAATACAAGTAGAATGAATGAATACAAGCGATACAAGAGTGAATGAATTCAAAAAAATAATAGAAACACATTCAAAATTTTGATATATACTGATAAGTATTTTAAAAAAAAATACACATTCAAAGAATACAAGTAGAATGAATGAATACAAGTGATACAAGAATGATTGAATACAAATTCAATTAGATACAACAAGTATTTGTCGATACAGCTAATGCACCTATGAATACAATATGAATACAGTTGTTTGATACCCTCCAAAAAATATAAAAAATATAAGAGAGAAAAGATACAATTAAAATACAGTATATAGAGAGGGAGAGAGAGAAATAGAGAAAGAAAGAAAGGGAGGAGCGAGAGAGGTAGAGAGAAAAAGAGCAAGAGCGAGAGAAAAGAGGGAGAGAGAGTGACATAGAAACGGAGGGAGAGAGAGAGAGGGAGGGAGGGAGGGAGGAAGGCGAGCAAGATCTGTAGAGAGGGGAGAGGGTTTTTTTTTTTGGCCTTAAAAATTATTGCTATAAATTATAATTATGCAAACTATAGTTAGTAATGATAATTAGTTTTTAAATTGATGCTATTTTCCTAAAAATAATGTACTATATAAGAACACTCTCTTGGGAAGAATTCATGTATATCCATCTTGGCTGACTACTACTAATTGCGATTGATAAAATTTCTGTAAATTATGCATCGTCGCACTTAAAAGTGATATTCAGAGTTTGAGATATGCCAGACATTTTCAAGTTGAAAAACTTAAGACAGACTTAAATGGTTAAATTATGTATGATCATTTGAATTTATGGGCAGATCAAACTCATTATTAAAATTTTCTTTATTTATTAGTCATTATCTCCAAGATCTCATAATAATGCAATGAATTCATGGTGACATTTTCAAGTTCTCATAGATCTTCATCTCTTGCTTTTTTTTTTCTTCCTACGAATCTGTGCATATTCCGAATTCAATGGCTTTCGACTACTTATCTCCTCAAGTGATAAAGAAATACGAGAATGAGAAACAGAGTAAAGTGTTTGGACAGCCATCATCAACCCTTAGAAACTACTAAGTATATCGATAAATCAGAGGACATAAAAAGAAATATTACGTGTTGATCAATCTAATTAAGAAAATAACAAAAGACATGAGTAAAAATCCAGGAAAAAGAAAAAGAAGCACCAAACAGAAGGGGATCACACAACATTAAAAATTAAATCTAAGGATAGAAATCATTAGGCCACACATTAACATTGTGGTTATCGTTAAAATTGGGTATAATCATCTCATCCCCCTGTCCAAAACCAAGTTGCTGATCACTTGTGTTGTTATTCATCCAATCATTGAACCACTCTGTTTGTGTCCTCTGCATCCCATCCAAACTCAAATCCACCATAGCAGGCTTCTGCTCCATCAGTGGAGCTGCAGTCGCCTGTGATGCTGTTGCAGCAGCAACAGAAGAAGAAGAAGAAGTTGAAGCCCCTTTTTTAATTGCCTCAATCCTCTTGTAAACCTCCTTCAAATTCTGATCAATAACCCATCCAAGATCATTCAAATCTCCTAGATTCAAATTCTGCAGCCCTTTTCCAGTCAAGCCCTGGTACATAATTTCAGTCATTTCCTTCTCTCTGTTCTCCTTGCTCTGTTTCTTCAACTGCTCGCTCGCTTTTGCAATCCTCTGCCTTATGAAGCTCTCTTGATTCACCATCTTCTTACTCTGTTCCATCTCAGGCATCCTCTTGAACTCTGCAAGCACACGCTGAGCTCCCATGGTGTTTGGCCACACTTCAGGTGAGTTATCATAAGGGCTATAAATAATAGCACAAGCATCAATCCCGCAAAGGGTGCTCAATTCACTCACCTTCTTCATCAGACCTTTCTTCCTTTTCTTGAATGTTGCTTTTCTTGCTGAATCATTAGTGATGAAGGCTAATTTTACTTTCTTCCTTGTCATTTTTTTGGCTTTCTTGGATGCAACAAATATGCAAACAAGATGGAAAAATATGGTAGATGTAGAGTTCTTGGTTCTTTTGTTGCTTAGAATGGGCATTTTATATACAAATATGAAGATGTTCTCTAATTAATATGGAAGATTTTGTATTTGTTTGCATAGCTGGAAGGAGATATTGATTATCCAACATATTTGGAAAAAAAATTTAGTGCTCAAATATTTACAATATTGTTGTATTTAGTTACCTAACATCAATACATTTTTTGTTGTTCCTTATAATCAATGGCGAAATTATGGTTTATCCGAATTTTCTTCATTATAAAATTTTAAAGAATATAATCATATATGTGTTCCTTAAGTGAAGAAAAAATTAGACAAAAATAATTAGAAGATTTCTTGCAACCATATCTAATATTTGTCAACAATACATGAGTTATAACATTATAAGCTATGTTAATAACATTGTTAATAACATTTTTATCATTCAAGCGGGTTATTTTATTTTTCGTAAGAATCGATATAAAATTTGCAATTGTTAAATATAAGAAAATATATAATGTTTTGTCTGTCCTAGAAATATATCAAGAAAACATTTACAATGATTCTACTGCAAAAAATAAATAATAATAATAATAAAAATAAAAATAAAAAATGGTGAATTGGAATTTGTCATTGACTTATCCACAAAATTTAATATTATCAACAAAAAATGTGATGTATTCAATTTTCATATATCTTATGGTGCATGTAAATATTTTAATACATGAATTGTATAGAAGGTAATAGTGATAAGCCTTAAAATCAAATAATAACTGTTAATTTATGTGATCTCCTGTAGTCATTAGATACATGGACAGAAATGTAGTCAATCAATTTAAAAATTAATAGATAAATCATATATTTCAAACACTAAATACCTTTCTAATTAAATAGCTTAATTTTATAGAAAAATAATAAATTGTAATTAATATACGTACTAACAAGAATGTACATAGGTATGAGTAGACATGAATTTCATGTGTTAAAAACTGATAAAACAAAGAAGAAAAAGTGAAAATATGGTAAGATTTAGATAATACTTCCACGTTTCAACTTATATACTTTATCATTGTTTTCGTGTTTAGGCGTTTCAAAATATTTTAAAAATATCTTTAAAAAATATATTCAACTTTCATAAATTTAAAAAAATTAAATTTATTAAACTATTTTCATTTTAACTTAGAATTGTATTTCTCTCTTTGCAACTGTTACTCTAATATTTTCTTTTATTAACGCTTATCATATTCGCAATATTCAAATTATTGAGTTAAATTACATATATAATCAAATACCATCTAGGACAAATACTACATGAGGTTCAACCAATAATTTTGAATAAGTTTATATATTTGAAATGGAACCTTGTAAAGTAAAAAAATTGAGATGTTAAACGGAATGAGTAAAAGTGTCTATTAAATTATTTTATTTAAATCTTATTTATTTTGTTAAAAACTTTTGCCCTTAGAAAAATGTATTACAAAAGCAAATAAGGGAGATCTCTTGAATTTTGCTCAACTATGATCAATTAACCGATCAATATAATTATTTGTTATTTTTTCTATCTCAAAATAAATACTGCTTCAGCTTTTTTTTCACGTTTATCAAGAAAAATAATAAATATAAGATATAATTTATTATATTATTACTATTTATTAGGTATTTTTTGAAATTTGAGCACTATTAAGAACGGGTAGTTTTTTAATACTCCCTCTGTTTTAAAATAAGTGATGTTTTAACCTTCTTAATTTGTTTCAAAATACGTGGTGTTTATATAATCAAAAAAAAATTAATGATATTTTTTTAAATTTTAAATTAATGATGTTTTATTAAATTTCTAAAGCAATACTTATGCTGAAATCATTATCTTTTACTAAAAGATAACTTCTAAGAGTTTGTTTGGATGAACTTATAGCTTTCGACTTATATGTTAAAAATCATAAATTAGGATTTCTAATTTATGATTTTTAATTTATTTTTATTATTTTAATTTAAAAATAAATTTTTTATTTTATTCAAATACTATAAAATTGCTTAGGACACTCAAATAAACCAAATTCAAACGAAATCTAAGAATTTTAATTGCCTTTCGATCCCCTCTTGTTATCAAACAAAATTGAGGAAAAAACACTTGCTTCACTGGCTATTGCTTATGGCTGCAAATACATTTATCGATGGGGGTTAAATGTCAAATTGGGGCAAGACAACTACTGTATAATAGGATTAATAGGGCGGGGCGGCAAGGGGTAAAATTGAAATTTTCAACTTTTTTTATTGCGTAGGACAGGGCAGGGCGGGTCGGATTAAACAGGGTTGACCCGTTTATTTTTATTCTATTTCCCAATTCCCAGTATTGAATCACATCGTCAATTCAAATTGGAGCCGAGGAATCGTCTGCGTCTCTACAAGACAAAATTTGCGATTGGCTTTCATCTGACCATCTGGTAATACTTTTTATTATTCTGTGTATTTTATATGTTCCTGTGAGTGTTCTGTTTCATTGTTTTCACTGTTGAGAAGTGATACATATAGAGGTTTTTGGGTTCCTATCATTGCAATTCATTTTGTAATCTAAAGGTTTCAACTTTTGCTTGTCTTCTCCTTTTTCTTTTTTCACTTTTGTTGTTCTTTCTTTCAAATTTTGTTCTTGATTTTGAAAAGAGGTGCTTTTGAGAATTTTTTGATTTATTTAGCTCAAGAGGTCTCAATCACTTACATGGATGGCTCAGCTTGACGTTTATCGTAAATTATATCTCTGCAATGAATGTTTTAGATAATGGGGTTGATAAGCAAGGTGAGCAGTTATGTATGATCTGCTTACATCAAAGGTTAAAGACTGCGGGAGAAATTGGATAGAATTTGAAGAATGCAAAGAGAAATAGGTACAAAAAGATTTCTGTTGCATTTGCAGATTTTTTTCTTTTGCGCTGGACAATCAATCTCGTCCGAGTCTTGATTCTCACTTATTAAAATATATGTTAAAATCTGAACATTGAAATGTTAATTCATCCTTTTCCTATGGATTGAGCTTTTTCCTTGATCCATCAAGTGTTATAGCTTTGTGACTTAAAAGTTTACCTCTACTGTTAAAGGATCGCGGTGCAAAGAACTCGTGTTTCAATTAATATTTCAAGATATTTGGAGGGTGGGTTATGTGTTTGCTGTATGGAGGTTCTTGAATGTTATTATTCAGTTTGATGATGCTTGAAAATCATCATAGAAGTCATGTTTATACAAAGCCCATGACACTAGGAATTCAAAATCAACTTTTTCTTCTATAGAGTATGAGTTGTTTGTGTAATGTGTTTTTATTATTTATTCTGTGAACTCTTTGATAATGTCTATGTAACATTATGTGATGATTTTGTGTCATTGACGCCAAAATTATAATGATTATTTTTATGATTTTGTAATAGACTGTTGTCTATGTACTTGAAAAGAAGTTCACTGCAAGAACTGTGCATGCTTTAACACGATGAGAAAATCATATGATAAAATAAAAGCACCGAGATTGATCAATAAAATTTTTAATAAAATAATGATTTGAACAAGAACAATAAGCCCAGTGTAATCCCAAAAAGTGGGAAAGGATTGAGTGTACGCAGATCTTACCCCTACCTTGGAAGTTGAGAGGAAAAATATGATTTCAACAAAGATAAATAAAGGAAGAAATAAGAGTATTGGATTAGAACAGGGGAATGGTACGAAAGACTTTCTTTCTATACTCATTTCTAATTCTAAATTCATGTTTGAAGGCTACAGTGAGCTGAAAAGACATAAATATGAGCTAATGAAAGATAGCATAAATGGGGTGGCCAGAGCTTGGCGGGGTGGAACAGGGGAGAGCAAAATTTTTGAGAAATGATTAATGGGGCAGGACAGGGCGGGTCAAACTCTTAGCAGGTCAAGGCTTGCTTCCTGCCCTGCCCCATTCTTCCCTATTTACATCCCTATTCATAAAAAATTGACTTGCTTTTACATTCCAAATTTACATAACAGAATGAATTAGTTCAAGTATATGATACTTAATTGAAGAGCTATTTTAGCTGAAAATAGACTGGGCCAGGCCAAGACTCTAAAATCGTTAACGGGCCATGTGACAACTTAGCTATTGTGTGCGATATGGACTCGTTCATTCTGGGCAATCTTTCTATGATCTAAGCCTGAGCATGTTGCTCACAAGGTTGGATCATAACATATTTTTCATGGGATACTTACACATTTGTACAGTCTAAATAAACAGTTTACAACCTGCATAGTTAATAATTATTTACACTTGAAATAGCCAATGTATGTCTACATTAAATTTTAAGAAGTCAAACATCTTTTAGTATTATTCTTTTTTACCTTTTCTCGTCAAGCCACTGCAGATTTCTTTTCATTTCCCCATTCTCCATTTTTCGAATCTATATAACATGATTATGAGAATGCATATACATTTGTGTACACAATTGTACATCCTTATATATTATTATACATTGTATATACATGCTATAAACAATGGATGTCTTATGCATAACCATGTATAAATAATGTACCCCCATTGTATAACAGTGTATGACATGCCGTTATACACTATTATACAGTGTGAATACACTTGTTATATAAATTCACATTACAAAATCGCCTTCCATTTATCATTACATAAAAAGTTCAAACGAATGAATGTGATACGAGAAAAGAAAAACAAAATCAGAAACAAAGAGAAAATGACAACATTCTGAATGTTTTATTAGAACTTAAAAATATAAAAATAATAATTTAATTTAGACATTTTTTTTCCAATTCTCTTTAGGACCTATATATAATATACAGAGTGTATTATCACATAAAATATGGGTCACTTGGGCTATTATAATAACTGTTGGTTTGTTTTCAAGAAAAAATTTCATGTTAAAAAGAGTAGGGTTAGAGGAAACGGATTAGATAATCAGAGATGTGCTTCACGACCAAATACAATATTTTAGTTAAAATTTATCTTGTTGAATGATGTAAAAAACATTATTTGAGACCTTGAAAAAACTTCAAGAAATTCATTTGGGTCTCCTTGATTCCGATGACATCGACACAATTTTGGGTTTTGATTCGAATATTATTTGGAGCTTGTGGTTGAATTCTAACATTTTTGAAGGACATTTAGTCGAGAAGAAATGAGGGATAAAGAAGAAGAAGAAAGAGGTGAGTGTATCTTAGAGAGAAGAGGAAAATAGGTTTTGATCAAAACTGAAATATTTTTGTTCAAAACATATATTAATTGGGCTAAACTTTACATAATAAGGGAGTGGGGCCAATTTTTACAACTAGATCGACTGTTGGGAGTAAATGAGATCTTTTGCTTTTTTATAATTTCAATAGAAGAAAATGACTTTTTCAGTTCTCTCATGTGTAAAAATGAGGATCTCTTGTAAAAAGTTCATTAAACTAAAAAAAAATTATAAAGGGCTTGTAAAGGGCTGGAAAACAATTGTCCATTGCCATAATTATCTCTTTTATCACTAGTTTTTCCACCACTTCCAAAGTTATAAAACCCTAAAACAAGACATTTCAGTTCAAATTTCTTGCAGAAACTGTAGATTAAAGCATCAATTTTGACGTAGGAAAGGGTTAATTTCTCTTCCAATATAGTAATTATTTTTATTTGTTTTCCATCAAGAGTGTTTTCAATTTTAATTTCAGTATAAAATTTACGAATTCCCCATTTTTGTGGTGTCACCATTTTTTTGTGGTCTTGATATTGCAGAGCGCGAGCCAATGGAAGTAAAGATTTTGCGTATCCTTTTGTGATTATGTCACTGATTTTAAATGTTTAAATGAAGGCTACAGCATATATATGTTGATTGAGCAGATAATAAGTGCAGTGTATCATAACAACTTTTACTGAATCATTTATGATATGAAAGCTTATTTTCTGTCTAAATATGTAATTAGTGATTGGATATGGCTTATGTTGTGATATAGGGATTTTAATATCATTGATTTCTGAATTTTGTTGGAGAATGTAGGCCATTGAACTTCTGAGGATTGCAAAGGCGCATTCTCACTAGCCCACTTTCCCCCCCTAAAAATCTACTTCTATTTATATCAGTGTTGTCAAAGGCGCGCTTAAAGTGCTTAAACCTTGAAACGAGGCTCAAAACGTGTTGAGCGCTTCGCCTCACTTAATGTGCGCTTCAGTGTGGTCATCAAGGATCTAAGGTATACTTTCCCTTGCCAATGGAGCCTCTTCTTGTCAATGGAGCCTCTTCTAAAAAGGTGACACTAAACAATTTGATATTTCACTTTATCATATTTCTTTTTTCAATTTCTTTGTTCATATGTGTCATTCATGCTTATAATTAATAGTCTTGGACTAAACATATATATATGTATATATTTGTATTTGTATTTTTTCTTCCGCTGCGCCATTTTTTATCAAAACCCACACTTTATTTGGGCTTTGTGTTTAAAGCCCCAACGAACCTTAGAGCTTTTTTTGCGCCTTTTGCTTTTGATAACACTGATTTATAGTCCCTCGATTATTTCACTGAGGTACAGAAGTGCATATTCTGATTTTCTTAAGTAAATGGAGGATAAGCCTTATGTTGCAAGGTGATTAGTCGCTTTGACTGAAGGATACACCGGCATGTTTCTTTGAGAGGGACTGCTGAAGTGACCGAACGAAATGTTGGATTGATTCAATACCGAATCCCAGATCTCCATAGACGACTAATGGTAGGGGCTGCATTTTTCGGATAGAAAGATAGTGGCAAAAGGATGTTAATCAAGAATCGACATCTCATGCCGACCCCGTCTGCAGGGTTGGATTGCTCGTGTGTCCAGGGGACAAATCCTATTTGAAATGGATGGTGTGAGTTTGTCAAATGCTCGACAAGGGATCTAGAAATAGATTTATGATGTTTTCCTTCCAGAAATCTATTTCGGAAGAACTGAGTGACCCGAAATCCACTTCTTTCGAAGGAGGTGAAGAGAAGACGAGCAGGAGTGAAAAGAGGTATCTGCGCAACCCTCTTGATTGATCAACGCTAGTGAACTGTGCTTAGACGCTTCGTAAAACCGCACCATATCAGTATATCATGAAATTTCCTTAACCTGTTCTATTGGGTGTTTTGCTGGATCGTGAACAGAGTATGTCCTCTTCATGGCGTTTGGTATTTCAATAGTTGTCGGACTTTAGGCTACATGGTGTGGTTACTTCATCTTACTTTTTTTATTGTCCATTACAGATGGCACACTGTTGCTTCATGGACATGGGACGCTCAGGATGAAACTTGTGGTATATGTAGGATGGCTTTTGATGGTTGTTGTCCTGATTGCAAACTCCCTGGTGATGATTGTCCACTCAGTAAGCCTGTTTATCTCTCCCTGATAGTTTTCTCAAGCATTTAAGCTACAGAATCACCATTCTCATGTAAATCTAGTGTATCTGCATATCCAATGAGTTACACCATTCCTAATATATTTACTGGATAAAATATTATGTTTTGTAGATTGCATATCGGTAGTGCCTTATATATCTGCATATTGTCAATATGTATTTGTACTTTCAACTTTGAGAAATATTGTTGATGTTATAAGCCGGCTGGACTATCTTGCCGAGAGAAAAAAGAAAAATGTAATTGTGCATTCATCATGTCTTTGACAAAATGGAAAAATTCTCCCTGCATTAGTTTTCAAGGTTTACATATTTCCATATTGATGTTACTCATGAATACAAGGAGAGCTATATAAACTGTTCCTTGACACTATTTTTAATCATTCATTCTAGTGTTACCTACCACTGCCCTACTGGATGACATAATTAGTTTTAATTCATTTGATTTTGGTGCAAGACTGGAGAATGATATAATAAAAGGTACAATTTCGTAGATGCATAGTAGGTTTGGTACTAAAAACATGGATATTCTCAAAACTTAGCACTGCGATATATAGAAAATGCCTTCAATCTACAGTACCTTGTTTAAGAACTCAACGGAGAGAACAATACTACTTCAATTGCACACTGTTTCTATTACTGTACTTACCTTAGTACACCACTTTCATGAAGTCCCGTGTTTGTTAGGAGTCTTTTTAGTTTGATTTCATTACTAAACACCCAGTTGGTGTCAAAAGAATTTTGAAAATAACATATATGAATCGAAATGAGTCATCCATGTGCACCAAACCACTTTGACAGCTATATAAACAACATGTTATCTTTACACACATCTTTAGATTTCAAAAAACAACATGTTATCTTTACCAAAATATAAATGAAATAGAAAAGAATTTTTAGTGCTTCTACATTATACTAAAAAAAAATCTTCTAATGCTTTTGTTCCATAAAGTACCAAAAAGGCATAGTAGTAATGTTTCTCAGGATGCCATCCTTTAACTGTTGATTCTCTGAAGTGATAACAGTTGGTCCGATGAAGCATGAACGCTCATAGCAGTTTCTGGTTGCAATGTTAGATGCTTTTCTAGACACAACATCATGATCTTATAAGAGTTTTTTTTGACCAAGTAAGGTTGTTAGTAGCTGTTCCAGAGAACTTTACAATTGAAACTTGTGATACATCTGGAGCTGTTTAATTATTGTCCATTGTATCATCTCTGTTTCTGGCATGTCTTAATGTGCCAACAGAGACTTTTTCAAGACAGCTTCTCTCCCTTTCGGATTTGTAATTAACAGAAGTTCACCGTTTAAAATATAGGTTTAGAATGAGACCCTGAAGGTAATTGTTAATATGTTATATATAACAGCTTCCTGGGTATTTTGGTCAAATGTTTTCACCATAAGCTGTCAACAAAAAGATACTACAAATACTTGTCATGGATCTTGTGTTCTTTGAGTATCAGTATTAACATGTTATGTGTCTCTGTGTAAGAGAGCACTTCAGCTGCTTGACTATATCTTGCTATGACTAGTTCATTATATTGACTCAATTTTGGATATAGATTGTTAAGCAGTGTTATCAAAACTGATAAGAGCAAAAAAGATCTAAGGTCCTTTGGGGCTTTAAAGCTCAAATAAAGTGTGGGCTTTATTGAAAAGGCGCAAGTGGAGAGAAAAAATAGATATGTATGTGTACTCCAAGATTAATAATCAAAAACATGAATAACAAATATATGGACAAAGAAATAGAAAAGAGTTTATGATTAAGTGAAGATCAATTGTTTAGTGTTGCATTTTCTCGATTGGCATTGTCATGGCAAAGAATGCCTTAGAGCTTTCATGACAAAATTGAAGGACCTATAAAGCAAGGCGAAGTGCTCAACTTGTTTTGCACCTCGCTGCGTCTTTTTCAACACTGTCGTTAAGTATCCATTTGACTTGCCTTAATTGTGAGACGTTTGTGGTATTGAATCTGTTTATTCTTTTTTCCATGAAATCTAATGTCTTTCTACTCTGATGGAAGCTTGAATATAATCACACTGTATCATCATCAGCCAACTGCAATGTTTATGCACAATTATGCATGTTAGAGGTCGAATTTGGTTTAGGCATGAAGATGGGCTTCAAATGCCAGTAATGACTTGTATAAGTTCCCGTAGAAGCAGGAGTTTTCAGAAAAATCACAACTTCTCAGTAGTTTCCAGAAAACGTCTTTTTCATTCTTAAGTCAACTGCCTTGAGATATTGATGAAGTGTACTTATCTTAATTTTTTCCATGGATATTTCTTTGCCACTTTAAGTTTCTGCAATACAAGAAATTTTTGTATTCTCTCCTTGTTTGGATATGTAATTTTCTTGAAGTTGGATAAAGAAAAAAGAAAGTAAGGATAAATTATTGGTAGTTATTCATGGAATAAAGCTACTTTCTCTGTTGGGATTTTCTTAGCCCTGCTAGTACAACTGGTCATTCCTAATGTTCTTGGTTTATGGAAGAGAAGAGATGGGGATATAGGGTGACACAGTTCTTTTTTATTCCTTTGCTAAGTTCATTGGTGAAGACGGTTGGCTTTTCTCCATATAGGTTTTAATTGTGACCTTTTGGCCGTCAAGTGTGAGTCGCGAAGGATATAATATGGCGTAGACTGAGTTATAGTGTTATACGGTTAATGAAAGAAAACAGATGATTCAACTAGGTCTAAATTGATACCTTTTGTCCGTTAAGTTAACTGGCGAAGACTACAGTTTGAAATGGAGTTTCTTATAGGGTGAAGAAAGAGAAGACGGAAACTTCAATTAGGTTTAAATTGTGACCTCTTGGCTGTTAAATACCTCCCATTAAACCACAGTATGGCATTTCCATTCCTACACAAGTTGTTCATGGTAGCCTTGATAAAGAATAAAAAGGGATAGAAAAGTGATATATGTCACTAGAATTCTAGACACCAGGTTATAGACACAGGAACAAGCAGAAGTTCTGTCTTGAAATAATCTCCTCTCTATGGGCAATTTCTTGAAGAGTTTAGGCCCTTAATTCTTTGTATATCTGGACTTCTTCTCAATGAGCCGATTAGGTATCCGCATGACACTTAAATGGATATTATGTCGAAACGGGGCCTTTATATATCCACCTGTCAAACAAATTTAAAAAAAGAATTAGATACTCTTCCTATATAGTAGCGTATATTATATGAACACTAGAATATCTTCTAAGCAAATTGAGAGAATCTTCAAGCTGTTAGATCTTAGTTGAATACTCCTTTAAACTAAAATGACAGAATTATCTTGTACCCTTTTCCTTTTTGGGAGTGGAAAGAGATGAAATTTGGGGGAAATTACCATAGGAGAGGAAGATCACTTGGTGAGGAGTTGAGGACCCAAATAGCATAGATAATACCAGGTAGCCACTCAAGGAGAGTCGGCAAAATGCAGATCCAGAATTCCACCTGTTTCCCAGCACAGAAAGGAAAAAAATTCAGAGACCATGTGAAATTTGCACCTTCTTTATACCATTTTCCAGTTTTATAGAACACAAAGTAAAATTTTTACTTACATTTGTATCCTAAACTCACAAATCCTTAGCCCACCCTTAGACCCAAACAGGAATAAAAGAGAGGAAAAGGTAGTCTCTGGTATCTCTCTACAACTCTACAAAGCTGGCATAAAAGGGCATAAACATGCCCACTCAAGCGAATTTGAGAGTGGCAAATCCATCAGATGCCATGTTTTTACAGGCAATCCTCGAATTTTTGTCTGTACTAGTAGTAAGTTAACCGGAAGGAAGCCTTTTATTTAGTCTGTGTATGAATTTAAATTAGATGGAGTAGTGAATTTGAATACTGAATGTCCAAAGCCAAAAAAAAAAAAAATATAAAAAAATCTACTGTTACAATTTAACAGGAAGAGGAAGAAGGGAATAGTGCCTTGCAACCAAACTTGCGGAAAACACCAATGGGAGGCAAGATGATTGCCAAAAGAATGTCTACGCATGTCATTTTGTTATCTCCCGTTTTCTCCTTATTCTGTTTCTTAGTTTCTGATCAAGTGCTAATTAAGCACCAGGTTTAGGAGTGTCACTGGATTTTGAAAATGAGGAGGAAGTAGTTGCCTTATATATAGGATGAGAACGGTGACATTGGTTTGGGTTCATCATCTTTTTGTGGATGGTATTGACATGACCTCTCCGGAATCTGACCCCTTTTTCCAACGCTATTAATGCTTTGATAATTTACTTGTCTTTGCAGTATGGGGTGCTTGCAACCATGCATTTCATCTTCATTGTATCTTGAAGTGGGTGAATTCTCAATCTGCTCAAGCCCATTGTCCCATGTGTCGTCGTGAATGGCAGTTTAAAGAATGAACAAAGATTCTGTGCATCTTTTGCTCATGAATGGCAGTAGAAGGAATGAATTCAAAATTTTAGTCCACAACTAGGATTCTCTGTTTTATGTCGCTTGAGAGAAGTGGTAAGAAGTGCTTGCTTTCTTTTGTATTTTGGTAGTACAGTGTCTGTGTGATACTAAGATATTCTAGCAAGAATAGATAGTGTATTCGTATCAAACTTGGAAGCAGGTGCAGATATTCTATGAGCCATCCATCCAAAGTCTTCAACACATTAATTGCCAGCCATTGATTAAGAAGAAAAGGACATAACGGACGCTTGCTTCCACTCAAAGTAAGCTGCCTGTAATTATTAGTCGGGCTGTCTTCACAAACTTGCCTCTCCCCCATTTCTGCCCACATGAAATTGGAAAACAATCATTAATCGACTCTTAACAGATTGGTGCCTTGGGGCCGTCTGTTGGCCCTGTCCATAAGCTATCAGGCACATGCAATATGGACCGTGACGTAGCTGGCATAGGGACAGTGTTTCGGTGGTGAATTATATATCTTCGATTCAGTTATAATATCTTCTGAATTGAAAATATCTATGACGTATTTGAAAATTTGATTTTCGAATTCTGGCATTTCCTCTTTCGGAATCTCTCTATAACATTCCATTCATCTTCCCTATTATCAGGGATATTTCATTGATTTGCATGTACAATGCCTTCTTGTGAATACCTGACGACACTTTTTAACCTGTGAATTAGTGGAGGTTATAGGTATATATCTGCTTTATATTTCAAATCTATCCTTTCAAAAATGCATTATATCATTTTTTGATTTGAGATAGAATTTTGTCCATTATAGTACAGGAAATCACTTGTGTAAAGAGTCTTATTTGCATATTTTGTTTTTTTTTCCTTTTGGGGGTCATTGAAAGTCAAGAATATGAGAGGGAAAACGTGATTAATGAGAATCCAAAGAGTTGTTTTAGGTGGGTGGCATAGTAAAATGATTTAGACATAGTCATGGATTTATTATTATCTTAAAGAAAAGCACCCTTAGTTGTGTCACTTGCTGCTTTGATGATGATTTGATTTTTTGTTGCACTGTCCCCTTTTGTGTTATCTTTGTAAAAGAGAAAATTATGACCCCTTTTACATAATTGAGTAGTGGTAATAATCATCGTAAGGTTTGTGGATAAGATTTGATACGTCTATTGAAATATCATGCCTACCAAATAGAATCAATTGATAGACCGATGCCAGCGGTAACACAAACAACATAAGCCAACCTTAGTATAAAAATACTAGCAATTATTAGTACATCCAATAAAATACAGAGTGGAAGTTATATTACAATCCCAAATGACTTACAGTAGTAACACGATAAATATCTTCATCAACAATCTATCCAAATTTCTCTATTGAAAGGTACACAAGAGAATATAACCAAAAACAAATAAATAAAGAGGGGGTAAACTCGGAAGAAACACATCCAAGAATAATTAAAAAAGCATCTAGATACTCCATTAACGAAAATGAAGATACTTAGTAATGGCCTTCACATATCCACCTGTCAAACAAGGAAAAATGGGAATTAGATACTCTTCCCATATACTATTCCTACTTTTACTTCTGTTTTAATTTATTTATCTTGTTTTTTTTTTTAAATATTTCTAAAAAATTTTAATTTTAACTTTCTACGCAATATATTATTTTTTTTAAAAAAAAATTGTACTGTACCCTTTTTCTACTTTAGGGGTGAAACGAGATGAAATTTGAGAAGAATTACCTTAGGGAAGGATATAATAATTCAATCACTTGGTGAGGACCCAAATAGCATAGATAATACCAGGTAGCCACCCAAAGAGAGTCAGCAAAACACAGATCCAGAACTCCACCTGTTTTCCCCAACACAAGAGAAATATACAGACACGTGTTAAATAACGCTAACAAGGAACTACAAAATTGTTTGCAGTAGTAGTAAGTTAACCGGAAGTGTGCGGCTTATGATTTGAATTAATTGAACTAGTAATTAAATTCCGATACAGAATATTCAAAAGAAAAAAGTAAGTTTAACAGGAGGAGAAAGAAGGGAGTAAAATAGTAGTATATAATCACCTTGCAGCCAAACTTGAGGAAAACACCAAGGGGAGGCAAGATGATTGCCAAAAGAATGTCCACGCATGTCATTGTGCTGTCTCCCATTTCTTTTTTTTCCTTTTCTTCTCTTCTTCTTTCTGATGATCAAATGCTTAATTAAACACAAGAGGAAGTAGTTCTTACTTTCCTTCCTATATATAGGCTGAGAAATAGACGTTTGGGGTTTCTTTATTTGAGGGCTACTTTCGTCCTTAAACGCGTTTGCTTTATCAATTGCTTTCCCCGCTTTGCCTTTTTAAATTCCTTTTTAATTTTGGGATTAGTACGAATGGAATTTCCACAGCTCATCCTCATATTGAGCGACACGTGGCAGGTGAGCTGCAATGGGAGTGTTTCGTCCTTTCCACATGGGAAGCTGGCGTTCATTTTACCTTACCTGCAATGACTTTGAATTTAAATTTGGTAGATTCGATTTTTATAATATTTTTACTATTAAATTTAAATTAAAAATTTTAATTTATAAATTATAGATCATAATTTGTTTGCTTGTTGAGTTATAAATGAAGTATTTGTACATATCAAAATAATTTTTTAAAGATAAATATAGCATTTAAATTAAAATTACTGGTTAGTATTATAGCTCCGCCCGTGACTTTGATATTGTTTTGTCATACACAAACAGTTGAATCATACATTAATTAAAGATATTATAATAATTGTCAAACTTTGTTCGACATGGTTAACTAACTTTGCCTTACTTATTACTTCATTGTGTATTGAAGATGACACGCTATTGGTTGATGGACAGGATGGCTTTTAATGTTTGTTGTCCTGATTGCAAGCTCCCTGGTGATGATAGTCCACTAAGTCTGCCTATTTCTCTGGTATTTAAACTACTAAATTGCAATTCACCATTCACATGAATACATGGGCTATCAGTATATCTAATGAGTTAATTACCCCATCTATAATTACTTAATTACATGGATGGACTAAAGGGTTATTTTTTGTAGATCGTATATCCATATATAGTGCCTTACAATTTCTCTATACATCCTTCTCTCTGAGATGTGTTTTTGATGACATAATTAGTTATAGCTTGTTCATTTGATTTGGTGTAGATTGTAGAGAATTAATGGCATTGTAAATGGTACAACTTTTCAGAGGCTACCATGGAAATTTTGAGTAGCATTCTCTATCAAACTGGCGTACAATACCTTGGTTAAAAAAACTGAGCGGACAGTGCCAATTATTGCATACTGTTTTTGCTATAAGTTCATATATCCAGGTATGTTAAATCCAGTGCTTGTTAGGAGTCTTTCCAGATTAATTAGAGATTTGTATGACAACGTATGAATAAGTGTACGATTTAGAGAACATTTAGATTAGAGATTTGTATGTCAATAATGAAGGGCAAAGGGTACATTATACTTAGAGATTCGTATTGTTAGATAATTGAGTATTGGAATGAAATAGGCCGAGCAGGCTATAGTTAACTACTTTTTACTCATACGATGAAAGGCATGGTAGGTAAAGGCTATTGGTTGCTTTACTTCCTTACCCCACGTAAGTTGAAAAAATATAAAAAGTAAAGGAAATACAGAAGATTTGTATAACAAAGTCAGCTAGTTCTGGAGTGAGTAGCATTCTGTATCAAAATGTATATTGTTAATTTCTCCTTCATCCTTGAAGTTCACAAAATTCAAATGTTTTTCTATCTCGCTGGCCCTCTAATTAAGTCATACATCATATAGGGCATTAGGGATCGAACTGTCGGTCAAGTCCAGGCTCCTATCTCTGTTTTTGGCATGTCTTACAAGACAGCTTCTTCTCCCTTTAATTTGGATATTGCTTATTCTTTTAGCTTAAGTGGAACTTTTATGGAATGTTGTCATACATCTTCTGTTGTTGTAAATCAAGTGGTGGCGCTGATTAAGATGTCGTCTTCCTTGTATTCTTTTCACCATCAAGCTTGCTTTTCAATGTCCTTTGAAAACGAGTATTATAAATTGATGTTCCTCCTTGTAATAGCTTGTTCCTAAGGTCTTTTAACGAGTGTTTGTCAAAATTGTGAAACTCCCGAATTCCGGTACTCCATGTTTTTATGTTATTCCTTTGCTTTAAAGAGAGTATTGAGAATCACATAGTTATTGATTGATAAGAGAGTAAGAATTGTCCCTTCGGGACAAAGGAAATTAGCATGGGTAAAACACAAAAAGCGAAAGATGGTCAAAATTTGACAAAGAAATAATAAAGAATTGATATTTTGAAAAGCAAAGCGTCCACAAGTGATTGACACTTGTGGCCACTAGCCCAGTCGCCAATCACAATTTGGTCACCATCTCTCCAAAATTGAAATTGCGTTTGTCTGTTTAAAGAAGAAGAAAGCACACATAAATTGGAGACATTTGCCGACAAACACTAGTAAATTTGGCCACTTGGGGTGCCTATTTGGAAGAACGTAAAGGATTTCGCCATAATCGGAGCTTTATCATTATTATTATTATTATTATATTTATTATCTTAAAGGAAAGCGTCTCCATTGTCGCTTTACTGCTTTGATAATGATGCTGAATGATTGTGACTGCAAGTTGTCCCCACTCCTCATTTTTCTTTAATACAATATGAAAGAGAAAAGGATGACCCCGTTACAAAATTAAGTAGTAATAGTATAAAATAATCATCATAAGGTTTGTGGATAAAATCGGACACGTCCATTGAAATATACTACCTACCAAACCACCGGTTGGTTAGAGACTACACAAGCAACATGTATAAGCCACATGTTGAAAAGATACACCATAGATACTGGAAGATTATTGGTATATTCAATTAAAATAACAGAATGGATAGTCAAATTACAATCCAAAAGACTAACAACCAAATGTTGATGAAGACACGGTAAATATCTTCATCAACACTCTATCCAAATTTCTCTATTGGAATACACAAGAGAGAATAACCAAAAAGTAAAAGGACAGGATAAACTTGGAAGAAATACATCCAAGAATAAATTAAACAGCAGCTAGAGAGGCTTAATAATAATGGGCTTCACATATCCACCTGTCAAAAAAAAAAAGGGGGGTAAAAGAGGAATTAGATACTTTTCCTGGAATATCTTCTCAGCAAATTGAGAGAATCTTGTAGTTGTTAGATCTTAGATGAATATTCGTCCCAACTAAAATGACATGGGTTTATGTTGTACTTGTACCCTTTTTCTCTAGGGATTTGGAAAGAGGTGAAATTGAGAAGAATTACCTTAGATGATCACTTGGTGAGGACCCAAACAGCATAGACAATACCAGGTAGCCATCCAAAGAGAGTCAGCAATACACAGATCCAGAACTCCACCTGTTTTCCCCAACACAGAGAAATATACACACACGTATTCAATAGCGCTTACAATGAAGTAAAAAAAAAATTCAATCTGTGCCTTGTTTATACAATTACCCCATATTTTAGAACAAAACTAGTTAATCCTTCACTTGCACTTACAGCCTAAAGCCACAAAAATTAGATCTTTACGGCTTTATCCCATCTACCCCTTAGCCCTGCCTATCCTTGAAACCCGAAAAAAAGGTAGTCAGTCTCTGGTTTCACCGGGAATTTTCAAAACATTTTTATCTGCAGTAGTACTAAATCAAAAGGCAGATTCCAATCGCGGCTAAAAGTTGCTATGTGATATTATCCAGGCACGCACAAATTGATCGGACACTAGAGATAGCGGTATTAAATTAAAGAAGGGAAAAAGAAAAGGGGGCATACCTTGCAGCCAAACTTGAGGAAAACACCAAGGGGAGGCAAGATGATTGCCAAAAGAATGTCCACGCATGTCATTGTGCTGTCTCCCATTTTTCTCGTCAAATTCTGAATAATCTGATCAATTGCTTGAAAATTTTTTGGAATATCACTGGATTTTGACATGACGAGGAAGCGGTTGCCCTATATATATAGGCTGAGAACAGTGACAAGTAGACCTTTAGGTTTTTATCTGTCGAGGGGCTAATTCGGTATTTTCACATCGGAGGGGTTCGGTTCCTTAAGCGCGTTTACTTCATCAATTGCACTACCCGCTTTTGCCTTGTTCAATTTTTAAAACTTTTTTGTATATTATATTTAGACCAGAAAAAGATTACATAACGGCTTTTTCTTTTTCTTCTTTAGGGATCAGTACGAATTGGCATTTGTACAGCTCATATCATGTAGTGGGACCACGTGGCAGGATGTACTGTCATATGGGGCCCAATCCCCTACCTGTCACATGAACAGTTTTGCCATTCACACTACTACTAGTACGGTCATTTACCGTCCTACTGAGCCTTTCGTTTGTTTCATCTTAGAAAATGAACACAATCAATTGCTTAACGATAAACGTCGCAAAATACTTTTTCATGTTAACCAAGAAATATTAAAAATCGGAGGGAGAATATACGTAATTTTGATTCTATTAGTTTTTAAATATAGGAATCTATATTACTATATATTTTTTATTCATATTAATTTTATTATAGGAATTAAGTAAAATATAACAATGGGTAAATTGAGATGAGAAAGTGGGTGAGTGTTGGTTGGTGGTTGCAGAGCTATAATATGTAATTTAGAGAGAAATAAAAGAAACGATTTTAATCCACGACCAGGAGGAAAGAAAGTCAACTTTTCTATTTTGGTAGAAAACGTCTCCCTTTAAAATTTCTAATAATAACAAAAAGCAAGATCTATTATGTAAAAATATTATTTTCCGCCATACCAAGTACAAGTATCAAACTTTAAAGAGGTAAGAGTTAATTACAAGCACTACGCGTAGAGTTCACTGAATCTGTTTTTCTGGGATGAGGTGGTCCTATCTGATTTTATTTATTTTCTTTCTTGGAGTTAAATAAAATGTAGAAGGCGGGTAATAAATCTTATATATATGTAGAAATGCACTTTAAAATAAAAAGACACTATTTTAATTGAAAACTTTTTCCAATTTTCAAATTAAGAAAAAAGTAAGAGGCCGTTGGACAATTTTAATCACTTCTCCAACATAAACATTTTAATCACTTCTCCAAAATTCGTATTGATCACCTGGAGGCCGGGAAGTTTTTTTGACCAATTTATCTTTCTCATTAACATTTCTGTTACATCAATCATTCTCTTAAGTCTTTTCATTTACTTTGCTTTCCAAAGTAAGGAAGAAAATCATCTACTAGCAACATTTGACAATATCTAGAAACATTTTTAGAAACTAAATATATCCCTACCTAACCATTTTGAGCCCTAGCTCCTTCATCCTTCCATGTTAAAAAAGAGGTGGTTCATCTAGAGACTTCTTTCATAATAGATTAGTATTTTTAGTTAGAACAGTCAAAATTTAAAGCTTATGGTTTTTGAACTTGCCATCAAATTTATAGTTCGTTTTAGTTATTAAATTCACAATTAAATATATAATTAATAAATTTCTTGATACAAATACAATATTTAAGCAAAAAATATTAAGTTTATCCAAGCCTATACCTAATATTGCGACACAAATTTATTCTAGTTGATACATACTTTTTTCCCGAATGATGAAATAGATACATACTTTATTCTTGGTGAAGTGTTGAATGGTTTTCTTGAAAATAAAAGGTTCTCCACATGGTCAACTAGCTGTAAGAACCACATTGTCGAAAGCTTGAAAGTAGAAACTGATGGAAAAACAACTCATTCAGATCAGTATAAGAAAAAAGCTGATGGAAAGAAGAAAATACATTAATAAAGAAGATCTTTAATTGTTTAATTTGTTTTTATTATCATTTATATATTTCTTCTGTGCTTGTTTTTTCCGCAAAGCTTTTCCCTAAAGCCGGGGTCCTCTGGTAAGTTCTCTATCGAAGACAATCAAAATGTAAATTAAAAACTTGTCCACAATTAATCTAAGATTTTATTAAACTTGAAACCTAATTATGTGTCTAATTGTACGTAATTTTATCATTCCTTAATTTCAATTCAAATCAAATCAATTTGAAAAAAATATTAATTCAAGATAAAACAATTAAATCAAAATACCTAACTCTGATTTTTTTTTTGTCCTTTCCACCACAAGTAAGATATTTCTCATAAATCAGAATATTTATTTTTTCTTGAAATTTAATCGCGTAATACATGTGTTTCATACCATGTGATAATATTGTGCTCTTTAATTTGTCCTTTTTCGTTTTGGCACATTACTGAATGACAGCGATATGATATTTAAAAACGGGAGTCAAATTTTCTTGTAAGGAAACGTAATGTTTATTAATGTTTGAATAAGAAAAAGAAAATGGTGTTCATAATAATTGGGGGCACGTGGCAGGTTAATTAGTTAATCCCTGTTGATTTATGTATGAGCCGTCCACACCACGTGTGGGAGAATCACATCCCACGTGTGCCAGGTAATGAACCCATGTTTGCTTTCTCTGTGCCACAATCCAGATCATTCTTCTTTATTGGAGAATGTTAGACTAAACAAATTGATGGATTGAAACCAGTAAAAAAAGATGTGGAAACTGATTAAAATGGGTTTATTACGAGTTTATACCTAATATGAGTTGCTAATTCAATTAGTTGTTCAAATAAATATAACTGATATAAATATTACTTCGGCCGCTTATATTGTTAGATTTTTTATTGTGCCTAAATCACTGTATGTGTAGGTCTTAATATAAATCTGATAAGACCTATTAATTATGGGTAGATCATTAGTTATGTATATATATAACTAGGTTTTCATTCGTTTTCTCAACTCCATACAAGTACCTCATTCAATCCCAAATGTAGGGGGAGCAATAAGAGGAAGATATAGTCAATCGTTCCACAATTTTGGCCACTTTTACATTAATAGTGAAAATGACTTTACAAATACGCACTCGTCTTATCTCCCTTTTATTGTGTTTTTGGTCTATGTAATGATCTTGATTGTTATATATCAAATTACATCAGAAACATAAAAGTCAAATGATTACAATATAAACCATTTAAAACCAGTTTATGGTGAAATCACAAGAGATAACATACAGTATAATTTTTTCCTTATTTAGTTAACAATTTTGAAGTATGGAAGTGCATTGGAATAATAATGGGCGAGAAAAGCTTGGCCCTTTTGCCTTTACCAAGGAGGCTTAAAAATTATCTCCTTGGGATTGTCATGAACAATCTGTCAAAACATAATAACGTAACATGGAATATATGTGGGCATTAAGGGTACGTACAAATGAAGAATTACTAATTGAGTTGTAACACTATATATATGGTGGTCGTGTTTGCATATAACATGGCAATATATAGAATGCCGGTCGAGGTTTTACGCAACCCATTGCCTACGGCGTAACAATGGCAGTTGTTGTTCTCTCCCATGTGAACATTATGGGCTGCACCACTCAACAGCGTAACTCACAAACATCCAAAACTAATTAAAGTCAAACTCTAACTAATTACTCTGTGACTTGACACTCTATAACAATATTTATTAGAGATTTATTTTATTAGTCTAACCTTATTGTTTATGCTTTGAAAATTTAAATTTGATTATTAAATATTAGTGTAAGTAGTGATTTAATAATAAAAATAGTATTGAAAAAAAATAATAATTTTCTTTTAATTTTTTGCTTAAATGAATAGATAATAAAAAGAATTATTTTTAATGTAAGGATCGAATAAATAAAAAAGAGAGCATATTAATTGGAGTTGCAACTTTATTAGATGCAGATGAATGTTTCTTGAAAGAAGCTGATCTGGGTATTGCATGTTTCGGCCTTTAATGATCCAATGAAACTCATATACATCCAATAAAACAAAGTCAAACTCTAACTTATATAGTATTTTTCGCTATTTCAAAATAAGTGGTGTTTTTAATTTGAATGTAATTATTTATTTTTTAAAAAGAAAATATCTTTATCGATTTACCTCTAATAAATATCTTGAGAAATAAGGATAAAATTGAAAAACCATCATTAATTTTTTCTTAATTATGTAAAACATTACTTATCTTGAAATAAATCAAAAAACTAAAACATCACTTATTTTAAAACATAAATTTAGAATATTGGTGAATATTTTAAGTTGTCATTTAATTAATAATTATCCTTTTTAAAAAAACAATTATTTTTAAACTAATAATTATTACTTGTGTAGATATGCATGATGCACGATGGTGTTTCTTGTAACTTTCAAGCGTTATTTGGGCTGTCTACATCGATCCGCCATTAATAATCCGATAAAGCCGATCACTGACCTTGTTGCCGACCATTTTCTCCATCTCCAGATGATTTTATAACAAATTAAAGAAATCACGATAAACATTAATTTTGTAGATTTTGAGGCCATAATGATAAACTTTTATGTGTGTTAAAACTGACATTAAAAAAAATTAACATGGTGGTGAACTTAAGGTGCGGTTTAGCGTTTTCCTTCACAGGAATTGTCAACTACTTTTGAGAGCATTCCATTTTGCGCTCAGAAATTTATTCCTTACACCATTGCCGAGTAATAAGCTAATAACTCTAAAAATGAGCAACTTCTTTTTGGTAAATTTTCTCTAAATTAAAAATATAAATTCTTTTTGATATTGATGATGCTAAATGAAATAATGGATTTGATAATTCTTAAATAAAGAGTCAAAAATGGTCATACTAAAGTAATTACTAACCGAAATATTCAAGTTGGGCCTTCCGCTTTTGATTGTCTTTCTGAAGCCCGTACTTTTACCCTGGTTTATGGGCTCTCTCATTATGCTATTGGATTGGGCTGATTTACGCAAATATCCCTTCTTTTAGGTTAATTATCTAACCAACATAAATGTATACATTATATTAATCAAATATAGTGATAGTTTTTGAATTTCGGCTTGTATCAGTATCAGTAATATAACAGTTTCTAAATTAGCTATGTATTCGTGATACAATAATTTGATACCAATTCACTATGACAAAACCATTTATTGATACTGCGCAAATTGTTGTAACTGATACAAAGCAAATTTTAAAAACTCTCTCTACATTTGGTAATTGCCCAAACTATTGCTATATTTGATAATTAGGCCTCAAGCTATCACTATTTCTGAAATTTTCTTTTTAGATTTTATCTCTTTTTCAAAAAGTTGTACAAATGTGTCCTTTGAGACCGATAAAATATTACATTATTGTCTAACGTTTATATAATTTTATATTATAATCTAATATATTCTCATAAAAAAATTTCAATTTACGCAAAAGAACCTTCGTAATCTAAATGATTCGTAAGCTGAAAAAAAAGTTATTTGCTAAATAAAGAGACAATCTGTGAAATCATCTTTTAATTGGATTTACTTTCTAGTCTGGCCTGGGCTTATCCATATGGCCCATCCTTAAATGTTTACAAGGCTGCCCTAGAGAGAAATACTATAAGTGACACGTGACTCTTTTGGATTTCAAAATTAGGGATGACAATGAGGCGGAATAGTGCGGGTTAAAGTGCTTTGTTTTGTCTATTTAACTATTTGCTCCATTTTGATTTAATTCTGTTCTGTCCCATTTCACTCTGTTTGATCAGCTCTATTTAATTCTTATTTATATTTTTTTATTTTCATCATTAAAATTTAATGTTTCTTTTAATTTAATTATTTTAATATTATCTTTAATTTTTTAATTTATTAGTTGTTGATTATTTTGTAATGATAATATTATAACGCTACTACATTCTGATTTTGTAACTATTCACACATGAATTATTTTATTAAATCCCCTTTTGTTTAATTTTATCTCATAATTCAAAGTAATATAAAATTATATTATTCAATCGTCCTATCTTCAAATATTTAAATAAAATAATTTATTTTTTAAAAAGAAAATAAAATCTTAATTATGCAAAATAAAAAAAAATTAAAAAGTTTAAGTTTCGATTGTCCTACCACCTGTTCCCTGTCCCCTCTCCCGTCCCGTTTAACTTTTAAAAATAAAAATTTTAACCCTTCTCACTCTACCTTAACTTGTTTAAGCATCACCCAATCATACCCATTTAATTTTTGCTTTGCCTTGCCTTGCCTTAGCCCACCCGGCCCGCCTCCATTGCCATCCGTATAATCAAAATAGGTAGGGGATATTGGGGACAAACATATCTTGGCTAACAATCTAGTGATTCGTTCTTGGATAACCTTACTGGTCTATCATAAAATGGGGACTTAAAGAGTGATTAGTAAGCATTTTTCGCATGACTAATCAGTCTGATTGGATTATAATACAGAAACATGTGCTTTTTAATATTAAAATTATAATAATGATATTAAAGTGAATTATTTTATAACGTTAATAGTTCTAAATTGATTAAAACAAATAGTGAAAGTGGACATTATTTTTTTTTGTAACTCATGTAACTATGAATGTCATTATATCCTACTAGTTACTTTACTAAATCTCAAATTATTATACACTATCTTATATTTACTATATGAAAGAAATTCTACAATTATATAAAGGATGTTTCTTCTTATGTTGGATAGTAAAAAAAGAGTTAAGAAGTGGATGAGAAAAATTATATTGTAGTAGTAGAGAAAGAGAGAGTTGAGACAAAGAAAAATATTATAAGTCTCCAATTAATTCAGTATAACAAAGAGAATAATTTTACATTGAAGGAATGTGTTCTTTTTGTGGAGTTTTGGACTTTTCAACTAATCCAGAGTTTGAGTTATATGACGTTGTTTGACTGTTGTATCTTAAAAGGGATAAAAGAGTATTACTGCTGGACCAGTGAATATTATACCGTAGTGAAATTGAATTCCTTAAAGAGAGTGAGATATGTGAGCCTCAACCTGCATATTTATTTATTCATTTTATTTTCAACTTTAATTTACAATATATTTATCAACACCTTCTAGTTTTGGGTTTGTTTATCGTGGGTTAAAATTTATTTTGTGAACTTTCACAAGATATTTAGTTATTTCGGTCCCAACATTATTCCCATGACTTTTTCATAGGATTGTAATCCTTACTAGCAAACTCCGAATTATGTTAACACATTAAGTAAAAAGAAAGCTGAGATAACACAGGATAATAACAAGAAAGTTGAGGTAATTAAATGGTCAATCAATTTATGTTATTTTTTACTTAGCGTTCACCTTCTGTGGTGATGGAGAGTTTGATATGGATCCCTACTTTTAATTATTCAGATGAAAGATGGTTCAATAGCCATCTTATCCCTGATTCTTTGTGTAGGTGTAGGTAACATATACATATATATAAGATCTGAATCTGACAGATTTTCAGAAAACTTTCAACGTCATATCCTTAAATCAATCATAAAGAATTGCAAACTGTTATCCTGACAATTCTCCAGAAATTTTCCTCCCAAAAAAGTGTCTAGGTCCTTAGACTTTGGATGTGTGGTCCAACAGAGATGTACTTTTTGCTGGACTTTTCTGCTAACTGCTCAACTTTACAAATGCTAATCTTTTGCTTTGCCTGTCCTTCCACCTTTTATATTTATATATAATATATAATGGCCAAAAATGTTCCTGCGTCTTAACCTTCAACTATCTAACTTCATGACAAATTTTAGAATAAAGCACACAAATGTGATCAATTGAAAAAAAAAAAAAAAAAAACTGGCCGGCTTGGTAGGAAACTTCTCTGAATTAAATTTTATGAAATGACTAAAAGTGTGTGTATAACTTCATTAATAAAAGATGCATGCATTGAGAAATTTACATCTTTGTCACCAAAAAAAAAAACGAAAAAAAAGAAGAAAAGGGCTATGAATCTTGGAGAATGCATTTATTCATTCTTCTTATACAAAGTACTTGACCTATATGTTTTTAAGCATATTCTTTTAATTGCATATTCATCCCTTTTATACGTATCAGGATTTGAGTTTAAATTTTTCGTACCGATAGCGTATGATTCTTTTTTTTTATATATCATTATATTAAGATTACCTTCAGCAATAGGAAGGTAATATGTAACAGCGTATAATATTCATGACTCGGTAACATAAAATATATATATGCATAAATAAGATTTTGTGATGTCGGTATATAAGTAACTTTATTCTTATACAGAAACTATCAAATTACTCTAAAGATATCTACGGGTAAAGCTCCACGAAAAATTGGACCTTCAATTTTGAAAATAAGGCAGAAAGATGGTTATAAGAGGAGAGTGACATGATAGTAGGGGAATGGGCATAGCTGACATAAACACAAGTGATGCATGCTTTCAGGAGTCAAGGGCGGCTAGGTCATTTATTTATGCATTGAGAATCTCAGTCAAAAATCTGGATGACATGATCAATGCACTACCTTGGCCTTTTTCTTTTTGTTTTTTTATTGGGCATTCGGTATCCGTTTTAAAACTCAATCGACTAATTTAAATTTATATCGAAAAATTTTACTTCAAAAGTAAAATATTTTCTATTAAAAATAATTTTATATTTAAAAATTTAAATTTTAAATTTCTGATTAAAAATAAAAAAAATACATATCACTCGATCATTAACGTGCCTTAGCTTTGGTGATATTACCTTGGGCTTAGGTACACATCTTAGGATCTGGACAGTTGTTATTGCAGGTTTCATCATGCATGTACTACTAAATATTGTTATCCTGCCTTTCAGAAATCATGGATGCTATTTATTTTGAAAGAGGTGAGAAATTCATTGTTTACTCTCATGATTGGCAACCCCTGTACTATCAATTTCTCTCACCAGCTAGCTATCTTCATTTGTTAGTTCATTTAATTTGTAGCTACCCTACTACGTACTATATGATATATATAGCTTCTATATTATATCAAAAATATAATATTTTTTAGTAATTAATAAAAAAAAATTTTATAATAAATAAAAGTATTATTTATTATTTTTCTCAAATAATTATTATTCTAATTTTTAAGATTATAAAATTCATTTTATTACTTTTTTTTAAATTGGATACGTGTTAGATTCACTTTAAGTTAGGATTCCTTCATATTAATGTTACTTGGACTCTGAAGAATCAAACGTGATCGATGAATTTAAAACACTGTGAAGCTGATAAGAATTAGTGTTTATATATAATGTCTCCTCATTATTTAGGCTTAAAATCGACTTTAGATTTAGAAATTTTCTTATAAGTTTTTTAAAATTAATTTTACGGATATAGAATTTTAAAACCAAAATTATATTGAATAAGGAGGAACTGAAGACTTTTAAAAGAAATCAATATTTTATATTCTTTATCGTATAATTTTGACAGTATCATAATTGCAGAACTATAATTTGAGTTGGGTTTTTTAAACTTTGATAATGATCTTAAACTTATGTAATTAATATATGTTCGTAAATTTTTTGCGGAAGTAAATTTGTGGTAATTTGAAGTAGATTTTATAAACTTTAATTTGATTTTAAAGTTATGTAGCAATAGATGTTTGTATATTTTTGACAGGCAATTACAAATTAAAAGATTGACATGTGAGATTTTTATCTCATGCGATTAGGGGTGAACTTTCTAACCTTTAGTTTGTTCTTGAAGTTTTTTAATATTAGAAGTTCGCATTAATTGACCTTACTTTATGAGATTATACTGATCGAGTATGTTGTTGTTGATGTTGTAGATGTTCGCAACAATTATAAATTAAAAGATTATCGATTGTAATTTTAATTTATGATTCCACGTATGATTATCAGTTTAAAATTAACTTATTTATAAATTTTGTATTTTTCGAATTATTTGTCAACGCAATATTTAGAAAAATGATTAAACATTTCAATTCATACCGATTGAATATCTTGTTAATTTAGGATTGTTGGCCTATGTTTTATAACTGTCATAATAATTGTTACATCGACTCAAGTTGCTCATATTTTATCAGAGGAAAATAAATTAGATTTTCTCTTTCAAAAATTACATCGTTTAACAATAGTTGTTGATATATTTCTCTAATATTTAGGAGTAGTCATTTAGTTATTTCATAATATTTAGAGATAGACATATGATTATTTTTCTAATATTTAGGACTTTGATATTTCAATTTTTTTCATTCTGGAATTTCAGCACTTTGCTAAAGTCATATTCTAGAAAAATTTATATATCAAAAGTTACACTTATAAGTAGAAAAAGAAGAACCAAGTATTAATAATAAATTTGCAGTTAGTTATAAAACATAAAATTTACTTTGCTGGGAACTAAAAGAAGTTAAGATTATTTTTTTCATCTATATTTTTATCAAAACAAGTATTAAAATTTTTTTTCTTGAATGATGGATTAGTAATGAATTATCTAAAAAAAAAAAAAAGAAAACCTTAGCTACCTTAGCTACGGTGAAGTTTGTAGCTAAGTTCAACCTTTTTAAATAGTGCTTCTTATTCAATAAGATATGCATCTTCGTCACGCGCAAAGCCGATAATATATATATATATATATATATATATATATATATATATATATATATATATATATATATATATATATATATATATATATATGTGTGTATTGAACGCTTGCCGGTTATGTTGCAGCTATGCAAAAAAATATAACAAAGAAATATTGCAACTTGCGGAACCCAAATCATGATATGTCGATGAAATAATTCGGATCTAATATATTTTATGCTAATAGTTATACTACACGATGACATATTGACTTACATATCACCAAAGAAATTTGCGAAATGTGTTGGATTTCTTTTTTTAAATTAGAGATCTCTAAGCCTAAGAAATTAGTGAATTTGCGATACTGAGGGCCCATTTCGTAAAGCGAGATAAAATCATTATATGAAATCATATAAGATAAAATTTGAAGTTTTATTTGGATATGAAATTTAAAATTTTAAGTTATATTTTTTATGGACATAAGAACCCCATAAGTTGTAAAAACTATTCATATTACCTAAATTCTTATACAATCTCACCAAATAAGTAAAAGTTCATAATAAAATATAATACACTATTACAGAGTCATTCTAAAAAAAATACAACTTAAGAATTGAATTTTAGTTCAATAAAAAGTAAAATTAAACATAAGTTGTAATGTACTACTCTTTAATATAATCCTCTCACATAATACAGACAAAGGTTAACAAACTACTTATGTCCAGTATAATAGTTGGCAAAGGTTGTTTATATTTATTAAGTAAATGGTTTGTAAATATAGTTAGTATATATTAAATGGTAGACTTTTTTTTACAAAATATAAACTTGTGGGTTAAATTTTTCATTTGAAAATTTTCATCTCATGATTCAAAATCTCAAATCAAGTTTTTTGAAGAATTTGAAATTTCATCTTGTAATTTAAAATTATGAAATGAAATCACCTGTCTAAACACTAATTTCATCTAATAAAATCAAATCACAATATAAAATCAAATCACAACATAAAATCGCATATTCAAACTGCTACTTAAATAGTTAAAAGAAAATATATAAATCATGTACCGCTAGGTATGATGTATGTTATTTTGACTTGCACCAAAAGGCAAGAAGATAAATTTAGAGGGAAAATTTTATGTATAGGCTTTTAGAGTAAAAAAAGGCAGAGAGAATTAAATTGTGGTGGCCAGATAACATTAATATTGCTCAAGTGATCATGTGCAGATTCAGTCATTCATCCAGATAAACAGATCTGACAATAGTCTGCAGATACTGTTAGCACTAATCAAGAAGACATTTATTCATGCTTGGCTCCAAATCACTAGGCTCCGTAGTCCACAATGGAATTGTCTATGTATTAGCTGCTCCACCACCTCACTCCACCAACCACCCACTTTGTTTTCCCTGCCAATCGTGATCGGGACATATTTCAATTATTTCATCAAATATTAATTATTATATATATATATTTATTAAATATTAATAATTATAATTATTTTTTATTTTAATTTATGATAATAATTAAATTGTAAGAGTTAAATAAAAGTTTTTCTAATCATGATTTTTAATATATTTTTTATTTTATATTATTAATTATTATAATTTATAATATTATATATATATATATATATATATATTTAAATATTACTTTTTAAGAATCTGAAAATCCTATGTTCAAGTTTCATGTTAAAATTAAAAAGTTTAAATTTCAAAAAACGAAAAATATTATCATATCAATTAAAACAGAAAATACTAATTTTCGCGGACAGAAGTACCAAATCAATGATTCCCATACACACACATATATATAAAAGTTATCATATTTCTCATTTATATGCCTTTAAACTAAATTTTAATTAAGAAGTGTGTTTTTATTAATTTATTCTTAACTCTTTTTTTAATATAATCAATATTATTTACCTTAAAAAATAATTAACTTCAAGGATAATTTTTTTAAAAAAAGAGGTTAAATGGTTTTAACTTGATTTTAAAAATTAATAAATATTTTTAATAATATTAATAGCTAATATAAAAAAATTAATAGACTGATAAAAAGAAAATTACCTAACAATTTTTTAATTTAAATCCTTTATGTCCTATAATTTTCACATATATATATATTACGTTGATCGATAGATCACATGCAGGCCGCACGCCTTCATGAGGAGCTCACTCTTTTCATTTAATAGTTAATAGTATACAATATCTTTTATTCTTCCCATATCTCTGCAGCAGGCCCGGAATAAGTAAATAAAATATGTGTTGAGATCATATTATGGACAAACAATAACCACCTAGCTAATTGTGAAAACCATGGTTTTGTCAGGACATATTTTGTTATTTATTTTCTTCCGATGAAAAAGATGGTTAGCTAACTACTACTCCTCGCTATTTCTGAGGATATATGTGTCCACTTCTACTACCTTGTTTTCAGGTTGTTCTCATCTTTTTTTATTGCTTTCATTCATCATCGAAATTCATACACTTCTAACCTCATCACACCAAACCATAAACCATTTTTTCTTTTTGCAGCAACCGATTGATTGGCAGGCTCCAGGCTCCCCCACCTATGCTTATTCTTTCATTTGGCTTGAAAAAGGACAGCATCACAATCGAACATATATTTTTTTATTTAATCGTGATGTTTGAATCAGTTTATATTATTTAATAATATTTATTTAAAAGTGTAATAAGATATTTGGTTCGCACGAGCTTTGTGAGAAATAAAAAAAATTAATAGAATTTTTTTTAAAAATTAAATTTATGTAAATATAAATTTAAATTAATTGCACAAATAAATATTAAAGTCATAAAATTGTATTTTATTATACTAAAAGAATCGAACTTTACCCATCACTGAAGATTGGAGTATTGTGGTTTAAGCATTTTCGCACAAGCCTATGCATTTGTGGCGAAATCACCGAACGGATAATGATCTGTTGGAACGTAACAAGGTGAAGACCATCATCTTTTATTTCTTTTAAATCTATCGACTCAAATCATTAAAAAACGTAAAATTAGATGAGGATGAGTATCTAATTCTGTCATAGTAACAATGAGATATTCAAAAAAAGAAATTAAACTCTTAAATCTGATTTAGGGACCATAACTTTATTTATTAATGCACATAATTTATGTTTATTTAATTCAATTATCATTAAATTAAAAATCATGTTCAAATTTTTATACATAGAATTTCACATTTCATAAGATATCTCTATAGGTATCAAATGAGCGGGTTGAATTGAATTTAGGCAGGTCAAAATGGGCTGAGTTAATAAATTGGCAGGTTATTGACCCGCTTAAAATTTACTTAGGCTGAAACCAGTTGGTCTGAAATGAGCTAAAATGCGGATCATAAACCAATCCGCCCAATTCTAATTAAGTTTTAATTGTTTTATTTATTCTTTTATAATTTTTTAATAACTTATAAAATTAATATTTTTCTTTATTACGATTAAATATAACATATAAAATAAAATAAAATGTCTTTTTGAAAATATTTTGATAAGATTTTTCATGAATCAATTTGGAATAGATATTTAGCCCAAACATTGATGAATAGAAATGAGTTGGACCGAAATGCACCGAGCTAATTAATAAGTGGATCAATTATTAACCCAACTTAAATAAATTACACAAATTATAATCCTATAAGCTGATTTTACTACCTCTAAATAACTTTAAACTCCGATTTTCTCAAAGCAAGATTATTTTAGACCACTCTTTTTAACGATTACAATCAAACGTACAAATTCTCCATGAAGTCGATAAATTCTAACATGATCTTGTAATGGTCCCAGTTTAGATTATCAAATGAGAACGTTACAGATGTTCGGGGCGAAAACAATTTTTCAAAAGCAGGAGAACCCCTGGAAGAGCGTATCCAGCACTAGAGCCAACTATTTCCGTGTGGGCTTCTAATACTTCCTCCGTTGCCAAGTAATTTATATTTTTAACTCATGCACACCAAAATTATTTATTTTTTTTAAAAAAATTATATTTATTCACTTTTTAAATAAATATTTTTAAAAAAATTTGTAATATTTTAATATATTTTCTTAATTATGTAAAACTTTCTCCTTATAAATAAGAATAAAATTAAAAAACTAAAATATTAATTATTTTAAAAGTAGTCATTCTAGATATTATTAGGAACCTGACAAATGTAAATGTCTAATAGGTATTTATATTTGGAATCTGATAAAGTTAAAACTTATTCTGTTTGAATAGGTTGGCAATCATTTCTATAAGAGATGACATGAAACTAGAAAATGGAAAATGCATAATTGAAATATAATCATTTATAATTTAAATATAAATAATCAGGTGTCATGCATAAGTTAGGAAGACAAATCAAAAATATATCACAAAAGACACAATAATTTAATGTGGTTTGCTCAATTGACTACATCCACAAGATGAGATGAGCAATCCACCATATAAAAGAGAGTACAAAATATCAAGAAAAGCAACCTCACAAAATTTATTCAGAATAAAAAGAGGTTCACATAAGTATTACACTACCATTTATGTCTCATAAATTCTCCTTCTAAATAGAACTATCAAAGCCTTTAAAAGTATATTATGGGTGCTACCAAGTTAGAAAAAACGAGTCTTAATACAAATTCTCCTCCTAAATAAGATTCTTAAAGCTCTTAGAAGTGCATTATGAATGCTACCAAGTTAGAAGGAATGAGTTTTAATTTATAGAGTCGTAATCTCTTTTCTATAAGAGAAAGAATAAGTCAAATATGAAAAATACATATTTTTCCTTTAAAAAAAAATGAAAACAAACGCCCAATAATTTTTACTCTTTTAGTGGTAATGAACCACAAAATAAGTTGACCCCGAAAATGACTCTGGGCATATTGACACGTTAAAATCATATGGTAAGACAAAGCAATATAATGTAGTCATCATAAATTATCTGATAAGGAAAAAAAAAAATCTTAGTGATTTTGAGAAACGAGACGTAGCCCTGATCCTAGGACATGGGTTGCCACAAGAACACCAACAATGGTGGGGCTCAATCTGAACAAACTTGCATTACTTCACTAACACAAAAGCTTGAAAATTCATTTGAACAATGCACAATTGCACGTGAAGTTCACATGACACGTATTCAATGTTTTTGTGCAACTTTTGCAAGTTTTTTTCCAAAAAACCAAAAGGTGATGAACGAAATCAAAATTGGAAGGACGGCCTTTCAAAATCACATGATCCATCGATCACTTCCAAATCTATTTTGGCCATTTTAGCCATTCATCATTTTCACCCTTAGAAAACAAAGAAACGAGGTGGGCGTCCCCATTAGATAGCACTAAATCAGTTGCTTGCTCCAGATGTATGTCCACTTGGAAAGCATTCCTTCCTCAAAACTTGATCCCCCTGCCGCACTGAAAATTTTATGACACACCTTCTACTAGACAATCTTTGATTATTTCTTTTTTCCCAAAATAAACATGTAGGAGGAGGACACATATTTTGAATAGTGATTGTCTTGAGAAATATGTGGCCATGTATTGTGTTGTTTTGATGATTGATAAAATGATTAAAGTAAATTTGTTTTTTTTTTTAGGGCGTGTATATGTATTAATAGGTGAACTAGGTCTCTAAATTATAGGATGAATAAGCAATATGAATAAAAATAAAAAAATCGAAGCAAATAAGAAAATAAGATCAAAAGCAGAAATCGAGTCTTCATAAGCTTCATCTACAAGTCAAATTAAAAAGCAATAAGAAAAATCAATGGTGAACTCACGAGTAAAATAATTCTCATCTTATAAAGGAACTGAGGAAGTATTATGTTGCACCCCACTTGTATAATTAAAGATATTGAAGACCTTTGCAAAAGGCTAGTTGCGTTCAACTAGGAGAGAACTTGTACGGAAAATATGACTTGAAGAAATTAAGTCCTTCAAGGACTCTTTTTTCTTATTTCGGATAAGAAAAGTTTTAAGAAAATCAAGTCTTTTTAGGATTCTTTTTAAAAGGGAAATTGCATTCGACTGGGAGAGAATATGTACGAAAAATTTGACTTGAGTAAACTAAGTCATTTTGGGACTCTTTTTTCTTATTTCGAATAAGCAAAGGATCGAGGAAACCAAGTCCTATTGGGATTCTTTTTTTCTTATTTCGAATAAATTCAAGTTTGACAAAAACCATGTCATTGGGTGGTATATAATGATCATAAACAACCACAAAATATTCAGTTATTGCATTGGACGTCAAGGAGAATACTCTGAAATAATAGTCATTCATAGCAAGAAACACTCTCACTGGACTAGGTTCTGTAAGCGAAGAATTGAAGCAGAAGACTTATCCTCTCTAAGTTGAGTTTGTCATTTGTATTTTTGAATTGTAACTTTTCTCCGGTAGAGTTAGTTGAGTCAAGTTATGTTGCTGTGATTGTGTCTTTACTTTAGAGTTAGTATTTTGATTATTGAGTTGTAATCTAAAACCGCTTTTTGAAATTTAGCGAAAGTTGTTGAAATCCTACATATTGTAGGTCTTAGTTTTTACAGTCCCTAGAGCAAGGAAATTTTTCAAGGTGTATCATGGTGCTCACTAGTAGAAATAGAGATTTTTTTCTATCGCAAATTAATGAAAAATTTGTGTTATAAAATATGATTTTCCCACTCATTTGCCACTGAACCAGTCCATGAAAACACATGGTGGGAAACAAATCCTCGGGGGAAACTTCATGATTTTTCCATCTGAAAACACTATTATTTTTTCTTTTTCTACTGATATCGATGGGAATAACCATATAATATTTTCCGGTGAAAATTTTTAATGAAAAAGTAGTAATTTTTTAGTAGTAGCTCTTACTATTTACTGCTATGTCATTTACAATTAATGAACCTAATTCATAAAACTCTAAAAAAGTACCGAAAATTAAGTTAATTATAGAGTGCTATATATATAGTATTTCAGATTGTTTATCAGATATTCGGTTTAATTGAAAGTTAAATATTTAAAAGAAGAATTTATTAATCACTAGGAATCAAAAGTGCTGCTCCTATTAATTGAGAATGTGCTAATTCGATGCAATAAACTGACGATTGAAATATTAAGAGCTCGTTAGTCGGCCGTATAAGGATAAGTAATTTCATGGTGAACATTTTGAAGTATTAGTATAAGGTAAAAACACACGCTCATTTAATGTTTAAGTCAAATAAATAAGTATATGATATGTATTTGTATATAAATTTTTGACATTTATCTGTGATTAATTGACATGTACTTTCACCTTATTAAATCATTTAACTATATATATATACTCTTGATGTAAAAACCTACAAGTTTAACACTTAACAATGCATAAATATTTACCTCAATATAATGTTTGAAGAATTTCATCACTAATACAAAGCTGCACTACAAATATAGCATGGTTTCTGATATAATGTTTGAAGTATTTCATCACTAATACAACGCTGCACTACAAATATAGCATGGTTTCTGATATAATATACGGAAAAATTTCTAACTATACAATTGGTTTGACTATCTAAAATTTTAATTTATTGACGAGGATTCAATTTTTCACTTATAATCTCCTTTTCCTCCGATATATATAAAATTAAAAGAACAGGAAAAAATCTCCAGATTGCAAGTTAAATACTTAACACTGCATTAACTTATGAAATTTATATATCACCATATGAGATGTAACATATATGAAATGATAAAACGCCTATATATCAAGATTAAACGCCTAATTGATGACCTTAACTCTGATATCGCTTGTTCGGATCAAGCGTTTACCGTCATGCCAAGAGTTATAACTAATAGCAAAGCCGCTATTTTATTTCTTAACTAAGCCAACCAAGCAAGCATTATATTCGATCATGACTCCGACCCGGCCACCTGCCCCCTCATGGGCCTTACCATAGACAGGATGTTGACTTTATCCAACATTATGTCTTTCATTATGCATATATTTTTCGTGGTATAATAATCTTATTGTTGCGTTCGAATTGAAAACATACAATGATAAATAAATACTCACTGTACATTAGTTAAGATGACTTTCCTGGACTTTCCTCTTCTTGCATAACTGGTAACTAATTACCTTAATAAAGTTTCATATTTTTTTAATTAGTAATTAGACATCATGATGACTTTGTAACGAGAAATGAGATTTTTTGTTCTTGTATAACTTATATAAATAATTTTTTAAAAAAATTTATTATATGTAAAAATAAAGATTTATATAAAAATAAAAATTTCTTATAAAAAATTATATTTTTTTAAACTAAGGGCATACAAATCATTTCTCCTTCTTACAATCGTCCGCCTAAAAAGACAATGAAACTGAGATGTAATGCAATATTAGTAGAATGTGAAACCAAGTATTTATTTTTCCTTTTTGATAACAAGAGCTAGGATGTCCTCCTTCCATTTTAAAATAAGTAATGCTTTTAGCTTGGGCACATCCTTTAAGGAAATTACTCATTTCTAGATAAAAAATTATTTTACCCTATTTATTCTAATAAATATTTTGAAAAAGATGTAACTTTTTAATATTTTCTTGATTATGTATAACTCTCTCCATTTAAATAAGGGTAAAACTGAAAGAACATCATTAATGTCTTCTTTATTATGTGAAACACCACTTACTTTGAAACAAAATCAAAAGCTTATAACATCACTTATTTTAAAACGGAGGCTTACGCAATTGAGTTATAAAATTAGTTAATTGGACTATGATGGGACCTACAATTATCCAAAAGATCTTTGGAGACACTAATCTCCAAATAGATTAAGTGCAACGCTGACTAATTTATTGTTTATTGTTAATAAAAGCAAGTTGTTTAATTAAAGCTTCATTATTGGCTGTTTTAATTTGTCGAAACCAATTAATCTAATGCTACCTTTTGCATACTTGCATCATTAGTTCTCATGATGATCGCTTCAAATGTTGTGTCACTTTACAAAAGAGCGAACAGTAATACTCACTCTAATGCTAAAGTATAGTTCGCAAATTAATTGATGAGATATTTTGTTAAATTTTTTTTTTATTTTTTCCGTTTTAAATATTTATCATAATTTTCTTTTTGAGAATCAAATAATATGAACTTTGATCAACATTTTAAGATGTATTTTTTCAGCATATTGATATGAGAAAATTGCAATTTATAGTACTTTTTGTATAGTTTTTGAATAACCAAATTTTAGTTTTAAAATATTCAATTTAACGAATCTAACTTATCTTTGAAAATTAATCAAATTAACTCTTGAAAAGAGAAATCTGATAATTATTGAAACAAAGGGAGTATTTGATATGTTATATATAACAATAATAAAGAAAAACATTATTTTATTAGGTGATAAAAGATATATAAAAATAAATAAAATAATTAAAAGGGAATACAGCTATTTTCTATCGTGTTCAAGAGGGAAAAGTGCAATTTAATGAAAATATTACTAATAGTACATACAAGTCCATAAAATTAAAGACTTTGATATTAACGGATAGAAAAATTGCTCGGCAAACGATAGACAGTTTTTTTTTTCAAGAAAATATTTGGATATCTCCTTCATCAGAACGAGAGAGGCACACATTCTCTTATTATTAGGCATGTGAGGAAATCTATATGAACAGTAAAAAGCAAATCAATAATGGATTATCTTCAGTTCTAAGTACCTGCTGATTGATGACAGCACCTTTAATTTGCATAGTAATATATTGCTCAATTAATAATTAGTTGAACTCTAAAAAAATTAAAGAACAAAACTTTTTCCGATAATTACGGACCACTTGTAGAGTTAGGGTTTATCCAAAAATGGCAACACATTACACATCCAAGGAAATGGAACTCAAATTAAGTGACCCCCCCACACCCTTCCCTTTTTTTATTTTTTATTTTGCTTAAGATAGTTAGGCCTTTCCTAGAACGAAGGGGGAAGTTAGAATTAATAAAGGCCACTAGGTATGGTCAATACCTCTTTTAATACAGCCTCATTATACCAATTATTATTAAAAACCTAAATGTATATATATTAAGAAAAAAGAAATGATTGAGGAAAGAAAAAATAGTTAGAAATGGTCGGAAAAGGAAAGAACAAAGGGAGGGGGAGGGGAGAGTACCACATGCTTAATGATGCAATATTGCTGACCATAAAATATTAAAACTCTATATAATTTAATGTTTTTGCGCAAAACCATTAAAATTATAAAACAGTGAAATAATCAAATGGAAATAATTAAAGGGATAATATTAATAAATACTCCGAGTATGATATGTTTTTCAAGATACACAGAACAGAGACAGTGCACCTTCTCACCTTATCTAACTAATACTATATCATAAAAATTTAAATATAAATAAACTCTATATATGTATGTACGCATAAATGGGAAGCCAATAAATGCGTACGAAGAAAATCTCACTTTCAACTATATATGCATTCAATTTCAGGAAAAGATACAATCCATGCTATGGGTTTTCAATTTCAGTTTTGAGGTTAGCTATAACAAGCATTTTGTTATTTAGTAATATGAGTTGTGGTGGGATGATTGATATTTTTTTTATTTTTAATAAATGATTTCGGACTATGTTGATTGGACTTTTCAAAAATATCAATAGGTGTATGCCGCATCCTTCAAATATAGTGTCCAACACTCACCCATCGATATTTTTGAAGAATCCAAATAACATAGGTTTCAGGTTAAAATCTCTAGAAATGAAAAAAATTCTATTGGATCTAAGCGTCAGTCCGCCAGCTTTCACCCAGACAAAAAAGGTGAGTGATATTACACGGGGTGAGAGTGCACATGATCAACGCTGAAACCGCCTTTTTCAAGAAATTGGCCCTATAATATGCAAAATCGAATTTAATTGCATCCCAATAAAAAATATTGAATATCAAATAAGAAATAAAATAATTAAAAAGAAGAAGCCTTTTGTTATTATTTTTTCCTAGTTGGATTCCACCTCTTCCCTCTCTCTCTAATAATGAGAAGGAGAAAAAAATAAAAGACATCAAAGAGAAAATGATTAATTGGTACTTACAAGAATTTTAATAAGAAAGGAGACACCTGAAATAAAGAAAAACTCAGTTAAGACTCAAAATAGGGGCAACAGAATGTAGTGATATATATGTGTGTGTGTCAGTATATATACGTTACTCGATATTTATTCTAATTGAAGGTACATAATTATATTTGATAAAATAATTGAGGTATACTTAAATCATTATTAGAAATACAAATTTTTTTTACCTCAAATCAATGAATATTTTATATTATAAAATATGATTTTTCCACTTATTTTCCACCGAACTAAATCATTGGAAAAATGCATGGTGGAAACAGATTCTCACTAAAATAGTGAGAACTTTCATGATTTTTCCATGTGAAAATACTATTATTTTTTTTTCACTGATAATTGGTGAAGATAGCCACATAACATTTTTTCAATAAAAAATTTTAATGAAAAAACAATAATTTTTTAATAGTGAATTGATCTCATCGTAATAAATTTCAGGCTCAGACATAAGCATGCACATTGCTTCTCGATTAGATGCGAAGTTAGAATTTAAAGAGTTCAATATTCTAATTTTATTAAGTTATTTTAAATTACAATAATATTATTTGTACAAACTCATTAAATTTTATAATATAAATACAAAAATCTAAATTAAAATTATTGAATTGAACTAGACTCGTAAATTATATGCCAGAGATAACCTACGTCTGCAAACTTAAAATTAAATTAACCAAATGAAAGAGCAAATCACCAAATAACAATCAATTTTAGTAGCAATAAGTATGAGGTTTAAATGTTTGTTTTTCCTGATTGAGGCAAGCACATATATTATACTAGACTTTCACAATATATAATTTATATTATCTAGTCTAGGAAAATATTAATGAAAAAATAGTCAACCACCAACATGTTTGGCTCGATTTCGACTTTGGGGAAAAGTAGCAAATGAGAGAGACATAATGCTCTCATAAAGTTCCCTCTACTATTTTCCTTTTCTTGTTGATGGTAAGTATTGAAGTTCTTTTCCATATAAAGTTTTTTTTTTTTTATGTATTAGTAATATTTTTCGGTTTGGATTGAGAATTAAACCAAACCCAAAAATTTTGGTTTTTGGTTTTTGGTTTCAGTCAATGTAAAATCGAAAAAATTATATTATTTCTCTTACATTTTTATCTAGCATATGTATACCTTGCTTCTTCACTTAATTAATCCACTTTGTTTCAGTGGCACATTCAAAAAACTCCAACATTTTGAATAGCCAAAATATATATATGTAGTACGAGTAAATCCAATAATTAAATTGTACAATAACTATTACATCACTTATGCAAATTAATTATATAATGTAATAGGCATTAAAAACATATTAATAATTACACACAAATCATTTCTTTTTTTAAATCGAAAATTTATTAAATACGATCTCTCGACTCTTACAAAATAGAAATAGGATCAGCATATATTTTACGTTCCTAAATATATTATTGTTGTTATAATTATAAGAAAAATCATTACACCTTATGATAAACAAACTTTCTTATATAATTTTTATTTGTTTTGCTAAAGTAAAAAATTTATAATTGAAAAGTCAAACTAAGATTAAAAAATAAAAATTGAATCATTTTGATTTAGATCGAACTGTATATTTACAAAATTGGAAGAACGAGAAACTGAAATGAAAGTTCTTGTAATTCATTTAAAACAACAATTGAAGTTCTCCATTTTTATCACAAAGAAGGAAAAGAAGAAAAGAAAATAACTGCTAACAAACAAGGCTAAACACACACATAACCTTTTCAACTTGTCTTTATTTTTCATTTAGCACTTTAACTCAATTTTATTTCATTTTTACCTACTGTAATTTTATTTTAAAAATCGAGGACATTCGCTAGTTTTCGTAAAAATAAAAAATAAAAAATAAAAAATAAATTGACGGATGTCCGTCAATTTTTTTAAAATAATATTAATTTTTAAATAGTTTTTGCGTATTTTTACAAAAAAAATCGACAAACATACGCAGATTTTCTTAATATCCGTCAGTTTTCTTTTTAAAAAAATTATTGGCAACCCGACGTGAGTCCATTAAATTTTAATATTTCTAGTAGTGTTATTAATAATGAACCAGAGTCTTTTATTACCCATATTAAATATGAGTTCTTTTTACTCGTATTGGAGTGAGTTAAAAATTAAAAAAACAAGATATTTTGGTTAAAGCTAGATGACTTGGATGGTATAAAAAATACATGGCATTATTTAATTAAATATTTTATCCCTTTTTAAAAATATTTATCAACACGTGTTGGATAGTGTACACTAAATAATATTCAGTATTTATACTCAATTTTTTATTTTATTTTTTCAAAAATTAACGGACATCTATTAATTTTTAAAAGGTAAAATTATAATTAAAGAGTATAAATAAAATAATAAAAATATAAAAAAGTATTTTATGTTTAAATAAAATATTAAAAATAAAGTGAGGGGGTTAAAATGAAATAAAATTGAATTGGAGTAACAAAATAAAAAAATGAAAATAAATTTAAGAGGATGTGCATTAGGTTTGACCAACAAACAATATTACTAACAAGTACTGCTCCAAAAGGATAAATAAACCGTCGTTAAGTTATTAATTGTACTTTTCTTAACCATGGTTAAAGACAAAACAGATTTGGAAGCTTTGCTTATACTCTCTGTTAAAGCTAAAAAGCAACGTTGTTCTGCTTTCTGTAATATAGTGTGAGAGTGCCTTCGTCCCTCGGCCACCTGCAAATTCGCAAGCCTTTCGCCGCCTTCTACTACTCCCCCAAATTCTCTCTTTGCAATCTTTTTAACCCCCCACTCTCTCTCTCTCTCTCTCTCTCTCTAAATCTTCTTTACATTTTCGAGAAGTACAGTTGTTTTTCTTGGAGCTCAAAAACCCAAGTGGGGTTGGGTTTAGCTGTGAAGATTTGTACTTTTTGGGAATGCTATGTAGAGCATGTGGAGAGCCAAAAATTGGTGATTTCAAGAAAGTAATGCATCTTTGAGGAAAATAATACTAGTTCAAGAATAGGATTTTCTTGCAGAAAGTTTGGTGTTCTTTTTTCTTTGGATGAGAGCTTTGTACTTAGTAAACTGATCTCGGAGCTGAGTGTTAATTTTGGTGTGTTTTGAAGAGGTGGGTTTTGTTTTAAATTAACTGATTGCTTGTATTGGTGTGTATAAATAATTGTGAGTTGTTAATTAATTTGGGAAATCTTGAAGGGGTTTATACTCTAATGATTGAAATTGAATAAAAAGATTTGAACTTTTTTAACTCAAAGAAGGCTCAAGTTGGTTTGTTTTATTATTTTAAAGTATCTTATGAAACTGAAACCTCATTAAACAATTGGGGCTTTGACTGGTAACTTATTATTTATATCTTTTCTACTGTTATGGGTTTTATATAATTTTACTGATTAGGACATTAGTTTATGTTAACAGTTTTTGGTTTACACTGTATATGCTTGAGAAAGTCTAAAGTGTTTGGATTGTTGTTGAAAAAAAAAAGTTACTGGACCAGGTGTGGGAGGGTTCCTAATAATGCCAGAGCGCCCAAACATAGAGCAATTTTGAGTAGCAGTTATCCACTTCTTCATCATGCCTCTCTCTGAGTTTTTGAAAATGGCTAGAGGGAAGCTTGAATCTGGCCAGCAGAAGATCTCATCTACGGCAAATCTGTCTTCTTTGTGAGTACAGTTTCTGTTTTGCACTTCCTGTTTAAAAGAAAAAGCTTCCATTTTGCATCTTGTTGATGCTCTTTTATGATTAGAACCAGTTGATAGATAGTTAGGTAGTTGGTGGTTGCTATGTTTTGAGAATTGCTTGGTTTTTATGCAGTCCTGAGAATGACTTGGTTGAGCTTAAATGGCAAAATGGTCAGATTGTGATGCAAGGACAGTCCAGTAGTGCCAAGAAGAGCCCTGTTCCTAGTAATCTTCCCTCAAGTGCCTCGGAGGATAGAGACAAGTACATAGGAAATTCGTCAACCTCTAAGATTGGGAAGTTTGGTCTGATGGACTCTATGTTGAATGATATGCCATTATCTGTGCCCACTGGTGAATTAGATTTGATTCAAGAGGATGAAGGGGTGCCTTGGTTAGGTTATTCAGCAGATGACAATCTGCAACAAGATTATTGTTCTCAACTATTACCTGAAATATCTGGTGTGGAAAACGAACCATCCGGACAGAGCATATTTGGTTTAATAAATAAGAGAGGTAGTTCTGATAAGATGATTGGGGATTCACATAGTGTTCCTGTTCATAATGCTGTGAATTTTGAGCAAAGAAATACATCAAAGGTTTCTCCTTCTTCCAGATTTAACCTGTTAAGTTCATTGGAATCTCAGAAAGGTCATGCGTCAATTCCTACCCCAGAATCAGGAGTTTCAGATATCTTTAGCAGTAAAAATAGCAATACTCCAATGTCTGTTTTGGGAGATTCAAGTCAAAGTCAAGCTTCAGCTGGTGATGTTAAAAGCAATAAAATTCAAAAGCAAAATATGCCTGGAAATAGGTCCAATTTGTTGAACTTCTCACATTTCGCAAGACCTGCTACATTTGTTAAAGCAGCTAAGCTTCAAAATATTACTGGGGGTTCAAATGTCTCAGGTTCATCTATCATAGAGCCAAAGGGGAAAAAAGGAGGAGAAAAAGTGACAATTGGTGACAATCATGTTAGTGCTGCAGCAGCTGAAAACTATTTAACTTCCAAGAAGGAAAATGTTCTCCATCATCCAACTAATGTGGTATCTTCCCAACTCGAGTTAGGAGCATCTAGAGCTAGTTTTCATGATAGATCATGTCATATCGAACAGTCTGATAATGTATTCAGAGATTGTTCAAGTAATAATGACAACACCCTTGGTCAATTTACTGGTGCAAAGGCGACGAAGGATATTGCTGATGGTGAGAGAAATGTTGAACATGGGGTTGCTTCTTCATCTGTATGTTCTGGTAGCAGTGCAGAGAGAGGATCAAGTGATCAGCCTCATAATCTAAAGAGGAAAAACCGAGATAATGAGGAGTCCGTGTGTCGAAGTGAAGTAAGTTTATTGTTTAAAGGCTATTATTTCTAACGTCATTTTGTAGTATGTTACTTCTTGTCAGGATGCTGAACAGTCTGACAAGGAAATATCTTTTGTTCAGGATGTTGAAGAAGAAGAATCTGTTGGTATAAAAAAAACTTGTCATGCTCGAGGAGGTACAGGTTCAAAGAGAAGCCGAGCTGCAGAGGTGCATAATTTATCTGAGCGGGTGAGCTAACCATTACCATATCATCTTTTCTTTTCTTTTCTTTTTTTTTTCATTTTTTGGTTGTAGATCTTATTGAGACAATTTAGATCTAAATGCTTTCTAATTCATTTTCTGCAAACAGAGGCGAAGGGATAGGATTAATGAAAAGATGCGTGCATTACAGGAACTAATACCCAACTGCAACAAGGTATGAAAAGTCTTGGATAAGTTAAACTCATGCCGACAAGTTGATTTCTATCATTTTGTCTATTCCTTTTCCAAACCATACCTCATCAAGCAATCAACTTTGCAAGTTAGTTAAAAACTCAGAAAATGTGATTATTTATTGAGCTCAATCCATAAGCTAGAATAAGATTTTTCTGGTACTACACTATATATTTCAAGTTCCCTTGGAACTGACGTGGTTTGATGAAGTGTTGCTGTTAATCTAAAAATCAGCCATAACCTGTAGTTATTGTGTCCTAACCCCTTGGTAGTTTCTCATTTTGATCTTTTTACTGGTTTTCCTTATTGATTGCTAGGCTGATAAAGCTTCAATGCTTGATGAAGCTATTGAATATTTGAAGACACTTCAACTGCAAGTACAGGTTAGATGAGGGTTCTCTATGCTTGTGAAATTTGATTCTTAAGAACTGAGAATTAGAGTCATACGTATAAGTGGTAATTGCCTCATCCCATTTGGTTTTTGCAGATAATGTCTATGGGAGCAGGGTTTTGCGTCCCCCAAATGATGTTTCCTACAGGAGTGCAGCACATGCATGCTGCCCAGATGCCACATTTCTCCTCAATGAGTTTAGGGATGGGTATGGGAATGGGTATGGGATTTGGGATGGGTATGCTTGAGATGAATGGCAGATCCTCTGGCTGCCCTATTTTTCCAATGCCCTCTATACAAGGAGGACACTTTCCTGCACCTCCTATTCCTTCTTCCACCGCTTATCCAGGAATGGCTGTATCTAATCGTCATGCCTTTGCGCATCCTGGTCAAGGACTTCCGATGTCAATCCCTCGAGCATCTGTGGGTCCTTTGGCAGGGAAATCATCAACTGGTGCTGCTGTGCCGTTGAACGTTGCAAGGGTAGGAGTTCCAGTGGAGATACCTAGTGCATCACCAATTTTGGATTCCAAAAATCCAGTACACAAGAACTCCCAGATGGTCCGTAATGCTGAACCTAGCTGCCCACTAAATCAGACATGCAGTCAGGTGTGTGTTTTTATCAAGAACTTATGATGTTCTATCTAATGAAAGGAGATTAAGAAAAAAGAGAGAGAAATGATAGTTAGAAGTATTGCAATTGCTTTTCTACTGCTTGGCATAGTTTATTTTTGTGTTTATGTATAGTCATCTTTGACCTGATTCTCTTCCTTAATTTCTTGAATCTGCCTAAAGTACTAGTTTTCCTATCTGAAAATATTAGCTTCAGTGTTAAAAGTTGTCTCTAATAGTGTGGGGTGATGAAATCATTCTTGTTTTTAGATTCTTTTATTGTATTCCATATTTCAAGTTACCTTGTCATGTGTTACTGGTGCTTATATAAAGATGGGAAGAGTTGGATGGATTCCTAGGCTAATTCAATAAAGAAAAGATCATTCCAAATGAGAAGATTGATTTCTATAACAGTATATTTTCTCATTGTAGGCTGATAGTCATAAATGTGGCAGTCAGGGTGATGGTATAGTTAAAGTATTGGCCACAATTTGGAACTTTGATTTGAGACCACCATGTGATATTATACATATTTAAATATATAAGGAACTTGAGAACAGTTTCTACAAGATGGCGAAATACTGTCGTACGATATTGCACCAAGGGAGAAATCACTTAGCATTTTTCGTCTCCCATCTGCTTAAGGCTTGGTGGACATAGTTATCCAACATTTTTTGTTGGTGGGGCAGCGGGTACCAGATCGAATATCTGTTAGGAGTTTAGGACCGAAATAATCAGGTGTTGTGCCGAAGCTAACACAGCAAACCTCAAAAGATGATAAATAAAAAGACAAACGAGAAATATATCAAACGAGACACAATAACTTAATGTGGTTTGGTCTATCGACTTATATCCACAAAAGGAGATGAACAATCAACTATATAAAAGAGAGTACAAAATATAGAGAAAATTAGCCTCATAAAATTCACTAGAGTAAAAAGAGGTTTACACAATTGGTAGTGTAACAATTATGTCTCACAAGTTCTCCCCCTAAACAAGATTCTCAAATCCCTAGAGACTACATTGTGGATGCTACCAATTAGAAGCTTGTTAGGAGACGAGGGATGTACCCAAAAATTACATGCTATCTTGAGAACCTCGTCTCTAGAAGAAAAGGTTTTACCCTATCTTTTCTAGTTTTCTAGTTTTACCTTTGCAACTAGCGGATCTGAGCACATTCTGTTTTCTGCTTCGTATTCATCTATCATACCCTGGTCTTGCTGGTTAATCGTTGGCTTCAGGATGTGAATGCCTTTTCAGGACTTCTTCCAATAAACTGAAAAAAGGCATCTTAGCTTACATAAGCTGCGGAAATATTACTCAAATTCCATGGCAAGTAGCTGAAAAAAGGCATCTAGGTCGCACGTGCTGCTATTGGTTCCTAGTGGTGTTAGATATTATTCAAATTCCATGGCAAGTAGCTTGGTATGTAGTTGTAAGTTAGTCAAATGCTTTGAGTTTGTTCATTGTTGTCACCGGCTCATTTACACACACTTGGAGGCACTTGGAATTTTCTGGTTCCATGATGGATTCATGATATTCCATGGTAGTTTGCCATCTAAATTGACAGAAGTTCTAACTAATCAGGATACATTTGGAAATCTTTGGTTCCTTGTGAAACTGGCATATTTTCTTTCTGCTTCTGGCTCTAAGCTGAGGGCCAATTACTAATACTGTAAAATTGCTCCTGTATTATCCTGGGCCAAGTGTAAATTGGTCTAACATAATAATTCCTTGCAGTCATGTATATTTTTGGGATAAGTATTCATGAACCAGAAATATTACTGGCCCTCAGTATATTTTACTTTGAATTCATGGTGAACTAGTAGTTTTCCTTCTTGTCAGATAGCATCAGTGCTTCATCATCTTAATAAGTTCTATTTCCTGCTATACCAGGTTCAAGCAACAAATGAAGTTTTGGACAAATCAGTGTTGGTGCAAAAAAATAACCAGCTTCTTGATGTTACTGATAGTGCAGCTAATAACTTGACCAACCAAACAGATGTGCCTGGAAATGAAGCTGGTGAGTTTGTATTAGAAAAGACTTTGATAATGTAGGGAGGAGCAGCTTCATTCGTTATGCCATTCCTCCCTGTTATATTGTGCATCACTGCTAAAACACCCTTTGTTGTGCATATGGTCCTCCTTTTTGGCTGTCACCTGGAAGATAATCGAGTATTTCACTGAATGCAGGTTCCAGTTTGTAGACACAACTTTATGTTCTGATCAATGGCAGTTTGGTTTTCATCTAAGGAAGGAGTCATTTTCTCATTCAGTGGAAGGTAGCCCCTTTTAACTCCAACCAGTATGCAGTTACGAGAATCTAATTGTTACTGGATATAACTGGTAGAGTTCCCGAATGAAGCTAGTTTTTTCAACTGCCATTGGATCGTAGACAAATGCACAGATTTTGATAATGTAAAGAGAGACCATAATTTTCTCCTTCCAATGTACATCAAAGATATCTAAAAGCATTTGGGAGCAGACTTCTTCCCACCCTCCCCGTGAAGGATCAAGTTTCTGGCATCTCAACTGTGTAATGTGTACTAGACATATCAACGTTCTTCAAATAATAAAATAGCGCAAGCAAGCATTTGTCATATATACCTGTACTTTCAATATCCATGTGAGCCTACTCTCTCTCTTGTGACCATCTTACAACCTCATGTTTGATAATTTTTCTCCACGCATGCTAGATGCTGTTATATGAAGCAGAGAAAACTTAGTTTTAATTATCTAATTGGACCTAGGTTCCTTTGCAGAGAATATAGATATATACTTGAACAATTCTAAAATTTTAACCAAGTTCTGAACCTATAATTGCGGGAGTTCAATGATGAGAATATAATCTAAGTTTAATTGCTGGTTCCTTCCCTTCAACTCCCCAACAGAATTTGTTCCTATTACCTCAGGCTAAGGTTAAAAGGAGGGAATACAAAATGATTATTTTCAGCTAAGCTTTGATGGGTAGAGTTGCCTTGTGATATACCATCGTAATGATAAGAAGAACAAGAGAAGGCAGGAAAAAACATGCTGATTTGCTTTTATCATCCTGCTAATATTCTTGATTCTCTCTATATACAAACAGCTACAAACCCTTTGAAACAAAAGAAAGGTGGATAAAAAGGAGTTACTGCAGCTGTGTTTTTATTTTCCCTGCTCCATCAATTCTCAAGTCTTAACCAGCTCCTTAATTGAACTTGACACAGGCCTTAAATATTGAAAGTTGGTTAGTACAAGATTTTAAAAAGGTGAAAGTTACTAATGAGAAGAAAAGCAGTCCTTTTCACGTCATCAATCCAGCTTGACAGCCGATACGAGCGAATTTATTGCACATGTAGCTTCATGCCCCAGTTATTGTTCCTCTTTTGAGTCCATTAATTTCCTGCGATGAGAATTGTGTTATGCATAGCCTCCTTTTTAAGGAGGAGACGTGTATGTCTCCTCATCCCTTCTTTCTACCTTTATTTGCTGGATCCTCTTTGCCTATGCTTTTTTTCCCAAAAATGGACATCACATTTATATCGGATGTGCAAACAGTCTCACATTAAATAAAAAAGAAAGATACATGTAACGTGCATCAAAATTTGTGGGAAAAATTGTGCGAGCTTAAAGGATTAAGCTGGTGTTCAAATGACTTTCCATAACCATACCAGTTTCCAACTGAATTTTTGAATTCTTGAACGCCATGATGCAAGAGCATAACAAACCCATTGTAGCCGTACATTCTTGCACGCCTGGAGCTGCATGTACGATTCATTCAATTACCTTTAGGAAAAGATATGCAGACTACTGGAACTAAGTAGTCTCACAAATAGAGATTTTTTAGTGATATGCAACAAGAACAAAACTATCTATAGAAATGTGACACTTTATGTACATCATCATCCAATCAATTGAATAGGTTTTTCCACAAACTCACAAACTGACTCGAACAGTCAAATAGGACGAGAAAGCACAACTATACAATACCTATGACAAACACTAGAATCATACAACACCCCAAACAAAACTATCTAAAAAATGAAGGAAAGAAAAGTTTAAGAAAAGAAAAATAAAAATCACACAACTAATAAAACAACTCGCTTATGATCATTGTAATGTTTCTTCCCTTTATATTATTTGGTTTTAACTTCATTCTTTGTATCAGATTTAGAGCTGGGAGACTTCCCAATGATTGCTTTCTTAGCCTTCACAAGAGACTGCTTCACCTTGGACATAAGGTTGTTTGACTGCTTTGTCTTTACTGGTACTTCTTCTGTAGCTTTCTTGTCTTCAGCATCCTTGGGAGCTTCTGTTTTTGCAGTCTCCTCAACTTCTTTCTCACCTTCAGCAGTCTTCTCGTCTTTTGTCTCTGTCTCCAACTTCTGAGCCTCTTCAACTGATGGTTCAGCGGTAGCATTCTCATCCACTTTCTTCTCAACTTCTGCAGCTTCATTGGCTGCAGTAGCAGGAATTGTTTCATCCTTTGTGCTCCCATTTTCAGCAATTGGTTCAATGTCTCTAGAGGTAATCTCCACTTCTGGAACCTTTTCAGCGACTTCTGATGTTTCAACTCCCTTTGCTTCTGGTGCTGCTAAGTCCTCAGTCGAAACACTTTTCTCCCCCTTCTCATCTTGATCATTAGTTGTAGCAGTCTTCTCATCGTTTTTGCTCCCATTTTCAGCAATTGATTCAATGTCTCTGGATGCAACTTCCACTTCTGGAGCCTTTTCAGCAACTTCAGATGTTTCGACTCCCTTTGCTTCAGGTGAAGCTAATTCCTCATTAACAACACTTTTCTCCCCCTTCTCATCTTGGTCAATGGTTTTCACATCCTTTATTTCTCTCTCGACATTTTCCACTTCTTCTTTTGGTGGTGCTTCAGCAACTGTAGCCTCTGGAACCAATTCCTCTTTTTCCTCCTCAATGACAGCATTGTCTCGAGCAACTTCTGTAGTATTTTCCTCATCCATTTTCTGCATTAGTGTTTCTAAAGTAGTTGAAGTTACTTGTTTTGAGCTCTCTGCAACAACAGGTTCCGCTTTTGGGGCCTCTTCTACCTTATCTACTGGAATCGCTTCTTCATTTCCTGTAACAGCCTCAGCAGCTTCTTGCTCAATCTTTTCAGTAACTTCAGTTGGCTTTTCCTCTACAACAGAAGCTGGTTCTGAAGCTTCTTCCTTGGGTTCTGCTTTCAGAACTTCTTCCTCTTTAGCTTTTTGCGATTCACTGGCCTCTATATCTACTTGCTCCTTCTTGTCCTCAACAGCCTCAATTGATGTTTCCACAATGTCAACTGTTGCTGGCTGCTGTTCAGGCTTTTCCTCAACAGGCTCTATTTTGGATTCTTTGTCTAAAGTTTCAACATTTCCAGCCTCCACTTGGACCTCTGGTTCACTTTTGGTAACATCAGCAACTTGATCAGGAATACTCTGAGCTTCTGGTTCAGGGGCAGGTTCCTTGGTTGATTCTGGAATATCTTTGTTAGTGACATCCAATGCAGGTGTCTCATCTTGTTTCTCAACTTCTTCAACAGTAGGAGGCTCAATTTCCTTGTCTGCTGTCTTTTCTTCTGATTCTGCTGAAGTAGCAGGTATGCTTGGCAATTCCTCAGCTTCTGGCTTCTCTTCATCGTGTGTTGTGGCTGGCGGAGCAGGTTGTTCATCAACTTTTTTTACCTCTTCAGTTGTTGGGGGCAATGGGTCATCAGCTATTGACTTCTCTTCCTCAATTGTTGGCTTCTCTTCTTCATCAGCCTTCTTTACTTCTTCCACTATTGTTGGAGCTGGTTCATCAGCTTTAGGCTTCACTTCCTCATCAGCTTTCTGTGCTTCTTCCATTATTGTTGGAGCTGGTTCATCAGCTGTAGGCTTCTCTTCCTCGTCACTTCTCTTTACCTCTTCAATTTTGGCTGGGGGCGGTTCCTCTATTGTCGGCTTCTCATCAGCTGTCTTTACTTCTTCGACTATTGTTGGAATTGGTTCATCAATTTTAAGCTTCTGTTCGTCATCGCTCTTCTTTATCTCTTCAACGATAGTTGCTGGTGGTTCCTCTATTGTTGGCTTCCCTTCCTCATCATCTTTCTTTACTTCTTCGACTATTGTAGGGGCTGCTTCGTCTGCTATTGGCTTCTCATCTTGATCAACTTTCTTTACTTCTTCAGTTAGCACTTGGGATGGTTCCTCTGCATTCAGCTTCTCCTCGTTATCAACTTTCTCGGAGTCTGGTTCCACTGATTTTGGCTTTTCTTCCTCATCATTCTTCTTTGGCTCTTCAATTACTGTTGATTCGCTTTTTGTGTCCTCTATGTTTATTACTGGTTCAGTAGAAGAAACCACTGGACTTGGGGAATCTTCTTCTTTTGGTTTTACTTCATTCTCCTTGGTAGGAGGGACACTCTCTCCTTCCATAATCTTAACCTCTTCATGCACTTCCTTCTCAGCTTGCTGCAGTAAACATGAAGAAGCAATGAGAATAGAAATCAAATGAGAAAATGTTTAGACTAGAAGGGGAACAAAAGGCACCGAGACTCTGGTAGGTCACTATCCAATTCTTTGAAGAAACTTAATGAAACTGACTGGATGACATAAATCTGAACTAGATAAAAAGAGGACAAATTTGGGGAAACACAAGCGGTAATTTCCTCATCAGTCACCAAGTCACAACAAAGACTGATACTGACAAAAAGCACCTTAGGCAATAAGCTTGGCTTTTTCTTTGGTGAACTCAGCATATAATACTACTACTAACTTTTGTCACATTCAAGTTACTTGAGAGGTCAAAAGGATAATGAAATAAATAGGCCAGAACAGCTACGCAAAAAGCAAGATTCCAAGTTTCACCTTCTCATAAACAAACCAACAAGTCTTCATCTCAGAAAAACAACCAAACATTTCATTTCAATTCTTTTGTTATGATATCATGAACAAAAACTACAGAATAATTTCAGCAATCTTCCTCAAAAAAAAAAAAAGTCCTTATTTTTCTGTTTTAAGGACAGGTAAAATTCACTGGAACACTGAAGTTCTCTGTTTTTACTTTCTTACAGATAGCAGCGACTGATAAGGATCATCACCCTAATATCCTTATACTAGTACAATCAAAATTGCAATATAGACTAGGAACCTTGAACTCAAAGATCAAAATTACAATTGAAAATCTAAAATCTGTTGTGTGCTGGAAAAACTCAACACATAACAATAGCAGATGATGAAGCAGAGTAAAGGGTATATTTGCTGCAAAACTCTTATCTATAAGACTACAACCAAACAACCAAAAAGGGTATTTCATAAAAAGCTGTCAACATATATATGTATCCATTAAAAAGTAACGAGACAAGAAACACAAATCATATATATGTATCTGGTAAAAATAACTAGAAAGAGGAAGAGAAAATTCAGAGAAGCTTACCTCAGAGGCAGTAGTAGGATGATCTGATGAAACAGTATCAGTAGCCATGTATAGAGAGTGATGATGAAGAGTTCAAAGAAATGATCCTTCTTCTTAAACTGATAAACAAGATTCAGCAGATTAAAGAAAGAAAGAAAGAAAGAAAAAGGGGGCAGACAAGAAAGGAAAAAGAATGATATGGTTGGCAATAGCCCAAAAGAGGCTTTCAAAGCAAATACACAAGTAAGTAGAGAACCACACTCACATAAACTCTCTCTCAGTCTCCAACCCCACCGCCAGCCCCCTTTTGAAAAGTAAGAAACAGGGTGGACTGATGTTCACATGGATGGATGATCTGTCACCCAATGGGCGGAATTACTTTTAACTAATCCTCAAGAATTTTCAATTCACTAATCCTAATTAATTATGATGGAAAGACCACCTTTATATCTCGAATATGAACAAAATATAAATATATAATTAACTCGGCAAAGAAAAAGAATATAATTATGTTGTGAAAATATGAAGAGGATAGTGTTGTCAAGAATTGGATTGGCATGGTTTCTCTAGTCTCCAGAGTCGGAAAAGCTTTCATTCATTGATGGGACCATTTTGTTTAACAGCCTAATACTACTAATAATTTGGCAAACAGTTGGCTATTTTGTCCACTTACTGAGAGTTGCAATTTGAAATTTAAAAGATACTTTTTTGGCCCCAATTATTCATTTCAGGTCATTTTCCCTTTTCCAGTGTGGCTAGCTTCTCGTCACCAAAAGAAAATTATTTTGGCCATGGTCCATGGACGGTGTCTAGTTGGTTTTATATGTATGTTTTTAATGAAATAAAAGTGCAATTGTTTACTATTAAGATATAGTATAGTTTAAGAGGTCCATGTCATGTATGACGTTTAAAAAAGTTTCTTATGACTACAGAAATCTCTCATTATAGAAGCTCTTTAATTTTAAGGACATTCCAAACAATAGAGAAACTAATTATGTGGCTCCTAAATCTTCTAATCTTGCTTATAGCTAGTAATATAATGGTTATTCGACAAAATTTGCTACTTAATTGTTTTGCTTGCGTTATAGAAGGTATTACAAGAATCTCTCCCCGTTCACATAAGCCTCATATTATGTCTTTTAAGGAGCTCAATCGGGATAAGAAGGGGTTGCTTAGGTGATATACATTCTTCATTTTTAATCATCAAGAGAGAGAGAGAGAGAAAAAAAATCATATGGAGGGGTAATAAAAGAAGATTCAATCAGCCTAGTGGCCCTAACATGTATTAGAGTTTTGATTGGAGGTTCAACCTAGATTGTTCTCTATCCTCAGCTTGTAGTTATTTTGATTCTTCAAAACATGAATTAATTGTTGGGTTCTCCATTAAGCACATGTTACTTTTATTAGTTCAAAGAAAAAAAAAGAAAAGAAGTTCGAAGTGACTTGCAGTAGGGTAGCCATCTAATTGTTCAAGCAGAACGATGGATAGATAAAATAGGCGAGGATAGTTTAATTATAGCAAATGGGTGGTATTGTACCTGGTAGAGGTGTTTCAACAAAAATATTGAGCCCCTTGGAAGATATTGACAGGGGGTTTAATAAATATATTTTCTTTATCTCAATTTACGTGAATTATTCGCTTTTCAAGAATTAATTTGAGTAACTTTTGAAAAAGTTAAATCAAATTTTAAAATTTGGATATTCAAAAATTAATAGATACCGTAAGTAATAAATTTATTGTATAATGAAAAAATTACATTATAAAGTGTCAGAAACTTTAGAAAGCTTGAATATCGAAAAATAAAAAACGTCACGTAAGTTAAGGCTGGAGAAGTGATTTATTGAGTTGGCAATCCAATTAGCCCTGTTAGTGAACTAGAATTGGGAGATTTGATTTCATAGCTCCTTACAAATCTGTTTTTAGTTTTATACCATTATTAATTCAGAGATCTGCACTTTTATACGTAAAAGATCTAAAAATATCAATTTCTTTTATTTAATAAATAAATATTTTCAATAAAAGGGAAGAGGTGCCGTTCCTTTCCCTTGGATGGGGCAATTATCATCACTATTATTTAATTTCTTACTTCATACCACTACTGTTAGCCTGTCACCAACACTTAAAACACTATTATCAATTCTTAATGTGAAAAAAAATCATAAAAATGCCATCTTATAAGTTGCTCTTCTTTTCGTTCCACTTTATATAACACGAGTTTGAAGTACGAGAATTAAACTATAAAATTTTAATTTTTTTTTAGTTTTTTATAATAAAATTAACATATTTAAAAGAATGAAGGGTAAAAACACATTTAAAATATTTTTTTTTTTGAATTTTATACCTGAATTATCAAGTGTGCGAGTTTCTACTTGAACTTTCACCAAATATTTATCGAAACATACTTTAACTATGAATTGCTCATTTATTTTTTCCTATTTGAGCTATGTTGATATTTCAGGTAGAAAAAGAAAACGACTGATAATTGAGTTGTAACTTGATAATCATTTTGTTGAGGTATATTTTGTAAACATTTAATAGTTTAGATATGAAACTCAAAAGGTCACAATTTCTTCAAGTGTTCTTGAAACTCTATTTAAAAACTATAAAATGTATTATAAGTAATAATAATTGACTATATAAAATATTTAAAAGACATGTGAAAAAATTATGACCAATGAAAATCTTATTTCATTCTCCAAAATAATAATTTGTGTCACATAGGGCAGGACTGATATTATAATATTATAGTCAATTTCCAACCAAACAAAAAAACAAAAAATATTTTTAAAGAAAATTAACTGTAATATCTTCGAATCTTAATTAGAATAGCTAATAATATTTGCAATAGTATGCTTCACAAAGCACTTTTGGAACTCATGTAGAATAAAGTTGTACTTTTAATTCTTCAAACGTTTGTGGTAACAAGAACCATGTTAGTAGGGAATAAGCAGTGGGACAAGTGATATTAAAATTAACTAATGAAAATATAATTTAGTTAATCCATTCAAATTCAATAGATTTAAACAAATTCAAATACTTATGATGAAAAATATCAAAAGGAAATCGGGTTAATTTCACTTATGATCACTAAATTTTAACCATATTATTAGTAAAGTCGCAACAATTTTATTTTAAAATATGTGATGATTTTAGAAAAAAAAAATACAACTCACTTAAATGACAAACTTAGGAAAAAATTGACATGTTATTGCACATACACAGAGAGCAACAAATTATATCATATGTAAGCAAAAGTAGAATTGGGAGAACGCCTAAAGTTTCTGGTATCTTACGCATTCTCTAGGGCTGCAAATATTTGCCACAATGGCGATCGGTTGGTCTAATTAGCTACCTCTTCGTGCAAGCTAAGTCAAGACTACCGCTAACATGGATTGGGTTGGGATCACCACCTCTAAAAATGGGCTCTGCCGTGTTTAAATTTGAGTTTAATCAGATTTTAATATGAGCATCGAACCGTTACCTCTAAAAGTGAGCTTTGACATAAAATGCACGTCGTGGTAGAAAAATATGAATACGTATACTCTCAGTTTTTAAATTAAAATTTAATCGAATCCTAATATAAGTAATAAATAAACAAATAAATAAATAGGCCAAGACGACTACCGTGAAGAAAGCTCTCTTTCTTCTGCTATACTCTGTCTCTACAATTTGTCAATCATGCAAATTTGCTTATTGAAAGCTGGCCGAAGTCGCAGACTATTGTGCCCTGTAGAGAAAAATTACTTTTTTCAAAAAAATAAAAATTATTTGATAAGTTGTATGAGTCCACCACCGTACTCGGGACCAGGTCCTTTCACTGGGTAGCACAGAATAAGAGTGCTGCAGCTACATATTCTGCTTAGGCCATAGAAAGTGCCACTGGATTTTGCTTCCTTGACCCGCAGGAAACTAGTGAAGGCCCTAGGAAAGGAGCCATCCCAGAGGTACTTTTCCTATCAACCAGGTACCCAACATAGTCAGCATCGGAGTAACTAACAAGATCAAAAGAGCCTCCACATGGGTAGAAGAGTACCAAGTCAATGGTTCCTTTGAGATATCTGAGAATCCTCTTGGCGGCTTTCAAATGAGATTCCTTAAGACAGACTTGAAATCGAGCATATATCCCCTCACTGAACACAATATCCGGCCTGTTGTCTGTTAGGTATAGAAGTGATCCAATGATTCCTCTATACATGGTCTCATTCACCGAAGGACCAGGTTCATCATTATACAGTTTTAAAGCAGTTTCGATTGGTGTATCAATTGGCTTGGCATTATCCATTTGAAATCTTGTAAGAAACTCCTTGATGTATTTCTGCTGGCAAATCATGTTGCCAGCTCTGTCCTGCTTCACTCTTAAACCCAAGAAAAAGTTGAGTTCACCCATCATGCTCATCTCGAACTCATTCCCATAAGCTTTGCAAAATCTTCACATAGGGAATTGAGAGTGGCTCCAAAAATAATATCATCCACATATACCTGAACAATGAGCAGGTTCTTTCCTCTAGACTTGAGGAAAAAAGTGTTATCAATTTTTCCTCTCTTGAACCCATTGTCTAGGAGAAACTTGGATAGTCTCTTATACCATGCTCGAGGGGCTTGCTTTAGCCCATACAATGCTTTGTCCAGTTTGTACACTTGATGAGGTTGATCAATGTCTTCAAACCCTAGAGGATGCTTCGCATAGACTTCTTCCTTTAGATATCCATTCAAAAAAGCACTTTTAACGTTCATTTGGAACAATTTGAATTCCATAAAGGAAGCAAAAGCAATCAGCATTCGAATAGCCTCCATTCGTGCCACAGGAGTGAAGGTTTCATCATAATCAATTCCCTTCTCCTGAATGTATCCCTAAACCACCGGTCTAGCCTTGTTTCTGGTAGTAACACCTTGTTCATTCAGCTGGTTCCTGAAGACCCACCTGGTCCCTATAACAATTCGATCGGTTGGCCTTGGAACCAGATGCCAAACCTTATTTCTTTCAAATTGATGAAGTTCTTCCTGCATTGCATTAACTTATTCAAAATCTTTCAGGGCCTCCTTGATGTTTTTGAGTTCAATATGTGAGATAAATGCTGAAGATGCAAACATGTTTCGAGACTTCGATCCGGTTTGCATGCTAGAGTCCAGAGGTGACAATAAGTTGTCCAGCGGATGAGATGATTTTTGTTTCCAGTTAGATCTTCTTATATAGGATTCTCTTGCTTCTGCACCTGGTCACTCTTCTGGGTTGTTGTCTGCATTTGCTCTCTCCTTTGAAACTTCTATGTTAACATTCTCCATTGCATCATTTGGGGGAACATGATTTTCATTCTGCGTTGGGTTTTTCACCAGCTGGTCCTCATTTTTCTCATCAGATATACCGGCTCCTGAGGCAGGTCACAATCAATTGCATCTCTTTGTGTTTTCCATAGTTCCTCAAGTTCATCATCATTGACCATATCTGCATCTTTCAGTTTCCCGGTATCATCGAGTATAACATGGATGCTCTCTTGAACACATTGTGTCCTCTTATTGTAGACTCGATATGTCTTACTATTTGAAGAGTAACCTAGGAATATTCTCTCATCACTCTTGGGGTCAAATTTTCCTAGATTATCCTTACCATTATTCAGCACAAAGCATTTGCACCCAAAGACTTTGACATATTTCAACATTGGCTTCTTTTTGTTCAGCAGCTCGTAGGGAGATTTCCCTAGTAAGGACCGGATTAGACATTTGTTCACCACATGCTAAGCAGTGTTGGTTGTTTCTACCCAAAAGGACATGGCTACACCTCCATCTATAAGTAGTGTTCTAGCAATATCCACAAGGGTTCGATTTTTCCTCTCCACCACTCCATTATGTGCAGAGTTCTGGAAGCAGAGAAGTTGTGATTGATCCCCTTAGCAACACAAAAGCCTTAAATTTTGCATTTTCAAATTCAGTTCCATGGTCGGACCTGATCCCTGCAATTTTGTAGTTCAGCTTCACTTGAATTTGGTTTGCAAACGATTCAAAGACGGAGAATGTCTCATCCTTTGAGCAGAGAAACATTGTCCAGGTGTATCTTGAATAGTCATCAACAGCAACAAAGATGAACTTCTTTCCTCCACGACTTGCAATTTTCACAGGTCCACACAAGTCCATGTGAAGTAACTCTAAAGGTATAGAGGTACTCACCCCCTTTTTATTTTTGAATGATGACCTGGTATGTTTCCCTTTGACACAAGCATCACACAGTTGATTCTGAGCAAATTTCACCTTGTGAAGTCCTCTAACCAGGTCTTCGATACTAACTTATTGAGAAGTACAGAGCTCACATGTCCCAACCTTTTGTGCCACTGGGTAGATTCATCTTCAACCACACTTAAACAAGTGAGGCCATCACCAGCTACGGAGTTGAGATCAACAACATACATACTTTTGCACCTGTTAGCAATTAGAACCACCTTTCCTGATTGAAGGTCTGTCACCGTACATAGAGCTGAAAGAAACTTGACCTCATTTCCTTTGTCACAAATCTGAGACACACTCAGAAGACTGTATTTCAACCCATTGACATAGAAGACATTTTCAATAGCATGATCAAGTGTCTTTCCAATCTTTCCATCACCAAGAATGTACCCCTTTTTTCCGTCTCCAAAAGACACCAAGCCTCCTTGACAAGATTTGAGTGGAGAAAATTCTCAATTTCTCCAGTCATGTGCTTTGAGCAGCCATTATCCATATACCATTTTTGACTGCTCTCTCTCACTCCTTCCTGGAAAAATGATTCATGGATTAGACTTGGGAACCCATTTAAGCTTGAGTTTCTAAAATTGGGACAGAGGAAAGATCATATTTCTTTTTGTCCATTCAGGCAGCCTGATTTGAGACATCTTAGGACTAGGTACCCTGTTGTTCATCAAGGTTTCTTGACCATTTACAGTCTTTCTTAAGGCAGCTTGTCTAAACATGCAATCTGACTTGAGATGACCATTCCTTCCACAGTGAGTGCACAACAGGTTGTTTGGATTAGATACATACTTGCCACGAGGATTGTGGGGAGGACGGGTCTTTCTATATCTAATTTCTTCACCAGTGTTAAATCTATGATTTGTCAACTTTTCCAAGACCTGAGATGAGGCAGTCCATTTAAGAGACTTGTCTAGATCAGTCTTGAGTTTGACCAATTCCTTCTCAAGTTCATAATTTCTGTTCAACATAAGGGTGAGCTCCTCCTGAGAGTTTTTCAATTTGGCTTCTAGCACATTTTGAGAATTTCCTCTATCACTTTCTATACCATTTTCAATAAGAGAGTTTCTTTTAGACACTAATTCTTGGCATTTTTCATCTAATTCAGCTAGGTTAGTGATCAACACAACTTTCTCCGATTCAAGATTATCGACACTCTTATTCAGGGCTTTCTTTTCTTTAGTGAGATCATAGAATGAATCAATTAACACACTGGCTAGGGATCTCAACTCTTTCAAGTTATAATCCTTTAGATTTTTCTTAATGTCAAGAAAAGTTACCTCCTCTTCTTCATCTGCATCTGAGTTGGACATGAATGCAAACATTAAGTTGAATGGTGAATCATCATCTTCAACTGCCATCATTGAAGCATCCTCTGGTGCTTCATCATTTTCTGATTCTTCAGATGAATTTCCCTAGGCTGCTAAGGCTTGCTTGACCAGTTTATTAGCTGCTGCTCTTCTTTTGAATTTGTCTGGGACCCGGTCCTTCTTCCAGGTTTTATTAGCATTGGTTCTCAGGTACTCCTTGTAGTCAACCTTGTGCATAGGACAATCTTTAATGAAATGGCCTAGTTTCCCACATTTATGGCAAAGATCATTTGGACCAAGCCCCTATTTGAATTTGACTTCTTTTGAAATCCACCACTTCACCTAATCATCTTTTGCAATCTCCTTGTTAAGTATGCCATGTCTTCATCATCCTCACTCGAATCTGCCTGAGTACTTTTGAGAGCCAACCCCTTGTCTTTCCTCGGCTCACTTCTACTCTGATCTTGCTGCCTCTTGAGCTCATAGGTTTTAAGATTTCCTATTAGTTCATCCATGGTAAGAGTGTCAAGATTTCGAGCTTCAGTAATGGCATCCACCTTGCTTTCCCATGACTTGGAAGAATGCTGAGAATCTTCCTTACCAACTTGCTTGGCTTTATAACCTCTCCCAAACAATAGAGCTCATTTGTGATTGAGGTGAATCTTGTGTGCATCTCTTGAATCGATTCTCCTTATTTCATCGAAAACATCTCATATTGAATAGTAACCATGTCTACCTTGGAATGTTTGACTTGATTGGTTCCTTCATGAGCTATTATAAGACAATCCCAGATCTCCTTGGCTGTCTCACAAGCTAAGATTCGGTTGTATTCAATCCGGACCTATGCCACAAATCAGAAGTTTATTCGCCTTGTAGTTCTTCTTAATCTGTTTTCGATCACTGTCACTATACTCTTTTCTCATCTTGGGAACAGATTCTGTGGTCTCCCCTTCGGTTACCTTCTTCATGGGAACATAGGGACCATCCAGCACAATATCCCATAGCTCACTGTCTTCGGCCATGATGAAATCATGCATTCGAGTCTTCCACCATTCATAGTATTGTCCATTGAATCTAGGGGGTCTTGTAGTAGACTGCCCTTCTTCCAGATTTGGTGGTGTTGCCATGTTTTACAGGATTCTTTATAGATGTTAACCTTTTAGAAAGAACCTGCTCTGATACCAATTGATAAGTTGTATGAGTCCACCACCATACTTGGGACCAGGTCTTTTCACTGGGTAGCACAGAATAAGAATGCGTAAACAGTAAAACAACAAGAAAAATGACACACAATATTTACATGGAAACCTCCTTGATCAAGGGAAGAAATAAACACGACCTATCATATAGGATTTCACACAACTCCACTAGAACTGAGCAACAATATTTACTGACTCTTGTAATCCTAAGAGATTAAACTCTTAATCTCCCACTAGCAGCAACTCTATTACAAGACTTCAATACAATGACTCCTTTGTTATCTCTACCAGCTAACTCCAACTGTAACTACGAGGCTAGCTCTAGCCGATTATCAACTAACTCTAGCTGACAACTTTAATAATACATTTGAAGAAAACAAGAAGAAAAAGCTTGCACAATGTTCATGTTTTTCTAGCTATTACAACTCAATACATCACAACTCTAACAATAGCCCTAGGACAAGAGTACACGAGCATAAATCTTTCAATCTTCCAAGATAGTCACTACTTTGAAGAATGGGGAATATGCTTGAGGAGTGTGTGTGTATTTTTTTCACTATCTGAAAAACATCTTTTGATTGTCCAAAAGACTAAGATAAGTATTGGACACATCAAACAAGAAATCAATCCCATTGGTCTAGTACATTTGACCTGCTGGGACAAGGCTGATGTTGTGCTGCACTCACCAACCTCCTGCAAAAAGTACTTTTTACAGCTGTAAAAAGTTTTCCGCCAACTTTGGCCAAAGCAAACCCTTTAGGAGGATCGAAACGAGGGAACAAGTCCCTTATGGTTTCGTTATCATCAAAACTAGCAATCTAACATTATTCATCCTATATGTAATAAACATATGTATTTTTTAAATTATTACAAATTCAAGTTATTAATTTATCTAAATTAAGTAGCCATTTGAACATAGATTTTGTCAAATTTTTTGGGAAAAAAAGAGTTGTTGAAACTAAAGTTGAAAAAATATGCTCTTTAAAAATTGAAGTTGCATTTGGATATGCATTTCACGTGGAAAAAAAAAAAGAAAAATAAATTTTAAAAAATAAAAAAATTGTTGAGTGAAGTCAACCAATTCTTCGACAAGAGAAGATCGTTCAAGTGCTAAGTATCCTCCATCTTCAAGTTTAAAATTATGTGTTTGAATTACCAAAAAGCAAAATAAGAGAAGCTCCTATCTTCAAAAACTAATCAAAACATCAGTAAAATATATAACCAGGCAATATCGTTGAAAAAAAGAATCTATATCCAAACAATTCCTAAAACCTATTCTTCAACATCAAAAAGAAATGGTCGTTTTCTCTTTATACTTTATTTCCATTCCAAAGAGTGCGTAAAGGAGTCTAATGAATGAAGATTGTCGCTAACCACGGTTCAATACGGGCAAGGTGTCCAATGAGCGAATTTGTTGAATTTAGACAGATTAAAATGTATTGATGAATTAATAAATGAATTGAATTAATTAAAAAGTTATTTGGATAACAAATAATAAGTTAGGTTATGACTTGTTTAATTTAATTCAATTTTTTGAAGGTTTTTAATTGTTAATTAAAAGAATATTTTTTGCTTTTAGTATATGGAGTTTTAAGTAATCATCTTACTTAGTATTATAAAATATCATTTTAAATAAAGCAATATAACAAATATGAATACTTATATACACAAAAAAATATTAAAATATATTTTCTTCTATTAAAAAATAATTTAAAATTACGCTTCATTATATTTTCGCATCACTAGTATTCTTGTTATAAGCATATCATCTTGTATTAATCCTAAGTTTCAACATAAAATAAAAAATATTAACATGATCAAAATGTTAACACAATAAAATTTTCAAATCAATTCATTTCAGAAAGAGATTTAAATTTAAACCATACATTTTTATTTTTGTTTTAAAATTATCCTCCATTATACTTCATTCATTTTTTTTAAAAGTTTTTGACAAGTATTGGAAACTTATTGTGTTATTAAACTATAATTATTGTTTGCAAATTTGATAAATATGTGGATATGAAGCAGTGAAAACTGTACAACATCAAACTTAATTATAAGATACATGGTACAAAAGAATTAGGCATCATTTGATAGTTGGTTAGAGTTATTAAGGTATTATTTATACATGTATAAATTATGAGAAAATTTATGTATTATTTAATGCAAGAATCAATTATGTAGAGTTTAGTTATTCATGTATTATTTATTTTATCTTATATCCTGCATAAAATAATATATAGATCCCTTTATAATTTACAAATGTATTAGTTCTGCGGGTTTTCAAATTGCAAATCAAATACTGTATTAATTTTATATATTAATAACTTACCTTCTAACCAGCTACCAAATATGATATTTATACGAATTTAATACCTACATAATTTATATCTAAACGAGCTAACAAATGACCCCTTAATACTTAAATAAATAATCAAAGTAAATCTGAAACAATAAATTTAAATTAAGATAAATCTTTAAAATGAGATAAAATTTACAAGGAGCGATTCCACCGGTGCCGGTGGTTAATCTATTCGGTGTGGCTTGCCAATTCCTCACACGGCATGGACACTTGGTTTGTTTTCCACGGAAAATATCCTTTGAAAAATAGATAATTTTATTTATTTATATTTTGTTATTAAATTAGGTGAAATATTTATTTTAAAAAATTTATATATAATTCATTTAAATATTATAGGGGTTATAGATGTGAGGGTAAGGGTGTGGTCCTTGTGAGGCTGGTGAAAAAGGGTTTATAAGGTATAGGAGTTGGGGGCAGGGACGGCTCCAAAGCCTTAGAGAAAAGGAAGGTGTTTTTAGATCTCCAAATTTGAGGAGCCTTATTTTTCTTAAGAATAATATGTTATAGTTTTTCAAAAAAAATTATTGAGTACTATTTATAAAGAAAAAGAAAAAAAAAAGAAAAAGGACATATTTGAAGTACTATATCTTAAGAAAGATTAAATGAATGATTATATTATCTATTGAAAAAGATTTATTAAAAGAAATCGATTATAAAAAAATTATTAATAAAGTTGTATCTCAAAAAACTACGAGAATAGACTTTATAAAATAAAATTATTTTTTGAACAAAAATAATTAAGGCCTCCATCGAATTTGGCTTTAGACTATTAATGAGCTTTAACCGCCCCTAGGTAGGGGTAGAATATATTGAAAGGTGGGAAAGAAATAATCTACGTTGAGAAGAATTATTTGTGCACCGTGTATCAACCAGTGTAGCTATACCCGACATATATGAATAAGGTGTCCATCAATATATATATATATTTCTGAGCTTATGTGACCCCTCCAACTCTAGAAATAGGTCCGCCTCTGGAAACTTCTACTCGTCGGAAGTGTATCTCACAACCAAGACGGACCATTGTGGAATGTGGACAATGTCGGATGGAATATATTAATACGGGGCTTATATATGAGCCCAACCTTTCAACCCGGAGCATAGAAACATGAACTATAAATATATATTTATAAACCCTAATAGTAAGAACATAGAGATTACATCCGTCAAATTAAATTGGAATTCTAAACCCGTCTCGAATTATGAAACTGTTTAGTAGAATTTCTTAAGACAAAATAGGGAGGCTTGTTGACAAATTCTGGGATACAAGGAAAGTTCCATCAGATATCTGGGATACTACTGCTTCTTCAAAATAATGGGGAAATTTCGTGCAATTACAAATGTTAACAATTGAATATTATATTCATCTAACTCGATATTGTTGGTTAACATTTTTTTTAGTTATTTTTCCTAGAGGATTCTCGTAGTACCTTGAATAGTTCTAGATGTTCTACTGTTATTTGATGTGAGATTGGTGGTATTCTATTCTAAGTTTGATTTGAAACTTTAAAGTAACTATAATTTAGTAGGTAATTACTTAGAGATGCTGCTTTGATTAACTGAAAAGATATCCTAATACAGAATTATATAGGAAAAATATCTAAGTTGATTTCGAACTCAAAAAATTAAGACAGATCTTTAAAATTTTACTCTTTTATCCGCTGTGAAATTGGCTAAATAGTAGATGAACAATTCGTGTTGCAACTTTATGCATATATGGTAGTATAGGTTAAATATATTGATTATAATTTTATATATATATATATGTAAAATGACATAAAAACATACAATAATAGAAAATGAAATAGCACGAGATAAACTAATTATATAATCTTTGTTTCGAGAAGGAATGTAAACAATAAGCATCAGCTCACTGCGTAAAATTTGTAAACCATGTAAATGGAGTCGTTTACTCCTTCTAATATTGTTACATGAGGGCAGAAAATGTGAGATGAGAGTAGCAACATTCCTCTACCCCTCTGATTTGTTCTGAAATAATAGCATTTTTCAACCAAAATCATTGCAGACTCTGAAATTACAGCTATTTTTAGGTGACAGCTTCTAATTGCGAAGGAAAGCCTCAGCGAGCATCTGTCCAAGCTGAACTTGTGCAGCAGTTGTGAGGTGCGTGTAATCTGGTCCGATCTGTAGCCCTTTGGCATCCACATATTTCACATTCCCAATATTTATCTCTTGCTGGGCTTTCCTAACCAACTCCATGTATGGCCCTAGTGCTGTTGCCAATCCCACCTGCACCAAAATTTGCCCCAATACATTTTTAGGACCCACCTTATCACATGTTCAGTCATTGCACTCGACTAACGTGCCGACATTTCTTTTCTAATGAAAGCAGCATCCCACCTTTTTTGAACTTTTCTTTTTTTCAAATTTTTTCTCCTCAGATGAATGTTTAGATAATTTTAATTGTTAATCATCGTATGAAGATGTCATTCAAATCATAAGAAATGATATCAACGACCTTGAAAATGTAACAATAACAACAACAACTTGGCCACAGCTTGAGCTTAAAAAGACACCGAGTTTTTTTGAAAGGAAAACAGAGCAAACGTTCTAGGCCACAGCATGAGTTTTCATGTGGTGAAGGAACAAAGATTGATGAAATTAATAGTACTAAAAGGATAACGAACTCAAACTATTTGCATATCGAATCATTTTCTCAAAGAAAGTAAGTCTTTTTTAGTTACCTGAATCACAAGGAGATTAGGCAATTCCAGATCGTGGCGCACATGCTTGAAGAATCTCTCCAATCTGAGCTTATACATTTTGGCATCCTCAAGGGTCTTTGTATCACTCTCGCCTTGGTACCACAACAACGCCCTGATCTTTCCGCCGCCTCGAGTGGCAGCCTTTGTCCTCTTTATCATCTGCTTGTAAAGAAAGCCGCCAGGAGCCCATTCAGTAATACTCGTTCCTCCAACAGCACAAGGAACCAACCCAATCACTCCAATACTTGGATCCCTCTTCAAAACTGTATTGGCAAATGGCATCCCTGGACCAATCCCACAAGTGTTGTTCACATCTATGTCTTTGTGAAGGGGTTCTTGAGCCTCAACCCATCTAAGTCCTCCGCTGAGTCGGAGGATAGATGGGTTGGACTGGCATTCATGTGGGATGACACCATCCCACGCCTCATTAACAACGCCGGGACGGTTTGAGTGATTAATCACGCCACCTCGGCCGGAAATGTTGCTCTGCCCTGCTAAAATAAATATGTTTTTAACTAGTGAACAATTTGCTAGATCTGCTGTGGTTACCCACCCAGCGTGCGCTAAAAGCAGCAATAACAGGTAACTGAGCATTGTTTTTCTGTAAACCATTGATGAAAATTTGGGACTTCAAAAATCCTTATAGATAAGATCTAGAAAAACAATGGGCCTGGGAAGTGGTTGTTGGATCTTCTGGGGTGCTACCTCTTGAGCAACGTGATTGGTTCTTTTTTTGCTAGTACTACTTTATGCAGCCCCACCACTGTTCAATAACACTAACATACAAACTTCTGAGCGGTGCAAGTGTTCCTTATAAACCATTGCCCCTTCGGAATATTTTGTAACTTGCTCATTTTATGGGCATTATTTTATCACCAATTCGTCTTAATCATTTTCATATTTATAAACTTAATAGTGGTGAGTAGCTCGTGCTATGCAACTTTGATTTATTAGGTCGTCTAGAAAGATGCAACTCTGAGATTTATCCAGATTTACATTATAAAGCTATGTCGTTTTCCCTTTTCCCCTTTATTTTGTTGGGGGAGGTAAAATTCGAGAAAAGAGATGAGCTGCATTATCAAACACTCATTTTGATTTAGTTCGCATTATATTAAACTAATAATGTAACAAAGCGGAAAAATCAGACACAAATTCTATACGTGAAATGGAAAAAAATCTGCATAATATAACTCGACGGCTCTTAAATTTGCTAGTAAATTTTATTTGGACACTCAACTAAGAATTTATTTTAATTAAACATTAGACTATTTAGAGTTAAATATTGAAAAAAACTTTTGCGTGTCCTCAAATACTAATTATGTAGAAAATTAATCACTTAAAATATGTCATCTCCTATAACATTTTAGTTTTATGCATTAGCTTCAAAGAAAGATTAATGCTATTCCTGTGTTGGCACATCACGGGGACGTGAGAGTTTTTCAAGATTTCCTCCCACCCTATTAGCGTCCTTGTGGTTCGTCGTCGCTGGAGATGGTAAGCAGATAGATACTTCTTTCGAACGCCAAACAGATGATGAACTCCCATTTTAATGTGCCAATGGGTCGTAATTGCCATGCATAATATATGCATTACGGTTTGTAACCAGCCCTGGAATAGGAAAACTTCTATTTTAAAGAGAAAGAGATGCATCTGTGTGTGTGTGTGTTCCGGCCTTCAAATACAGCTGGATATCACATCAAATTCCTCTTTCTTTATGCCAAATAACAAGATTGAGAGGTCACAAGGACGACGATTATAATGATGTAATTGTCCGAGCTTCCAACAAATGGCATCCTTTGTAACTATAGGAAATCTTAGATAAGTTGGAAATATTGTAAAGGGTTTACAATTCAGATTATTATGCATTTTCCTTCAGATTAAGACACACAATTTCCAGTCTGTTTAAGAATTCAGATTATTAGACACCAGTAAGTCAATCCAAACCATCTTGAATTCTAAACTAAATGTCCAATGCCGCAACCATAGCACATAATATGTTAATTCCTTGGTGACTGGATGAGAAAAGAATGCTCAAATTCTACCCAATGAGACATCGAAGGCATGTTGTTTCAGGGTTAGACGATACTATAGGAAAATAAAATTTGGGCGCCTTCTTTTACATGTCTAAAGAAGAGCAAGCCATGGTGTGAAAACTCGAGTACAGGACAATTGTAATACTTGTAAGAACCACACACCTTCGATATGACTACAATCTTTTTACTAGTGATTCTTTGATCGCAATCCTCGAGAAATAGTAGATTCACTGATGCTTTTTTATATGATATCTGGTGGACTACCATAACAGGAACAGCGCCACGGTTCATATACAAGTAATTGAAATGTGGTGTTGAGATTAATAATTTCCAAAGCCTACAGACAAATTGGCAACGGCAATAGGTCTTCTGCTGGGAGTCTACTCAAACTATCCCTCCATACGTCCTCCGGAACAGAAGAATGAACCTGCATTATGAAACTGTTTGATTTAGTTTAACTCTATCTTATACTCACTTATCTATCTGGTCCTCATGATCTTGTGTAAATCTAAAATCTGTATCTACAGTTTTTACATCTCATTCTATTCTGTTGTAAATAGATACAACTCAAGTTCTGAGATTATGTTGTTTCTCTTTTCTTGAACTAATTCTATACTCAATTAATTTTTTTTTATACCAAATACTGAATATTTGACGTACAGCATAGGATTTTATTAATTATCATTAAAACAACTTGTTTGTGATCGATAACATTGGGTTAATATTTTTTACTTTTGCCCTAGAATCTGAGGTATCCTCGAAGTAGCTCCCCTGAATTCTTCAAATAATTCCTAAGCTGCAGAAATTGGGATCCCATCATAATTAAATTACGAGATTTTAGAGAGCTGGCTTCAGCTCACCAAGTTCTTTTAGCATCACAATTTTAACCATTAGAAGAGAATACTACACTAAATTAAGAGGTTACGGAGATTGCCTAAAGACCTTTCTAAATTTGATGTGTTTTTTTCAAATTCCCCTAAACTATCCGTAGTTTTAATTACCCCTAAACTTGTTTATTTGATAGTTTTAAACCCCTTATGTGCTGATGTGACAAAGATTAAGCATGTGAGGATGAAAAATAAAATAAAAATCAGCTCTTAATTATTTATTTTAATAGTGTATTTTTATTTTTCAGATCGATTTAAAAATATGATGTCTTACTGTTTGGAGTTTGGAGTAATTAAAGTCTTCAAAGAAAGACCGGTTTTGGTATGAATGTCTAATATGCGAAGGGAAATCAGTGGATACTCATGTCATTGTCTCCCAGCTTCGACTCCAACTGTATTGATCTTCCAGAGGCCAGAATTGCATCTTTACTCTGTCTCCTACTTGAAAAGAAATCCCGCAGAAAGACACGACGCCTTCCTTTTCTAAGATAGGCATCTGAGCATGTCTTTTTTTCTAAAATCTGGCTCCCGGATGTGATACCACATGAAATTCTTTCTTTTTTATGTCAAATATATTATGAGTTCATGACAAGTGCTCCGCAGGAAGTTGCAGGACGAATAGGACCATCATACGCGGGATAATTTTTCTTCAACCATCCAACAAATAGCATCTATATATCTCCTTTCAAAATAGGAGCATCCAGTTCATGATTCGACGATAGGGAGCTAAGCCTAAGCAATTTGAATTCTTGTTTCATTATTTTCCAAAATCGCGTAATATTATACCTTTGCGACTGGATAGAAAAAGAGTGCAACACTATTACCGCGTGGGATGTGGAAGGTAACTTGTTCTCGTGTGATGGGGTTGAGGATTACATGTATACCTAAGATCAAGCCCTGGTACAAAAAAGATGAACAACTCGGTAATCTACATGTGTAACTTCACCTGAGTCTTTTCTTCCTCCTTATAAGAATATATCCCCTGACGCTTTTCTTTCCAATCGTCCAGAAACAGTTTACTTGCATGTTGTTTGAATTAAGAATTCCATTTTCTGCACATTTTTTGGCAACCGGAGTATATATGTCTTCTGCTGGGACACAGAATATATATCAACCAATAGATCATCCGCAAGAAGTGCTTTATTGGGAAACAAGATAAGCAAGACCAAAACATTATGTATGAAACGAGTTACAAATAGAAATTCCTTTTAAATCGACCGTAACGAAAGGAAATAACTGTTTGGATTTAATTTCTTACTGCGTATATTATAAGAAAATGGCACATAATGAACAAACTCTACCAAAATAAGTACGTACACGGGAGTGTAGGGCTCTACAAATTTGTAACTATCTATATATCTAGCATGCAATTAACTTGGGTTAATTTGTAAAAAATATGCTAAAACAAATTTGTTTTAAAAGCATCAAAATAAAAAGATATAATTTTCTAATATAATGTTGAAAATCACCAACAAAAATAAAATAAAATGTGGCATGCAGTGTAATTGAGGCTAAAACAATACTATCATTAAGACGTAGTTTCTTTATACAAGTGAGAGTGTTGCACATAATTAGTGTGTGTTCGATATATTCACCGGACCATAACCCTATTCCCTGATCCTCCTATATATGTATTAGTATAGTAATAAATTTAAAAAATAAAATAGGACAATATAAACGAGCTGGCACCGAAGGGTAAAGAAAAAAAATTCAAAATTTCTAAATGGACAGAGGAATTTAAAGTTAACCAAATAGGCCACTTCATTGAACCTCCAACGAGGTTCATATTAATAATTTTAAAAAAAAAATACGTTTCTCGTTGAAAGTTTAACGAGAATTTGGTTGATTTTTTTTTTAAAATGATGCTGGATAAACAAAACAAAAACATTGAACCTCGTTGGAAGTCCAACAAGATTCTGTTTAAATTTTTTTTTAAGAAAAAAAACACAGTTGCTGAATGTTTTTTAGAGTTTCTTTGAGCTTTTTTTAGCTATAGATGATACTCTCACCGTCACCGTTATCACTATTTTTTTTAAGAGTAAAATAATTAATAATTTTGATAAATATTTTAAGATTTATTTATTATGTGAGGAATATTATAATTTATAATATTTTTATATAATTTTTAAGATAATTTTTTGCTAATTTGTCATAAATTATACCTTATAAATATATTTTGTTGTTAAATTCACGCAAATTTTAATAAAATTAATAAAAAAAGAAACATATCAAAATAAATATACACAGATTTCAACAAAAAAGCTAGCAGACTTGTAAGAAGTTTAAGAAATCAAACCTAGAAAAAGAGAAGACTGAACGCAGATAGAACTAAATCCAGAAGACTAAGATTTTTGGGTGAAGTTAAATAATATAAGATAAAAGGTTAAAATAGGATTATGTAATATTAAGTAAGGGCGTAATTGAAAAGAAAAATTAGGGAACAATGGGATTACACCATATTGGTGGTTTAATAAAGTGATGTTTTTCATAGTTATCTAACCATAGAATCAAATCATATCCTACCATATATATTAAGTAACCATCAAAACAAATATGATACTGTTAATAACAATGTCATATTATACCATGAATAGCCGCCATCCAAACAAAGGGTAATACTGACTATGTAAGTTACAAAGCGATTAAATTACACAATTGTCCATTAAAAGTGAAAGTATTTATCCAATTTTTCCAATATATAAATTAATTATCCAAAATACTCATCGTACCTGATCAAATTAATACCTAAATGCCCATTCCTCTATTTTTAAACTTAACGTCGGTGCGATTTCATACGTCAGGCAACAGTCATCCAACGTCAGCTGGGAAAGTGTTTCTTTCTCCGCACCCCTTTTTGGTCTTTCTTTTACAAAAATATAGTTAAAAATACATATAGTAGTTAATTATTTTTAAATAAACAATAAATAAATAGTTAAACTATAATACGAAGTATTAAAGAAATACTAAAATAATTCACTTATTTATCAAAATCTAAACTAATAGAAAAAATGTTTTTATGGAATTTTTCTATTTTGAAAATAAAAATAAATTTCATATCTAAAATATGACTTATATGTTTTTATATTTTTTTTACAAAAATTAACTTGTTATTATATGACATGAAAATAAAATATCAAAATTAAGCTTAACTCTATTTGATATATATATATATATATATATATATATATATATATATATATATATATATATATATATATATATATATATATATATATATAAGTATCATAAATGATTAAAAGAATTCTTTTTAAAGTAAAAAATTAGGGATGTTGATATTATGTCAGAATATGCTATATACGATGTGAGTATCATAGAAGATTGAGAAGTAATTTTTTGATGGAATGAATCAGTCATTTCTAATACCTTGTAGGTATATGATATATACCAGGTTGGTGTCGTAGAGAAATGACAACTTTCTTTTTTCTCTTGATGGAATGAATTTAATCATCTATCATACTATGTTGTTATATGATATATACTATGTGATTATCATGGAGGACGAGAAGTATTTTGTTGAAGGAATATATAACAATATCATATATAATACCCTGTCAGTATATGACATATATCATATTGGTTCCATAGAAGACTGAGCTTTTTTTTAAGGAATAAATCAGTCATCTTTTTCGAAGAAACGGACTATCTTCTATGATACACAGTCAGTATATGATATATTCATGTGGGTATCATAGTGGATTGAGAGTGTTCTTTTTTAATTTTATTTTAAAGAATGAATCATTCTCTGTGATACTCTATTAATATGTATGATTACATATCATGTGAAGGAATGATTCTTTGTCATAGAGGACCGATGAGTAATTCTTTTTTAAGTAATGAATCAGTTTTTTATTATACCCTATCAATATATAATATATACCATATAGACATCATAGAGGTCTGAGTATTGTGTTTTTTAAGGAATGAATTTGTCATCTATAATATCTTATCAGCATATAATGTGTAACGAGTTGGTATTATAGAGGAGTGAGTATTTTTCTTGATAGATTGAATGACTAGTGCTCTATGATTCTTTTTGATATATGGTATATACCATTTCGGTATCACAGAGCTATGAGTAGTGTCTTTCGAAGAAATGAATCAACCTTTTTTAATATCTCGTAGGTATCATAATATACAGTAATAATATACTACAACTATTACTAAATTGATATGCTATAAGTTAGAATAAATTATTTTTTGATAATTGATATAGAAATTTTTTTATAAAAAAGAGTACGATATCAATTTTTATTGATATATATGAAAAAAAATCATAGATTTAACTTATGAAAAAAATTACGCCCATACGTGGAAGAGTGTGTTGAGAATAATGACCAGATAACTAAATGTGATTACAAAAAATAAAATAAAACAACATAGAAATTTTAATGTGATATTCACAAATCTCTGTCCACACACGGATGTATTTCTGGTCCACTATAGTCATGGGCCTTCCCCAAATATCATAAATGGGCTTCGGTCATTTTAGCTAGGAAATTTATATAAATGGTCAATTTATGATTGAAAATAGGCTGTTATAGTAATATTATTATTATTTACAATTTATAGTTATATTTTGATTATATATGTATTTATAGTGTATTTCAATTTTAGATATGAATATAATATTTAATTTGTTGAGAGATTTATGAGATTATGTTTTTTTAAAAGGATAATTATCTTGATTCACAGTATAATTAAAAGTCAACCTTCCATATTAATTTGAACTCTAAAAATAAATCATGAAAAATTATAAAAATAAATATACTATCAAAAATATAAAAGAAAACAATTACTCTGTATATGTAAATACATTGACACATATTTATAAGAAATGAAGTAATGGGTATGAAATGTTTGAAGCTACTGTTAATTTAAATTCTCCAAAATACAAAAAAATAAAAAAATAAAAAAAAAGCTACTAGTACATGTAAATACATTGACCACATGTTTATAAGAAAGGAATTCAATGGTATAAAATGCTTGAATTCACAGTCCATCTAGATACACTAGAATAAAAGTATTATATGAATATAATAACTGTTATATACATATAAATACATTGATACATGTTAGTAAGAAATGTAGTCAGTGATATGAAATGTTTAAATCCACTGTTAATTTTAAAATACACCAGAATACAATACACATTTTGATATATACAATATATTTTCAATTTAATAGGCATGCATATGTGGTCATTTGTATTTAATATATAATGATCACTTTCAAATATATTGATACATGCTTGTAAGAAATCTAGTCAGTGGTATTGAAATGCTTGAACTCATTGTTAGTTTAAATACACCAGAATACAACATACATTTTGATATAGATAACATACTTTCAATTCAATAGGCAAACATATGTGGTCAAAAGATGGCTCAATCTCTGAAAAATTGAACATTAGATGATGTGCCTCTTGTTAATCTCTTGGATGGTGTCTAGTCTGTCATGGAAGAATCTTATACAAATACTCTACCTATAAAAATCCTAACTCAAAAGTTACACTCAATTAAAAATTGAACTACGTAAATACAACGAATACATTACATAAATATATTAAAACAATCTAAGAAACTACAAATGCAAGAGGGTTTTAATCAATTTGGGTGTTCTTGAGAGAAGAAAATTTTTTGAGAAGAGGGATAGATGATACACGGCGTGAAATACGACATATTATTTACTACCCATATAATCATACACGGCAAAAAATGTCAAATACATGGTTAAAATGAGTAAATGACATTAAATTGAAATATAGTTAATTATTAAAATTATTTAAAACTATTTTCATATTGTGTAAATAATATCTTATCTTGCTATATTGTGTAAAATTTTCTTCTAGACATTACTAAAAATTTATATAGATAATAATTTAAAAATATATTTAAATATATATATATATTTTAAATTTTATATCTCAATTATTCGTTATTCTTTTTATCTATTTAAATTATCACTATTTATATATTAAACTGCACCTAGATGAAATGCCGATGGTATGTGTACTATACTTCTTTTTTTTTTTTTTTTTTTAAAAAAGGCGCCATGTGACATTGCATGTCAAATTATATTTCTATCTATACAGAAGTATAGAACCGTCAATACGAGCTAGGTCCATTTGGCCGACGTAGCTCTATCCGTGATTTTAGATTGATTTGAGTAGCTTGTTGGCCCATGAAGCTTCTGCGAAATAGATTCGGCCGGCTTTTGGGTCAAATAAAAAATAAAAAGGAGAGTACTAAAAATAACAAGAGTTCCAAACTTAAAGTTTACTTAAATCATCATTTTAATGGATATAATATTGTCATTTTGTGTTTTAATGTGATCTATTGAAACAAAATTAAGTTAATATTCTTATTTAGCTAGTTGTATTATTACTCATTAACTCTTTGGTTTGCTTATTAATATCTATAATTGGTTCGAGTGGTATCATGTCAAAAGTTATTCAGTTTCACAAAGATTTTATGTCTAACGAAATCATTTTCTTGTATGGTTGTACCCAAGATGTTTGTATAAATTGACAATGACTTCAGATTGAAGTCATACAACCAAATCTTTGTTCGAAACTAAACTTAATAAGTAGTATTAAGTTTTTTTGTGGATTCGTGACTTGGTTAGCTAGTAACACCATATAATATTATCTTCTAAATATTTTCTTATAAATGTTTAACTTTTTAAAATTACAATTTTAATTTTAAAAATGTTATGAAATAATAAAGAAAGAACAACAATATTGTAGAGAAAGAGAGAAGGAGAGAAGGCGAGAAATTATTTCTCTTGATGGAATGAAATACAATGAAGGAGAACCCCTCTATTTATAAGGATAATTCCTCCTAACTTTTCTGCAAAAGATAGACTTTCACTATAATATAAACACATGTATCCACTACAATACAAATACCTTTATACACATTCACTATAATATAAATATGTTTATAACACTCCCCCTTGAATATCTATTTGATAGATAATGTGCCTTGTTAAAACCTTACTAGAAAAAAACCTAGTGAGAAAAAATCTAGTAAAGAAAAAAGAATACACATATCTAATAATATGCATTTTTCCTGCCTCATTAAAAACCTTACAAGGAAAACCCAGTGGGACAAAACCTCATAAGGAAAAAAGAGTACAACGCGTATTAACTCCCCCTAATGAGAATATCCTTGAATTATTATACCCCAATCTTGTGCACCATCTTCTTAAAAGTTGCAGTTGGTAGAGATTTGGTGAATAAATCAGCCACATTGTCACTTGAACGAATCTGTTGCACATTGATATCACCATTTTTTTTGGAGTTCATGTGTGTAGAAAAACATTGGCGAGATGTGTTTCGTTCTATTTCCTTTTATGAATCCTCCCTTTTGGTTGTGCTATGCATGCTGCATTAGCTTCATATAAAATTGTGGGTCTTTGCCACATTTTTCTCTAATGAGATGTATCATCGACCTCAACCACACACATTCTTGGCTTGCTTCATGAATAGTTATTATCTCAGCATGATTTGATGAAGTAGCTACGAGAGATTGCTTTGTAGATCTCCAAGATATGGCAGTACCTCCACATATGAACACGTAGCCAGTTTGAGATCGAGCTTTGTTTGGGTCAGATAAATACATCAGTATGCTTTAATAGATGTAGAATTTAGATCCTCACAATCTTTTACAATATTGCGCGTTGTATTGCATCAAAGATATCGTCGACGATCATTTTGATATCAGTTCCAATGCAACATAACTTATTGAGATCTCTTCATTTTTCATCATTTTCATGTAGCTGAACCTTTGCCAAGGTTTCATGAAGTGTTATGTCGTGGTGCTTTCTTAATATAAACACATGTATTCACTACAATACAAATACCTTTATAGACATTCACTATAATAAAATATGTTTATAACAAAAAATTATTACTTAAAAAGAAGAGCTTTCCAGGCTCGACCTGCAATCCAGGTAGTGATATGTTGGGCTGACTGTTCTAAGGTCCATCAAAATGATGGACTAGTCCAGCCTGCTCGTCAAATTTCACTGTCCATATATTTTAGCCCCAATGGATTAATTCGGTCCATATTAACAGCTCTATAAAAATAAAAGAATAATTAGTAATAGGTTACAAAATTTAAGTGAGGTTAATAACTTTTTTGACTGAAAGTGTAAACGGGTTATTCGTAAAAAACTGATAAGTCATTTATAGAAATCAAAATCGGGTCTCTTTCTTCTCGGATTGTGGTTCAACCCTCTCTCAGCCGTGATTGCCTTTAAATCCTTCTCCTCGCCGTATTTCTTTTCCAATGAATCTAAATGAATTAAATAAAAAATAGAAAAAAGATTAACTAGCCAGCTTAATTAGCTACGGGGACAATTTTTCATGGACAAATTAACTCTCATGCATTTGTTGGCAATTGTTTTCGGATATTTAATTTAGATAGGTAAAGAAAATAATAAATTATTGAGGTATAAAATTTATTTAAAAAAATAATTCAGATATGTTTTCGATTAGTATCTCTAATTTATAAATTATGAATTATTTTCTTCTTTTTTTTTTCTCAGAATTTGGAAAAGGAATAAATGATAAAAAAGAGCATAACGTAAACAAGAGTAACGGAAGTTGGAACATAGAGAAGAAAGAAATCGACTTTCACAACTACGAAAAGAGAATTTTTATATCTCGCATCTACTTAAATTGTGGGAATATGAGAATCTCTTTCGTTGAATTGAAAGAATTTTCTATTGAACGGAAGATGACGGGGATGTACGTGGTGATCTTCTTGGACTTTGATGGGAGATTAGATTAGATATATTTGTTTTGGTAATTATAGTTGTTTTCTATAAAAACTCTTTAATTCCTCCCTCTAATAAGTGTTTATGTAGACAACTATTATCCAATGGGAAGCCGACACCACTCTAAGCAATATTTGCACTATTGACAAGACTCAACTCAAATAGAGTCTTCCCCACCCCAATTTAGAATCTCAAATAGTTCATTATGGGCAATAAAAACTCTCTACCTAAAAATTGAAAAAAAAAAAAAAGTTATCATGTAAAATGTGAGAAGAAAGTCCTTAATCATTTGTGCACTACAAAGGCAAAAAAGCATATATCTATTGTAATTATTCAAAGATAAGAGGGGACAGACCTTGGCATTTCAACGACAAACCTTTGGGTAATTGATGGGGTTAATTAAAGCTAAGGCCTTATATAATAACCCTTTTAGATAATGGAATTTTCTATTAACACATTATTACGTTAACAGTTTAACAGAAATAACAATGATAGTGATTAACCTAACTTTGCCTTCTTCTTAAGGCTAATTTTTTCTATTAGCTTCTATATCATATCTTTTCAACTTACAACGGCTAAAAAGGTTAGTTAAAACTCCTTTTTGTTTATATTTTTCTATTAAGCTCCTTTCTTATATTAAATTGACTAATCAAAAGTGATGGATAAAAGCGGTGCATTAAGGGTGTTCGTTTAACACTAATTAATCATTTAATGAGATTTTCAGTTTTCTATTTATGGCAAGAAAACCCTCATGTTTTATGTTATGTTGTCATGCCTCGATGCTCAAATACTTTGCACTTTGACATATGGACCTGACATGAAATAATTAAGATTTTTAGTTATTAATTAATTAACTAACCTTATAAAGATAACCATGTGATTATGTTTCCTAACAATGTGAAATGTTCCTGTTTATAGGCTGGATTAACGTCATCTCATCTTCAAAATGGACCCCCATTTACGTTAGTAAAAAATTAATTATTCTTTCAATTTAAATGCTCTAGTACTTGACCGACATGGAATGTTTTTTTACATTATTTAAAATAAAATAAAATAAAATAATCTAATGGCATTACAGTAGTTTCATTTTATCCACAAACTTGAACGTTCAGGATTTCACCTCGTCATCAGAACTGGATATTTTAATTTTTTTTCCAAAGAAAAAGTGCCTAGGCACATCCAAAAGGAGACATTACATGAACATTTTCAACTAGTTAATAGTCATCCCATCATTATAACTAATTAACAAACAAGAAAAGTAGTAACGGTAAAGATATGGCACCTGGGCCTAACTCAACCTCAAAAGCTAGTTCAAGAGGGGAGGATTGCCCAAGTCCATATAAACAAACTACCAGTTCATTCCCCAACCAATGTGGGACTTTAACCCACCTTAACACCCCCCTTCACACCCAGGCCCGACTGACGTGTGGACTAGGAGCCCAAACGGAATGGACCTAGCTCTGATACCATGTAAAGATATGACACGTGGGCCTGACTCAACCTCAAAAGCTAGCTCATGAGGGGAGGATTGCCCAAGTTCATATAAACAAACCATCAGTCCAGTGTATCTTTACAGTAACAATAGTAAAAGAATCATTTTTCTTCTAGAGGATCCTTCTTTAAAATGATAATTTTTTTTAAACACTACTGAAAATATAGATTTTTTTCATTGTAAATTAATAGAAAATTTATGTTATAAGATATGATTTTTCCACTAATTTTTCACCAAGCTTGTTCAATGAGAAAATGAATGGTGTGAAACAGTTTCCTATTGAAATAGTGAGAAATTCCATGATTTTACATATGAAAACACTACTATTTTTTTTTCTTTTTCCACAGATAATCAGTGGGAATAGTCACTTAATAGTTTTCGATGAAAAAATAATAATTTTTCAATAGTGAAATGGGAGATAATCTTGTAATTAAAGACGTTCAGACATCCTAATATTATACTCTTTCAGTTCTTTTTTCCTTATTTCTTAGTGAATTTAACAGTCTTCGAGAAATTATATTTTGGCTGATTTATTTAGTTAAATTATCTGTACTAATTATATTTTAAAATTTTAACTTTGACTACTAATACATTACATAGTAATTTATTTTCTCATGGATGAGGTTTCATGAGAACCTAATTCTAATTTCTTCTGAACCCTTCTTCTTGAAAGGTGGGAAAAATCAAATGCAATCAAAGGGTGAAAAAGTGATTTAGAGAGAGAGGCATTAACAGCTGTTTGGTAATTAATCGAATTAATCTAATTTAAAAAAAAAGTAAAGATGTGGAAAGCAATCAAGTACACTAATTAAGTTTTAAATATAAAGTGGAATCCCATTATTTGTGTTATTGTTGCTCTTTCTTGTCAATTAGTTGTCCTTCATTGTATCTAAATAGTTTTTAAGTAAAGGTGTCTTTGGAGATAACACAAAAAAGCGACACTTCCATTTGTTCAAGGACACAAAGATTATGTCCCCTTACTGCAATAGACTTTCCAATAACCTTTTCATAATAATCTTCATTAATTTCACTTCATATATATATACTTTCACATCACCACTTATAACTTCCTCTGAAAAGCTCTTTCATTTTTCCAAAACTTTAGTTTTATTTTTAGCTTAATCATCATTCCTTGTCCTTCCCCATTAATCTCGAATGACTAATTTTCTTTTAATTTTATGTATATATATTTTACGTTAATTATTTCAAAATTTGTATTACTATACGATGAACATATTAACATTTAATATAAATATTAGCATTACAAAGACATTTTGTACTGTAAATTGTATAGTAGAATAGAACATATAGTATAAACCATTTATTTAAATAATTAGCACTTATGAAATTATTTTGTGATTTATCACTGGTTTGTTTGACACTAACAAATTGATATTATATCACAAACTGATCATTTATTTATTTGCCAATTGGTCTTTAAGGAATTATTATTATGTCACCAAACTAAAAAAAACTCATCAAAATTATTGAAAATAGCAATTAGTGCTATCAATAGGGTCTTTAACAAATTGATATTATATCACTCTTTGGGTGCGATCCTTCTCCATATCTTAACGCGAGATGTTTTGTGCACCGGACTGCTATTTTTTCAAATTGTATCTTCAAAAGTCCTAAATATAAGGTTGATTTTGCATTATAAGTATAATTTCATTCAACATGCAATTATTTCTTAAAAAGTAAAATCTTAATCGTTTTTAGATTTAATTTCTAAATATTAGTACTTTTTATATATTTCAAATAAGGAATTAAGGATTTAATACATAAAATTTAGTTAAATTTTAAATTTTAAATATTAGAAATACAATTAAATAACTATTTGATCAAGCATGATCTCCATTTTAAAAAAAGGGTAAAAAAGTGAACTGCATTTTGCTATAAAAATTCGTACTTTAAATATTTAATAATTACTTAATTTTAAACTATTTCAACTCAATCTCTCTCTCTCTCTCTCTCTCTCTTTATATATATATATATATATATATATATATATATATATCTTAATTTATGTATCTAGTCAAACACTTTCACATAAATTAAAATAGAAGAAATAATGTAGATTTAATTAAAGAGATGAATAACAAAAACACTCAATTAATTGAAACAACTCAAAATACGTCGTGTTTCTATTTCTTAAGAAGTAAAAGGAGGAGGAATTCAACACATTTATGCGAAATGAAGTTATACTCTTTAATTTATTTTCTCATATAATTAGTTAGAAAATTATGATGGATAATTAGTCAGATTGGTAAAGAAATAAAACATTGATATAAGTTAACAAAATTATAATTAATTTTTGAAGTCTTAGGACTTTTAATATAGTTCAAAATAAGGAAAGATTTAAGAAGTAAAATTTTATTCAAGTTTAAAATTCTAAATATTAGGTGTTCTTACATCTCACAAATAAATAAAGATTTGATAATTATAACTTTATTTTATTTTTCGATCCTAAATATTGTGATAATAATTAAGTAAAAATTATTTGATAAAAATTATAATCTTTTAATGATGGACAAAAAATTCATTCAACATTTTTAAAAACATTCATAATTTTACTAGATTATAGATTATAAATTCTAGATAAATAGATTATAAATTATAGATGAAATTTAACTTTGTTATAACATATGGATATTCATATTTCTAGGTTACCAACTAATATTTAGTGGAAATGAAAGCGTAACTTTAATTAACTTTTAAAACGTGTATCTATACGTAAATATTTTCTATACAGCTGATATTGAATTAATTTTAAAAGTATTACTCGTAAATCTTCCTAAAAATTATGTTTAACATTTTTTCTTGCCCTTTCTCAATAGGCCTTGTAATTTAATGAATCTCTAAACATATATTACTACTACTTTTTCTTCTTCTTGCATTGCATGATGACAACTGAGACAAGAAGGTGGAGAATAGATGGAAAAAGGAAACAGTACAATCATCGAACAAGAGCGCTTCAATCACATCGAATTAAGGTTTTATCATAATAATTAATGAACACATGATATTTATATTAAATCAAGCAATTTAATTTTAAAATTTCACGAATTGAATTTGAAAAGTCATAGGTGAGTGAGTACTTTCATATTTTCTTAGACGAGAAAAAACAAAAAGCTTAGTTACTTAATTTTTTTTTCTTATGTTAATGTTAAAATTAAAGGTGATTTGGCTTAGACCTCGTGTTTACTTGACGCGTAACGCAGCAAGGATGGGGCAAATGCATGTTCAGAAGGAGAGGCAAAATTATTTGACTAGGAATTTGGATGCGTCTTGGATTTCCCTTTCCATTCTCGTACATTGTACAGCTATATATACTAGTTCAATCATGCATAACATACATAAAAATTGACTTATATATGTGACTTCCAAGGCTTTCTTCCTCTTTTCAATAATTCTGAACCACACGCTGAAAATGACATTCTATTGTTCCCTTGAAAACTATGTGCACTACCCCATATTCACCTGTCACCCTTCAATTCTGCATGTTAGCTAATTTACATCCCCTATCTTCCAATATTCACTCATAAACGTAGCAATCCAACTTGAGATACCTTGTTCGTTAGTAAATAACCGTATGTTTAATTTTTTTTTTTAACACAAACGAGAGTCAAAACTTACCTATAACATGTCCAACTCTTCTAAATTTGGACGGATTATTGGTATGAATATATATTTACTAGGTAAAAAATGATACCAATTTGCCTCTTTTAGGGCGATTATTTGCACGTTCGTTGGTTATATTTTGAACAACTTCTTAAAAATGGACATGATTTGTGAAAATTAATTTCTTGGGGGGTCGTTTTGGGTATAGCTCAAATTAGCTTATCTAAAAATTTGGGCCACCTAAGTTGCACATGTTATGCAAATCAACTAATAATAAAATTTGTCGCAACACACACAAAATAAATCTTTCCATTTTGATTTGCTTTATATAGTCCTGATAAATAAGTGAATTTTTCAATTGGAAGTTTGATTTGGTAATTAAAATCATCATAGAGCAATCAAAGAAATAAAAACGAATTTTGAATTTGATGAGTGAGACTACCAATGTTTTATGTCAACTTTAACCCAAGTAACTATTAAACGAATTATAGCTCATCTCATTTAGTGATTTGACATGTTTTACCTTCAAATATAGCGCAAACTTACCAATAAACTCTAAAAAAAAAGAGTGTTAAGAAGATGAGTTGGCCTGAATTTTGATAGGTTAAAATTGAGAGTTTATCTTTATATAGTAATTGACCCATTTTAAGTCATTTAGACTAAAAAGATTAGGTCAAAAGGGGCTAAAAAGTAGGTCATATTCCAACCCACTCTAATTTTTACTAAATTTTAATTCCGTTGTTTGTATTTTTAAAAATTTTTAGTGCCTAATAATTTTTATTATTATTATTATGACTATATATAATATATTAAAAACAAAAATAAATAAATTTTTGAAAATATTTTGATAAGAATTCTGATACGTCAATTTGAGAATTTTTGATGGGCAAGCCCAACCTTAGACGAGTTAGACATATCATACTTTTATGTGCTAATTCTACTACCACTAGTTGGATGGAGTGGTAAGTACTCCTTCAGCGAAAATGAAAAATAATAAAAAAATAATCTTTTCAAATCTCTTATATATAAAAATAAAAATCTCTTAAAATAAAAAAAATCATAAATTTTAAAAAAATAAAATTATAAGTGACATAAAAATTTAATTCTCCCGATTCACTTTCTTACCTTCAAGTGGTGGGGAGCGAACCAAAAAAAAAAAAGTTAAAAATTAGCTCAACTCACTTTCTTGAGGGCGCCTTACTCTCCAGTCTCCATACATGCAATTCTCATTCCAATGCTTTTTAGCCGATTTTTTTCATTCTTTGGGCAGTCATTAGTAACTTTTCCAAAAATCAAATCAAACTACTAAGGATGAGTTATCTTTGGAAACGAGCTAACTAGACATTTGCCTTTACACTTGATTATTGTTTGATTTAAATGAGGCATATACTTGTGTGTCAAATCTTAATTAGCTTTTCATATATGAACTCGCCGTCGGACGAGCAAATTAAATGGCTCAACATATTGTAACAGTAAATTAGATCAGTTGAAAGAAAGGGAAAAACTTTTTACCTTAAAAGAAAATGATGTTAATAGAGAGTCAGTTAAGTAAAAATTACCCTACAAAACCCTAATAAATTCGTTCTATTTTGATTTCTAGGTATATTAAAAATAATTGTTTCAAAATACTTACTAGTTTTAAAATTCAAGCAATAATTGACCATGTTTTTTTAATTCTATTCTTAATACTTAAAGACATTATAAAATGTGAAAAGAATTACTATTATATGTTTTTAAAAAATTAATAAAATTATATTACTTAAATTATTATATTTATTAATTTTTTTAATAAATACATAAATTTTATCCTATTAATTAAAATAAAACCGCGAAAATATTTGTTAAACAAGAGGGAAGGACCGACATAGAGTCTATTGAGGAAGAAACCCCACAGAGGCCCCAAAGCCCCCCCTTTTTTTTTAATGTAATCTTCAATGGTTGCCTCTTTATAATATATTTTTTTTGTGATTACAGGGGACCACTAGCTTTTAATGTCAATTAATTAAGGACCTCCTATTAAATGTTCATCCTCCCTAAATCGAATCCACAGCTCAGCAATTTGGCATTACAAAATATATACTGCTTCGGCTTGTATATATGGACTAAAACCTAAAATTATTATGTACTATTTTATTTATTTATATGGATTGTATTGGATACATCCCCACAACACCCATCTGGCCAGTAGACCTCCCTTTAGACCCCTTTTCTTGTACTTCTTGTCGTTGGCCTTATTCACATTTAATGTTTAAAAAATTATTGTAGTAACAAAATATTAAAAACAGACATATCGTATAGAAAATGATATGCTAAGGGGCATTGTCATCAGTGACCTAGCCCTCCTCAATTATGCAGTGAAATAACAACGGAATAAATGTACTATATTAATTAGGTCATTTTAGTAATAGTTATTAGTTTAAAATTTTATTTTTAAAATTATATTTTAAAATAATTTTTTTTTAAAAATAATTATTATTAATTGGGTTATGTCATATTTTATTATTATAAAAAAATTATTAATTAAATGTTCATTTGATAAAACTAACCTGAATATGTGTGAAACTGTAATTGAACTATTAGGGAGTATTACTGTACTGGTGTCTAATTGGTGTTTTGAGCTTAGACACACCCCTTAAGAAAATTATTTAATTTTAAAAATTAAAATATATTTTTACCAACTACTTTTAATAAATGTTTTGAAAAAAAAACTCTTAATTACTCTCTCTATTTTATTTTAATTATTAGGATAAGATTTGCACATCCATTAAGAAAAAATTAATAGGGATGGTAATTTGACTAATATAACCCTATTAATTTTTTGAAAACATACCATAATAATCTTTTCACATTTTAGAATGACTTTAAATACTAAGGGGAGAATTAAAAAGTTATGCTCGGTAGAATTGAAAAAATATGGTCAATTATTTCTTGAATTTTGAAACTAACAAGTATTTTGAAATAACTATTTTTAGTATAACTATCAATTAAAATAGAACGGAAGAAGTATTTTCTTGATTATGTAAAACTCTCTCCATTTAAATAAGGGTAAAATTGGAGAAATATTATTAATGTTTTTCCCATTATATAAAATATTATTTATTTTAAAATAAAATTAAAAAACTGAAATATTATTTATTTTGAAACAAAATGAATAATAATGAGTGTCTAATGCACAACAACTCTTGCTATTTATGAAAATATTAGGTTTCCCAAAATTTAAAAAGTGACAAAAAATGAGCATATTGAGCTGTAATTTTAAAGGACACGTCCTTGAATTTATTTATTGGGAAGTACTTTCAAGATATAGATAAAAAAATAAAAAAAAAAAAGGAAAAAAGTTAAAAATGCCAAAACAATTTATGGAAATAAATAGGGAAAGATATTCTCTGCAGGGCGGCTAAAGCATTAAGCATGATAGTACAAATATTCTCTTTTGAAATGAAGTTGGAATTAATCAAAATAGTCAGAGAGATCGATCAAATTGGTGGATTTATATCAAGCGCAAATTAAATGCAAACGACAATGCACCATTCATGCACTTCAACTGGTTTAAATAATTAATTTAATAAATTAGATTCTCTACTTTAATTTATTTGCAATATCTAGGGGGAGTAATATTATAAGTTACAGCGAAGCAAAATGAAACTAATAAGTATTAAAACTTTGTCGAGCAAAAATAAAACAAAGGGAATAAGCATTGTACCCCATAAATAGTTGACTTGATAAATGATCGAAACAGCTCACACAGTACTCTTCTCTAGAAATCAAGATAAGCTCAGGAACTCATTATGAAGTATGACAAGTATCTCCCTCATGGGTCCTTCTTTATTTTTTATTACTTACTTCATTTTTTGCATAGAAATATAAAGTAAAATTGCGTAGAATAGATTCTTCTAATTTAAATTTTTTTTAAAAAAAATTTATATAGTAAAAATTTAATGCATCAGATATTTTTATTTTATTTTCTTATTTTTTAAAAAATATTAAAAAATAATCTCGTGATAATGTTTTAAATTAGGACATCGCTAAGGTCAAGGAACCTTCGTGATGTGAGAACATAAAGACAGAAAGATAAACCTTATTATACTTATAATTATATACTGTTCGTCTTGATATCAATTTCCTCCTCTTTTTTTTCAAAAGTCAAGAACGTGCTTAAAGTAAAAGAAGGATTAGATAAAGTTTTTGAAGTATTAGACGTGTTAACACACGTAGCTTTCATGGAATATCTAGCCGTTTAATTGATATTAAAGAAAGATGCTTATAATTAAGAAATTATTAAGAAGGGATGCTTTATACTAAGAAACTAATTATGGATGCTACATTTTTTTTCGTTTGACATTTCTCTATGCCTCTTTTATGGTTGTCTCTATGTCAAAGCTTAGCCCATGATATATTTAAATGAAGTCTCAAGCGAGACGGCAAGTAAAAGACAGTTTTTACCAACCCCACATGTTGAATTTTAACTTTAATTCATTAAGAAACAGACGACAACATAAATTTTTTTTTAAAAAAAAAAGGAAAAAATTGAATATTTTTAAGTAATCCCACATCGGAGTAATAGGTCTTCTTATATAGTTTGACCTATAGTAATTTCATAATTGAATCGGACACAAAATTCATTTATTTATCAAAGATGAAAGATGGCTTTAATTTTATATGACGGCTATCACTAAAAGAGGAGGAGAAAGAAGTTGGGATATAAATGGGAGGGACGTATTGTTTGATTGGTCAATACAAATGACAAAGAAATTATCACAAGAGGAAGTTCTAAAAAGGGTTGTTTTGTCATGCATACGTATGATTGGGAATACGGCCGGGTTTTGGTCATGAAAAAGTCCCCGGCCTGAAAGAGGTGGTGGGAGTTGGGACGTGCGGTTTTAAAGAGTGTTGGGTTGTGGCTGCCCCTAAATAGAAAGAGCCACACTTTATATTTGAGTTTGACCCTACTCCTATATATCAATATGTGGAAGCGAATGAAACTGGCCACAACTTAGACATGGTTTTCAAATTTCTGGACTTTGTTTTTTTTATTTCACACGCTATTATCTCATATTTATTTTAGACTTGATTAATTTAAATTCACATTGCGAAAGAAAAATCACTCTCTATTAAAATTTTACTAAATTTTAGGACTTGAATTTGCAATCTTAAATTGTGGAGTTATACCTCTTTGTTTTATAGTGCAATTTTTTGTTTTGACTCTCGTTCACTCTCTCATTAGCCTCTTCCTTCTTAATTTTGACTGCAAGGAGGCCTATGCAGAGGAAATCGAGTAATAGTTACTCCGTTCCATTTGAAGGATAAATATTATCATGGAGCTGAGGATGAGTACCTTTTTCGGTTAGCATAATTGTGTAAAAGAAATTTACATGGTATATCATGAAACTTGTTTTAAAATGTATGCGCCGACTAGCTAGAGTTGTCGAACTTTTCACGAATGGCTTGCTTTGTTTAGTGTAATAAAGTCAATGAAAACAAGAGAAACCATAAAGTAAAAAGAAGAAAGAAAAAAAAAACAAAGATTCTTGAATTGTGAAAGCTTATACTCCCTCTTTCGCTTGAAATTTTAAATTAAAAATTATTTAAAATGTATCAAAATATTCATCAATAAGAAAATACCGAATTATAGATTGATATCCATTGTAATGAGGACGTGTGCAATATACAGCTGTTGCAAAGTAGGCCATTGACCAGAAAGAGTAGCAAACTATTATGAAGAAGAGAGAAGGCAGAGCCATTTGCATTAGGCGAAAGTAGTCACATCAAGAAGTGGCCTATTGAATTAAATGCAGGATGAAGGGATGTAGTAAGTAGTACGAGTAGGAGCATCTTTGTGGTGCAGGGTGCTATCATATTGGGTCACCACGTATGTGCAACCCTTGCATGATTCGCCATACACACCTCACCTTTAATTAATACCTTATATAGGGAAAAGTGTTTTAATTTTTTAAATTTTATATTTTAATTATTATTAATTATTTATTAAAATATATTTTAAGTATGAATTAATTTTTTCTTTACCTTAATGAATAATTGATAGTTGAAATGTATTTTGATAAATAATAGGTTATATTTCAAATAGAAAACTTGAATAGTTTAGACATAAAATTTTAAAAATAAAAATATTTTGAATGTACTTTTGACATTAACTCATGTCTGCAATTTCATTCCATCTTTGTTGTACTACTCGTCTTCTTCATTTAAATTTTTTACGTACATCCTGATAATTTTGGATATGAAATAACAAAAGAAAATACTCCATCCGCACATGTTCACTTGTCCATTTAAATATTTTACTATATTAATTTTTAATTTTTATAAGTTATTTTACTCATTGAAAAAATAAAATAGTAAGTACTATTATCTCTTCATTTTTAAATTCAAATAAATTAAAATAAATATCTATTTTTAGTATGATAAAAAAAAAAATTGTTTGAAAATAAATTCACATATATTATATAAGAGATTCTCATAGATACCGTACCAAAAGATAAATGTTGATATGTACAACTTATTCTATACTTTGCTCTTTCCCCTTTTCTCCATCTTGTTAATTAATTCACTGTTTCTTATATGCAATAGGTACATTATTAGAAAAGAAATTCGTGGTTGTTTGATATCGTTTTTTTAAATTTTAAAACATGTTTTGTTGAAATATTAATCCTGTATAATCTTTGTCTTTATCTTCCAAATCTATTTTACTCTGAAGACAGTTAATGTCTTCGTTTTAAAATAAGTTATATATATTTAGATTAAACACACTCCTTAATAAAAAATTTCATTTCTAAAAAGTAAAATATAATTTTATCAACTTATCCTTAATAAATATTCAAAAGAAGATGTAACTCATTAGTATTTTATTGTTTATGTAAAACTCTCTCCATATAAATAAAGATAAGATTGAAAGAATATCGAATATCATCAGTGTCCTCTTAATTATATAAGACATCATTTATCTTGAAATAAAATTAAACCATCAAAATATTATTTATTTTGAAACGGAGGAAGTATTATTCCCTTTGTTCAATACGATACTTTTATAGTGTCTAGACTATAAGGTCGAAAGCATGCTGGCCAAGGAAAAAGACAGCATATTTTCATAACTAGCCTACTGTTATACATTAGATGTCAGTTCTACAATTAAGGCCTTTTAATTATTTCACAGAAAATGAAGATTAAGTTCAAAAAAAAATTGAAATTAAAATTTTAATTGCAGAAACTCGAGACTTTTTAGAGTAAATTCTAAATAAAAATAATGCGTACACTTTAGAGCAATTCAACAAAGTTTGTCCGTTCTCAAATTTTGAGTATTCGGAATTTCAGAATAGGACAGCTATATCATTGTCATTGTCGGCTGTGTTTAGATGAATAACACACCGTTTACTCGTTTAAATAATTTTTGATTAAGTCACAAAAATGATTAGATGACAAAATTATAATTTTTTCTTTATCTCATAAATGGAAAAAAAAATTATCCTCGAATAAACAATCTTTAGAAGAAGAAAAAAAATCACAATCAATCATGGGAAGTGTTAGGGTCTTCTTTGTTTTCTTTATCTCATTTGATTCTGTCTAAAGAAAAATTTAAAAAAAAAAAAAGATTGGTGAGTTGGTGGAATAAGATGATTTCCAAGAGAAGATGGAAGATACCTTCCATGTTCCTAGAAGAAAAAAATATAGGAGTATTATTTTCATCCTTTTTGAATTATTCATAAAATATTAATTACACTATAGAAAGAAGATTATGATCAGTTCACAAAAATGATTCACGGACCAGTACTGCAAAGGAAGAAAAAAAGAAAAGACAAGTTAATTATATGAATTCCATCTGGCCAAAATCCATATAAAAATGTGATTAGAGTTTAAGGAATTTTATATTATGTCAATAATGAAAGACAAGGGAATGTATGATGACAGAAGGTTTTTTCTTACCATTAATTAATTTAGTTTACCCTAATTGTTAGCTTTAATAACCAATCATTGCAAAACCCCTATAAACTTATTCAAATATTCTAAACCTTTTTTATGTTTTGGAATCTTTGTAACAAAACTGTCTCAAAATCAGTCCTCCTCTCATTTTATATTAATTGTCAATATTATTAAAAATATTTGTTCTCAATATTTATCAAATTATAAAATTAAAATATAATTAATTAATTTTAAAAGTAAACAATATTGATTGTGTTAAAAACAGTTAAGAATGAATTAGTAAAAAATATATATTATTTATTATTTTTGAAAGTACGTAAAAGAAAAATATAATAATTAATATAGAACGTAGGAAGTAATTTATTTGAAAACATAATATCAAACTCAATGGGTCTCTTATCTTAAACAAAGTCATCCAAATTAACAACTTGTCTCAAATTTTAATTTAATTTCTACAAAGACTTTAGGAACAGTAGTTATTGTGGAAATAATATTGTGGCCATGAAATAAATATCTGTCTTGGTGACCCACAAGTGCTGTCAAACTCATTAATTTCTCAAAACCCTTTGATAAGACAAATGCAAGTCAGAATATTGGAGCTCCATTTCCAGATTTCAAATATAGCAAAGGGTAAAATGGAATTTTAAGGAGAAAAAAGAAAAGGAATGGGAAGAAAAATCATTACTATCAAATTTATATGATATATTTATCTTAAAAAAATTATAATATTTTTTATTTAAAAATTTAAAATTTTTAAAATTACATAAGGGTGTGAAAATATAATCTCTTGCATAAATACAAAATAAAATTCGGTACAATAAATTTTTGTGGTTCAATTTTTTTCTCAATTTCAAATATAACAAAAATTTAGTACATCAGACTGTTTTTTTTATATAAACATTTAAAATTTATTTAGATCAATTCATAAATATATTTTTATAAAAATAAATTTTACGTCAAATTAAATGATGCCACATAATTTGAACGTTTGAATGACTTATTAAAAGAAATTCAACAAATAAACCTCAAAAGTCGAATCATGTTGAATACGACCTTCTTTATAAGACTCTTCCTCCCTCCTATCCATTTGATTCCTACAACTACAAGCCCTTCTCCCCTTTCATTTTCCACAGCTTCCACTCTCCTTCCTAACTGTCATCACATCATCTTTTCTCTCTCTCTCTGTCTAAACTCTCTTTGCTTCCTAGGAAATAAGTAGAGAAGAGAACATATAATATAATCCACTAGCTTCACTTAGCATATTCAACTTTTAAAAAAAAAATTACTCACAAACTTTTGCGCCTTCTTTTTTTTAATTTTGGACTTTTGGTTCCAGCATTGCAAATATCACATGGGGAGGCATTCTTGTTGCTACAAACAGAAGTTAAGGAAAGGCCTATGGTCTCCTGAAGAAGATGAGAAACTTATAAAGCATATTACTACATTTGGTCACGGCTGTTGGAGCTCTGTCCCTAAATTAGCAGGTGCACTATATATCACTGCTACACTATTTTCTTACTTATATATCTATATATTCCTCACTTTTCTTGAAGATGCATTTTGGAACTCAATTAATTACTGTATCCTACTTTATTTTATAGCCGACTCCAATTTGCTTGAACTTAGACGAATTAATTGTCATTTTAAATTTAATTTTTAAAAATTGTTTTGGGCAGGTCTTCAGAGGTGTGGAAAAAGTTGTAGGCTGAGGTGGATTAACTACTTGAGGCCTGATTTGAAAAGAGGGACATTCTCACAAGATGAAGAGAATTTGATCATTGAACTTCATGCAGTTCTTGGGAACAAGTAATCAATATATTTATCCTTCACCGTAAGAGTACAATTTGATTCATTCATAGCATGATGTTGACCTCAATTGTTTACTGGCAGGTGGTCTCAAATTGCAGCTAGATTGCCCGGAAGAACAGATAACGAAATCAAGAATCTATGGAACTCTTCAATTAAAAAGAAGCTAAGACAAAGAGGGATCGATCCAAATACCCACAAGCCACTGTCTGAAATAGAGAACGAAGAGAAAGCGTCGGGAAACAGTAACAATAAGAACAATGACAAAGTTTCAGAAAGCTCAAATAATGAGTTCAATTTTGTTGATGGTCATGAGAATGGATTTTCAACCGAAAAGCCAATGATAGGAGTAAATAATATGGACCGTTATCCACTTATTGAGGCCAATAGTATTGCCCCACCAACTCATGAATTCTTCACCGCCAATTGCAAGTCTCCTGATTTGTCCACTTATCTCTCCTTTCACAATTATAGTCCCAACACCAACACCAATATTCTCTTCAATACCAGCAGCAAGCACTCTTCTGCTGCTGACGATATGGTATCTCATGATCATCAGTTCAATTGTAGCAGCTTGCCAAATGCTACCTTTTCTTCCATCTCCAATTCGATTCTCAGTACAAAGCCTTGTTTGAGTAATAATACTACTACTCTTCCCCCTCCTGATCATCATACTGCTACTTTTAATAACATCAACAAGTTCCAGAATTGGGAAGCGTGTACCATCAGCAGCAACAACAGTAACGCTAGCAGTAACAGTATCGAATTACAAAGCAACTGTTCATTCTTCGATAACAATGCTGCCGCTTTCGCTTGGGGATCATCGTCAGGGAAACCGGAGAGAGAAGAAATCAAATGGTCCGAATATTTGCAGACCCCGTTTACACTAGGTGTTAATAACACTAACACAATCCAGAATCATCATCATAATCAAATTCCTCCTCCGCATCAAGACTTGTACGGCGAAACAAAATCGGAGACGCAGTTCATGACACAAGGTTCATGGCTTCAGAATCAACCTCCGCAGACTTCTCTACAAACTGCAGATTTATACAGTAACAATAATTTCCAGAGGCTCCCCACGGCTTTCGGACAATTTTCTTAGCCGATTTTCAAAGGCTAATTATCTCACTTATTATGAACGGTTACTTTCTCTACAGGTGTGTGCTATAGAGTTTTTTTTTTCTTCTTTTTTTCCTTCTCTTCTTAATCTGTAAATAGGTCTTACACATATTTCCTTCCTTTTGTCTCAACACTTGATAAAAATATTGTAAAGTTTGTTGATCATCCTCCTTTTGTGGATGGTATATGATAGTATATGTACTCTTTTCTTTTCTTTCTTTTTTCCTCTTTTGAGCTTTTCTAGTTTTTAAATATTTACAGGTTGTAATTCTGTTTGTTGATTAAGTATTCAATCGAAAAGTTTTATGACTTTAATTTCTAGTTTTTACCGTTGTAACCACTTATGTGTTCCTATTCAAACCAAAAGGAATCCTTCGCAGATAGCGACTATCTCTGCTAAGATATTTAGCCTAAATGGGTGTCTATCTTGTCTCCTACTGATGGAGATAGTTTTTACTTTTGACATCTTTTAAGTCAATTCCACTCCTTTTAACTAATATATGTTCAGAAAAACAACTTATTATAATTGTGTGCGTTAGAATGGCGGAATTTTCACTAAGGATTTGAATTCGAAATTTGGAAGTGATTTTAAATTTCTTAAATTACTGAATCAATCTTTAGTCTTGATTTAAAGAGATTCAAAACATATACGTGTACATAAAAAATAAAAATAAAATTACCTTATATATTTCATATAATCTTGTACCGTTCAAATGAACATCCTTCCTCCCATAGACGAATCTAAAATTTTTAAAATATGGATGCACCATTAAAAGAAAATATATATAATTTTAGTAGGAATTGATCCCTACGTACCTAGTTCTTATGATAAATAAATCAACATTCATCCAAACACACTGCTTAGTCTTATTATAAAAAATAAATATCTAATTATACATTATATCAATTTTATAAAATATATACATGAAATATCTAATTTTATAAAAAAATCACAGATTCAGATGCCCTATATTAAACCCTATAAATTTGCCCCTGCTTCTACCCCTAGATCCGCCCCATGTGTTGTTCATATACCATGAAAAAAATGAGATTTAAAGATCTTGGAAGAATGAGGTTAATCTTATTACATGCAAAAACAATCTGTCTTTCCGCTTTATTTTATATGACACTTTTTTCTATATTCTAAAAGAAGAAACATATTGAAATTTTTTAAAGTTAAATATCTTATTTTATCCTAATTAACAAACAGTTATATCAATAAAAATATCATGACACATTTAATACAACAAGTTCTAAGTGTACATTTGACATGTAACAAAAGTCTCTGTCTTCTAAAATTTCTGTCCAGCCAGACATCCCCATTATAAAAACAGAGGGGTACTTTCCACTGGAAAAAAATAAGAAAGAAAAGGGTGAAAAAACTCACAAGTTTAAAAGACTAGCTAGCTATTAATCTTTAGTCAAAGAAAAAGGATTAAAGTAGTGTACTGGAACTTAATTTCAATGTGCTATTATATCCCTTGGGGAGAATCACAAGAGAATCAAGAAAATTTCCAACTCAAATCTTTGGGAGGTGAAGCACATCCATCTAATTGCTTAATGACTTGGAAAGCCACAAATAAGATGCAATTTGAAGAATATGGACACTAATAGTACATCCTCTATGGGAACTTAACTTTTATCTACTTCTGGTTACTGGTGAAAGAAATTAAAGGGTCCCACTCCTCTGATAGAAACTGATACATCAAAGACTCAAATATGATAAATAAAGAGGGAAAAAAAATCTCTATCTTTCTTTACAACACAAGAGATATGCTAGAGTGGGAAACAGTATAAGAGAGGAAAACACCTCCTTATTAAGTGAAAAGTTCTCTAAAGAGTCAGCATCTTCTTCTGCTGAACAAAGATATATACCTTTACTTCTCTCTATTTTATTTTATTTTATTTTCTAGAAAAAAGTTCCATTAAAAGTCCCACTATTTTACTTATAGCAATTGGCCCTAGTTTGCATGTGAGGAATAGCTAGCTAGCTATATCAGTCTTTCATATTCAACATTCACTATCACCATAAAACTCCATGAATTAAAGTCTTCTCATTACATGTACGTACTCAACAAAAGGGTCCCTCCTCAACTTTTTAACTACTCCTCTCTCTCTAGCACTCTTGGAATTTTGAGATTCAAAGTTTTAAATTTTTTAAAATAAATTTTATATATTTTAAAATTATGTAAAAATATTCAAAAGGCATATCAAAGAATTTAGATCCAAAAAAGTTTGATTGACTTTTAAAATTTCAAATATGCTATATAATATATTTTTTTCTCCATGTTTTACATAATAATTATCATGTACTATTCTAGTGCTTCTAAAATCTGTACGTAAGAAGCTGACAAGTAATCTTTATGTATAGAAACAAAGGAAAAAAAGAAACAAATACCCCAATAATTTGCAGATGAAAAAAAAATAATTTTCAATCATGAATAGCTTACGGATTTTAAAAGAATCAAAAAAAGAGGCCCATCCAGATATAAATATATATACATATGAATCAACCACATGAACATGTATGGTAGGCCCTTTTACCAGAGTCTCCTTCCCACGTGCAATCCAACGAAAAATTATGCAGACTCCCCCGTATTAAATGAAATATATTTTTTGGCCCTCCTTTTTTTTTTTCTTTTCTTTTCTTCTTTTTGTTACAAAAAATTAATAACGTAGCAACTAGAAAGTATTGTCTACGAAGTAGTATATTAATTTGGGGGTCTCTTTGAATGCATGTGAACCTAATTATTGAGTTTCTTTTCTTGGCCCTACCTTCTTTCTTCTACACAGAACAGAACAAAAATAAAGGAATTGACATCTTATAATAATTTATCATCCTAAACAGGATTGGTGTGACGCAAGAGTCGAATTTAAAATTTTAATTTATTTATTTTATTAGGTTTACAGTAATATAATTTTTATTTTTTTAAAAAAAAATTAATAAAATATATAAAATTTGAATTAATTATTAAATTTTATGAAATTCTTATTTTATAGTCCGCTCCTGGTGCCAAAAGGCAAAGGTTTTTTTTCTTTTTCCAAGAACTTAAAAGCTGAAGTAAAAAAGGGAAAATAAAAAGAAAGGAATAGGGACCATCTGTTGACATGCTCATAGACTAATAATAAGAAAATTGGAAAACAATGATGAAGGTGATAATTGGGGACTGTGACAATGATAATAAAGGTGAAAAAAGAATGTTCAATATAGTGCTTTTAGTAATATTTGAGATTCTGAAATTTTATTGAAAAGGAACATGCTATAATTTTATAATATTTTTTAGTACAAGTAGTAAGAATTTTATAAATAAAGAACTTTGTAGGGGTGCTGCTGAGGAGCAGAAGTTATTTTAGCAGTAAAAAAATAGGTAACTCAATACACAAGGAAATTAAATAATTCTTTTTTAGTCAGTATCCGTTTTGTTAAGTGGTAACAAATTCTTGTTCAACCATCAATGATCAATGGCTACAGTTTGTTGTAAATAGAAAAAAAAAAGTCTTGTTCAGGCTGAAAAGATTGTTATTATCAGTGTCTTTAAGTGGAAACAACAGAGAGATAAAAGTGTAAATTAAAAGAGTAGAAAATTGTTTCCACAAACTTAAGAAAAAGATTTAGAATATTTTTATTGAAAATTAAGATAAGCAGCCTATTATAAAAGATTAATAAATTACACCAATAGATTAAATTAAATTCATTTATGTGATATGCAGATAGGTTAAATATTCCATCCTCCATTTAACCAAACTGACTATCACAAAGTGCAGACATTCTTCCCCATTAACGTTATACGTAAATAAGTTAAAACCTTTTACTATTTATTTTTATTTTTAACCAAACTGATTGTCACAAGTGCAGACATTCTTCACCCATTCCTAATTTCCATTAACATCCTTGAAAATCGAAATGAACCAACCCCATGAAAAGAGCGGTGGGCATATTATTGCAGTACACTTACTATATATATACACATAATTAATATAGATCTGCTGGATCTTCAAAGGTTGACCACACAACAAGGGGATCTTCAAATCATCTGTCGGCAATGATTTGTTTTTTCCTTCTCTCATGTATGTGAAATGGACACTTTTTTCTCTTCAAAGAATAAAGAGGAGAAAAGTGAAACACACCAGCGAACAAGTGTTAAAATTCTTTTATATATTTTTTAAATGCAGGATGCAAATTAACAATCTAACTATATGAAGTATCAAATTGCACGAATTGAGATGAAATTGAATGAGCAAAATCATTAAAATTCACTTATGATCAAATGGGCCAAAAGTACGTGTCTACTAAGGACCAAAGCATACACGTGTTGAGATATTGTTGCGCTGGGGGTACTTTTATCGAACATTATTTTTTTATTATTTCTTTGTATATTGTTTATATATGCCAAGAATCATATTGAGTAATGTGTTGGAAGGGGGCTCCTACTAGCTTCCAGTAGTACTAATCAGTAGTCATAACTCATATATAGCCCCAATGACACATTGTTTTGTCTTTTATATTAATGAGCCTTGTTAGTACTAACTTGGATCCAAGCTAAGTTGTCGTAGGGACACAAAGGACCCCTGGGGATCACCCTAACAAGCTGCCTAAAATTCATAAAAAGGGTACTCCAGACCTACAAGAAATCTGAAGGTATTATATAACTTGCTATGTTAATTGTGTGATGTCGCGCCCCATTTTTCCCCTCGCGGGCAAAAAGCGGGTTTCGACGTCGAGGACTCTTGAGGGTGGAAAAGAAGAGTCGCCACCTAACGAATTAAGGTGCGTTAGGGCACCATTCTAAGCTAATTTGTTACCTAAGTCAACCAGAGTTGGGTAAGGGCTTAAATTACCTCAAAAGGAAGGTGTTAGGCACCTTTCGAGGTCCACAAATGTGGTTCCCGGCCGTACTCATTAAATGGGGGTATTAACTAAGTGATCACATAAAGTCGATGAATTATTAAACATAAATAGAATACTAACTTAAATACTAAATTAGCAGAAACTAAAATATAAAACTTAGTGGGATCAGGTTTTGACAAGGCTGAAAACGGGCCCAATTCGATACTACTCCCTTCTATTCTATTTTTAAAATCAAGATAGTTTGAAGAGAATAATATATATATGTATGTATAACTTGAGAAAAAATCATTTTTAGAAAATCGTATATATTATATATTTTTAACAAATTTTTTTTTTAGATGAAAATATATCAATATTTGAACATAACAATGATAATTTTAAAATATTTAAAGCTTCTTAGAAAAAATGAATTTAGAAAAGATGGGAGTAATAGGTTGCTTTGTATTTACAAAACAAATATGCGCTTCATACGTGAAATCAGCAATAGCCTGTCTGTTTCATCATCTCCCGTCTACCCACCTAGTTAATTATTATTGTTAAGCTTAAGCGATCTAGGTGGAAAAGACTAACGCCCTAACAAGTGTCTACCCGTCCCAATCCTAATATCCAAGAGGGGATGGACTACTAAATGGGATTTTGGGTTCTAAAATTCTTAGGCTTTGTTAAAGGACATTAATGTCAAACAAGTAAATTCAAACAAACAATTAACATTAGGGTTTCAAATAGGCCTCTTTATTAAACCTATGATCATGATTTCTAGTGAATGTAGCCATGTTAAAATTTATCCTAAAGCCATGATGTCTAGTGCGTGTAAAACCTACTCATTAAAATAATTCCAGCAACAAATCATCAAAAATTACCCAAGTAAACTAATGTTGTAAAGAATAAAATAATTTAGGCATGAAAATGTCACCCTAAATTCGCATGAAATAAATTGCTGCATTTTAAATTGAATTATTTAAGACCTATAGGCATGATTTCTATGTGCATCAAATCAAATTATTTTAATTCCTATAGGCATGATTTCTAATAAAACAAATAAGACGATAAAATAAACGCCCCGCCCCCAAACCCATTTTTACTATTATTATTGTTTATATTACAAATATTACAAAAGAACAAAATAGAATGAATAACTACGACATTAAAATAAATAACAATAAATAAATCCAGTAGCCTCCTTTCATCCTGGTAACTCTTTGATGAATGTCGGTATAAGACGATACCTGCTTAACGGTTAGTACAATCATAGATACAAGAATAATATTCGGATACTCTTAGTCATGAGTTTGACTAAACTTGGAAAAATCACATCAAGAGCAGATTAAACATACAGTCACGAGAAGAAAGCAATCAAAGAAATTAACATAGTAAATGATAATCTGATAAAGGTAAATAAACTAACCGACGAATGACAAAGTTGAAAGAAAAATCACGGATTAATAATGCAACAAAACGCCCTGGTTAGTACCCGTCCTCAACGCGTTAAGATCATGAGAATCTCAAGGATTCCGAGCAGTGTATGCATAGATGAGGTATAAAGGAGCCATAGAATTTAAAAGAGGAGCAGAGAGCGGAAAAAAAAATGCTTCGGAGCCAAGCAAATTCCGAGTACTTATGTTAACAAAGGAATAGCAATATTTGAATAAAATTGATCTTCTAAAGAAGATGTGTTCTCTCTCTAATTCTTTTTTTTTTTTTTTCTAAGTCTTTTTTTTTTCTCTCTAAGTGTCTCCCTTTTTTTTTCTAAGTCTCCCCCTTTCTTCTCTTTGGGTTTTCTCTCCTTTTAAAGAAGAGAAGAAAATCCCCTTTTGCTCAAAACATGGAAAAGCTAAAGCACTAAAAAAAATAAAGGAGCCATTAATTCAAATTAAAGTTTAAAAAAAATAATCACCCACTACAAAAACTAATAATTATGTCACCACTAAACAAAAAAAAATGATTATTAATAAATATACTACACTTGTAGATAATTTAATAAATAGATAATAAAATAATTTAAATTATAAAAAAAATCATATAAACATTATTATTAATAAATAAATTATAAATTTAAGTATACTTATGTAAATATTATATGATTAAATTATTATATTTACGAAAAATTTAATGACTAAAATATAAAATCAGGTTATCAAATATTATAAAAATCATATTATTTACATAAATAATTTATAAATTCGAGTAATAATATTAGTCAAATAATTTGTAAAAATTTAGAAAAATTATGTAAATAGTATATTAAGTAAAGAATATATTTCGAAATAAGGGCGCATGTTAATATAAATTATATTATATACGATGTAATTATTTAGTATCAAAATTTAAATTAATATAAATCATATATATATAACTTGAAATAATTTTTGCCATATTATGATAATAAATTATTTTATAAATACAAAAACAAGCCGAATTTTTGTGTTAAATAAATAAATAAATATATACATATATAAGCAGCATATTAAAGTGCAGGTCGGTCAAAATTGGGTGTCAACAGCTGCCCCTTCTTTGCTCGGGAATGAAGGATGAATTGTCGAGCAAAGAACGTTGACTTAGTAGCCAATTTTGTTCGACCGAGGCAAAAATTTCGGTAGGGCCAAGTGAAAGGAAGGAAAGTCATGAAGATATCGCGACCGAGACTTCAGTGTCAAGTCGCCTACATATCTCGGGTTTCACGAGAATCAGGCCGCGTGTAGTTCTGGATTAAGGACGGACAAGATCCCTAAAATTTGTAACACGAGGCTTAAACAAGGGTAGGTAGCACGAATCGACACGATTTAGAATGCGTTGTGACAATAAACAGGCGGGAGTACTGTTCAAAAGAAGATAGTAGGAAGGTACTAATCATTCGTAGCTCGTGATTTCTTCGATGTTCACATAAACAATTAAAGCATGTGCATCACATATTTCATAAGATAACGGATGCAAAATTTAAACATGATGCACGTTCCCTTTAGACAATGAAAGTTTGTTTAGAGATAATGGATTATGTCTCTAAACCATGATGTCTTGGGCCATGATACAAAAACAATTTCCTTAGGCCATGAAATGATGTCTGCAGGCCATGGAAAATGACGCCTTTAGACTATGACGCCTTAGGACATGATACGCAGAAAATAAATTCCCTAGGCCATGAAATGATGTCCGCAGGCCATGAAAAATGACGCCTTTAGACTATAACGCCTTGGGACATGATACGCGGAAAAATAAATTCCCTAGGCCATGAAATGATGTCCGCAGGCCATGAAAAATGACGCCTTTAGACTATAACGCCTTAGGACATGATACGCGGAAAAATAAATTCCCTAGGCCATGAAATGGTGTCCGCAGGCCATGTAAAATGACGCCTTTAGACTATGACGCCTGAGGGCATGATAAGCAGAAAATAAATTCCCTAGGCCATGAAATTAGGTCCGCAGGCCATGAAAAATGATGCCTTTAGATTATGACGCCTGAGGGCATGATAAGCTGTAAAGTAAATCCTCAGGCTATGAAATGATGTCTGCAGGCCATGAAACGATGCCTTTAGACTATGATGCCTTCGGACGAGTGGAAGAAATGCTTATTCAAAGAAAGTAAATTGTTTGAGGGTTTCAATAATTCAAATAAGAGCTCCAGGTTATTCGGGCTCAGATGCGAATAACTGATTCAAAATGCATAAGCGGGCTTAAAATGCAAACAACGGGCTCAAATGCATAAACGGGCTTAAAATGCAAATATCGGGCTCAGATGCATACGTCAAAATGTATATCACGGGCTCGGATGCATATATGGATGTATATCAGGGCTCCAATGCATATGCAGAATGTATATCCGGGCTCAGATGCATACGTAAAAGTAAATACGGGCTCAAATGCATAGATAAAGTGTATATCACGGGCTCAAGATGCATACGTAAAAAATAAATTCGGGCTCAAATGCATACGTAAAGTCTATATCACGGGCTCAGAATGCATATGCAAAATGTATATCAAGGGCTCAAGATGCATACGTAAAAATAAATCTGGGCTCAAATGCATACGTAAAAATAAATCCGGGCTCAAAATGCATAAATTATATATCAACGGGCTCAGAATGCATATGCAAAATGTATAACAAGGGCTCAAGATGCATACGTAAAAATAAATCCGGGCTCAAATGCATAAATGATATATCACGGGCTCAGAATGCATATGCAAAATATATATCAAGGGCTCAAGATGCACACGTAAAAATAAATCCGGGCTCAAATGCATACGTAAAAACAAATCCGGGCTCAAAATGCATAAATTATATATCACGGGCTCAGAATGCATAAATAACTGTATATCAAGGGCTCAAATGTATATGTAAAATGTATATCCGGGCTCAAATGCATATGTAAAATGTATATTCGGGCTCAAATGCATATGTAAAAGTAAATTAGGGCTCAAATGCATACGTAAAAATAAATTCGGGCTCAAAATGCATAAATTATATATCACGGGCTCAGAATGCATAAATAACTGTATATCAAGGGCTCAAATGTATATGTAAAATGTATATCCGGGCTCAAATGCATATGTAAAATGTATATTCGGGCTCAAATGCATATGTAAAAGTAAATTAGGGCTCAAATGCATACGTAAAATGTATATTCGGGCTCAAATGCATATGTAAAAGTAAATTAGGGCTCAAATGCATACGTAAAAGTAAATACGGGCTCAAATGTATATATATATTATATATCAAGGGCTCATAATGTATATGCAAAATGTATATCCGGGCTCAAATGCATATGTAAAATGTATATTCAGGGCTCAAATGCATATGCGAACGTATCTCCAGGTCGTGTGTATGTATATACAAATAAATGTCACGAGCTCCAATGTATATAAATAAATGTTACGGGCTCATAATGCGATACGGGCTTCAAAATGCACACAAATGCATGCATTAAATGTATATCATGGGTTTGATATGAAACCGAATGCTCTGAGGATAGCAAGAAAATAGACAGGCGTAAGAAAGAGTGACTTAGCTCTATGTTGCCTTGCGACACGACCTTTTCTATCTCCGTCTTATATTTCTGTTATTTCTGCGTTCAAAGAAAGTTCGTTAGTTCGAAAAAGGGGAGGTTGATCTGTGTATTCATCTCGTGGCCTTCTTCTGCCTGTTGTTACACTCCGTCCAGGCATACGCTCGGGCACATAGTTTAGACAAAAGGTGAATAATTTAGTAAGAGTAAAGTAAAACATAGAAAAGACTTGAGTTAAATCATGGGCCATGACATATTTTAAAACCGTACGACGTCCTTTTGTAAATCGGAACCTCGTGTTGACTTAGTTTGATGAAATTTTGAGATCCTTCTCAAAATTTCTGCCCCAGTGTAGGAGATACACAAACTTACTCGTAAGCACAGAAATCTGAGAATTTTTGAGGTCCTCTCAAAAATTCTGCCCCAGTTGCAGCTTGTTAACCGAAATACTGTGAAACATAATGGAAGCACCGAGAACTTCGAAGGGGGAAAGAAAATTTTAATAGATATAGACCGAGTCCCACAGGGACGCCTACGTATCCCTCTTAAACGGGAATCAGGTCCGACGTAGTTCAGATTACAAGGAACGAAAGGTTTTAAAAAAAAAGAATAGATAAAGTTGAGGATAATTTAGGGCATCAAGTTTTAACTCGGGTGGATCACCTTGGCATCAATTTGCGCTTGGATCATGTCTTTTAATTGGATTATAGATTCATCCAAAGGAGTATACTGCTCAGATGAACTTGCTCGGGGTCTCGCGGGCTTGCGAGATTGTTGAATCAGAGGATTTAAAAAAATTGGTTGCCTTTGGAGTGTAGGTGGAGGAGGCAATTTGATTGGGATATGAGGAGAAAGAAAATTTATTTGATTGAGACCGAACCCAAAATGGGTTGCCTACGTATCCAAAAGGAATCAGGTCAGACGTAGTTCGCATTCTATGTGATGGATGACCGGAGCAGTCTCGATATAAATGGGCTTAGGGTACGATCTCTTGAAGCGTGAGACATGTTGGATGTAACTGTATGAGGTGAATAATGAAACATGGTGGGCGATTTTTTGCGGTATGGCTTGATTTGAATGAGTTGCATATGTATTATGCGAATGTTGATTTTGAGGAAGGGAGTAGGCATGACGAAGATTGTTTTGAGGATATAAGGTTGATGGTATGTCGGAGGAAAACTTATGAAAGTGATGCGAGGCTTAGAAGCATGATTTTAGGAAGGGGACCAACATAAATAATAAACAGAAAAATTGAAGCATGACATGTAGTTGATGAAACAAACACATTAAATATATTTCACATGGTAAATAAAAAATAAAAAAAATTAAACACGTTTATACGTCTTCCTGATTTGGGGGCCTCTTTTATGCCAGAGGTAGGCCTAACGAGTTAAAGAGAACTTGTTATTAAATATCGTCATTTTGCTCCCAAAATAAACCCCAAAAAATAAACTTTATTATTATATAAGATCACAAGAATTACAATAAAACAGTAAATCTTAAAAACATCTTCGTCTGCATCCAACTTCTTCGGATCTTCCGATACTTTGTCGAAATGGTGGCGATCTCCTAAATTCGACCACCAAGCTAACCATGCTGAATCTTGGATACGAAGTTGGGAGACTCATTGTGCCTGCAATAAAAGAAAGGTTAGGCTATCCTACCCACCCGGGAGCACAATGACGATATTTTAAACAAAATTCTCTTAAGATGCACACAATTCATGAATCGTCTTTTATCGGGATTAAAACTGATCCCTTAAGACTTAGGGCAAGTTTATATTTAATCTTGACGTACCATGGACGTCGCGATTTTTCTAAGTTTTAAAAGAAGTGCAAGCCTTGCTAAAGGAGTACACGGTCACGATCTAAGAGTAGAAGTGGGTATGACACGGTTCCCTCGAGCGGACAACTCGAGAGTGAGGAAGCTTATGACCGTCGACGCACCGCTGATCGACCAAATCACAAACAATCCTCGAGGTATTTTAAACTGGTGAACGGCCGTGAAACCACGCAACCGTCATTGTGTGTGAAAGTGTGAAATTCCCAAGTGGGGGAAGTATGAGCGATATGTCAGATAAATAAAAGAAAATTACAACAATTTATTTATCGACAATTACATAAGAAATAATAAACAATAAGAAAACAAAGAAAACGGTTAGTAACTTCATGATAAAGTCAAAAATAAGAAAATAAATCAAACACTTAGCAAGTTAACAGTTAATTAAACCCCATTTAAATAAACACGTAATGGTTAAAGCCTAATATCCCCAGCGGAGTCGCCATTCTGTCGCGCCCCATTTTTCCCCTCGCGGGCAAAAAGCGGGATTCGACATCGAGGACTCTTGAGGGTGGAAAAGAAGAGTCGCCACCTAACGAATTAAGGTGCGTTAGGGCACCATTCTAAACTAATTTATTTCCTAAGTCACCAGAGTTGGGTAAGGGCTTAAATTACCTCAAAAGGAAGGTGTTAGGCACCTTTCGAGGTCCACAAATGTGGTTCCCGGCCGTACTCATTAAATGGGGGTATTAACTAAGTGATCACATAAAGTCGATCAATAATTAAACATAAATAGAATACTAACTTAAATACTAAATTAGCAGAAACTAAAATATAAAACTTAGTAGGATCAGGTTTTGACAAGGCTGAAAACGGGCCCAATTCGATACTACTCCCTTCTATTCTATTTTTAAAATCAAGATAGTTTGAAGAGAATAACATATATATATATATATGTATAACTTGAGAAAAAATCATTTTAAGAAAATCGTATATATTATATATTTTTAACAAAATTTCTTTTAGATGAAAATATATCAACATTTGAACATAGCAATGATAATTTTAAAATATTTAAAGCTTCTTAGAAAAAATGAATTTAGAAAAGATGGGAGTAATAGGTGTGCTTCATGCGTGAAGTCAGCAATAGCCGGTCTGTTTCGTCATCTCCCGTCTACCCTCCTAATTGATTATTATTGTTAAGCTTAAGCGATCTAGGTGAAAATGACTAGCGGCCTAGTATTTTGTCTACCCGTCCCAAACTTAGCATCCAAGAGGCGTAGGACAACTATTTTTTGGATTTTGGGACTAAAATTCTTAGGCTTCGTTTAAAAAAAAAGATTAATGTCAAACACTTAGCAGATAATAAAAGAAGCACAAAAGGTTTCACATAAGCCTCCACTAGAATAAGTAATTAAACATGCTTCCAATTTAAAAACCTATAGGCATGATTTCTATCCTTAAAGACAGATTTTCTAAGAATGCACAAGCAAGATAACTGTTTTGCAAATTGTAGACACAATCTCTAAATGCTACCTTATATTCACATGAAATAAATTATTGTAGGTATGATTTTATCAAAATAAATGCTTTAGTTATTCCTATAAACAGGACTTCTAAATTTTAAATCCGAGGTATTACGAATCAAAAATGCCCAAGTTCTAATAAACATGATTTCTAATATAACAACTTATTTTATTTATTTATTTTTTTTTTTGAAGGCAAAGTTACTCATTTTAAATTGAATTATTTAGGACCTATAGGCATGATTTCTATGTGCATCAAATCAAATTATTTTACTTCCTATAGGCATGATTTCTAATAAAACAAATAAGACGATAAAATAAACCCCCGCCCCCATAACCCCTTTCACTATTATGAGTTTATTACAAATATTACAAACATAAAATAGAATGAATAATTATGGCATAGTAAAATAAATAACATCAAAGAAATTCCGGTAGCCTCCTTTCGTCCCGAATGAATGCCAAATTAAGATGATACCTGTTTAAAGGTTAGTACCGTCGTAGATGCAAAATAATCTCAAACGGTAAATGACGAAAGCAAAAGAATATCAAACATCACGAGAATCTCGAGGATCCCGAGCAGTGCTCGTATTGAGGTGGAAGGAGGATGAAGAATTTTTAGAAACAGAGCAGTATTATGAAAAATAAAATAAATTGTCTCTCTAAGTGTTCTCCCCTCTCTCTTGTGTTTTTTTTTTCTCTAAGTGTCTCTTTTTTTTTTTTCTCTCTAAGTGTCTCCCTTTTTTTTTCTAAGTCTCTCCCTTTCTTCTCTTTGGGTTTTCTCTCCTTTTAAAGAAGAGAAGAAAATCCCCTTTTGCTCAAAACATGGAAAAGCTAAAGCACTAAAAAAAATAAAGGAGCCATTAATTCAAATTAAAGTTTAAAAAAAATAATCACCCACTACAAAAACTAATAATTATGTCACCACTAAACAAAAAAAAATGATTATTAATAAATATACTACACTTGTAGATAATTTAATAAATAGATAATAAAATAATTTAAATTATAAAAAAAATCATATAAACATTATTATTAATAAATAAATTATAAATTTAAGTATACTTATGTAAATATTATATGATTAAATTATTATATTTACGAAAAATTTAATGACTAAAATATAAAATCAGGTTATCAAATATTATAAAAATCATATTATTTACATAAATAATTTATAAATTCGAGTAATAATATTAGTCAAATAATTTGTAAAAATTTAGAAAAATTATGTAAATAGTATATTAAGTAAAGAATATATTTCGAAATAAGGGCGCATGTTAATATAAATTATATTATATACGATGTAATTATTTAGTATCAAAATTTAAATTAATATAAATCATATATATATAACTTGAAATAATTTTTGCCATATTATGATAATAAATTATTTTTTAAATACAAAAACAAGCCGAATTTTTGTGTTAAATAAATAAATAAATATATACATATATAAGCAGCATATTAAAGTGCAGGTCGGTCAAAATTGGGTGTCAACAGCTTTCTGTCGCGCCCCATTTTTCCCCTCGCGGGCAAAAAGCGGGATTCGACATCGAGGACTCTTAAGGGTGGAAAAGAAGAGTCGCCACCTAACGGATTAAGGTGCGTTAGGGCACCATTCTAAACTAATTTATTTCCTAAGTCACCAGAGTTGGGTAAGGGCTTAAATTACCTCAAAAGGAAGGTGTTAGGCACCTTTCGAGGTCCACAAATGTGGTTCCCGGCCGTACTCATTAAATGGGGGTATTAACTAAGTGATCACATAAAGTCGATCAATAATTAAACATAAATAGAATACTAACTTAAATACTAAATTAGCAGAAACTAAAATATAAAACTTAGTAGGATCAGGTTTTGACAAGGCTGAAAACGGGCCCAATTCGATACTACTCCCTTCTATTCTATTTTTAAAATCAAGATAGTTTGAAGAGAATAACATATATATATATATATGTATAACTTGAGAAAAAATCATTTTAAGAAAATCGTATATATTATATATTTTTAACAAAATTTCTTTTAGATGAAAATATATCAACATTTGAACATAGCAATGATAATTTTAAAATATTTAAAGCTTCTTAGAAAAAATGAATTTAGAAAAGATGGGAGTAATAGGTGTGCTTCATGCGTGAAGTCAGCAATAGCCGGTCTGTTTCGTCATCTCCCGTCTACCCTCCTAATTGATTATTATTGTTAAGCTTAAGCGATCTAGGTGAAAATGACTAGCGGCCTAGTATTTTGTCTACCCGTCCCAAACTTAGCATCCAAGAGGCGTAGGACAACTATTTTTTGGATTTTGGGACTAAAATTCTTAGGCTTCGTTTAAAAAAAAGATTAATGTCAAACACTTAGCAGATAATAAAAGAAGCACAAAAGGTTTCACATAAGCCTCCACTAGAATAAGTAATTAAACATGCTTCCAATTTAAAAACCTATAGGCATGATTTCTATCCTTAAAGACAGATTTTCTAAGAATGCACAAGCAAGATAACTGTTTTGCAAATTGTAGACACAATCTCTAAATGCTACCTTATATTCACATGAAATAAATTATTGTAGGTATGATTTTATCAAAATAAATGCTTTAGTTATTCCTATAAACAGGACTTCTAAATTTTAAATCCGAGGTATTACGAATCAAAAATGCCCAAGTTCTAATAAACATGATTTCTAATATAACAACTTATTTTATTTATTTATTTTTTTTTTTTTTAAGGCAAAGTTACTCATTTTAAATTGAATTATTTAGGACCTATAGGCATGATTTCTATGTGCATCAAATCAAATTATTTTACTTCCTATAGGCATGATTTCTAATAAAACAAATAAGACGATAAAATAAACCCCCGCCCCCATAACCCCTTTCACTATTATGAGTTTATTACAAATATTACAAACATAAAATAGAATGAATAATTATGGCATAGTAAAATAAATAACATCAAAAAAATTCCGGTAGCCTCCTTTCGTCCCGAATGAATGCCAAATTAAGATGATACCTGTTTAAAGGTTAGTACCGTCGTAGATGCAAAATAATCTCAAACGGTAAATGACGAAAGCAAAAGAATATCAAACATCACGAGAATCTCGAGGATCCCGAGCAGTGCTCGTATTGAGGTGGAAGGAGGATGAAGAATTTTTAGAAACAGAGCAGTATTATGAAAAATAAAATAAATTGTCTCTCTAAGTGTTCTCCCCTCTCTCTTGTGTTTTTTTTTTCTCTAAGTGTCTCTTTTTTTTTTTTCTCTCTAAGTGTCTCCCTTTTTTTTTCTAAGTCTCTCCCTTTCTTCTCTTTGGGTTTTCTCTCCTTTTAAAGAAGAGAAGAAAATCCCCTTTTGCTCAAAACATGGAAAAGCTAAAGCACTAAAAAAAATAAAGGAGCCATTAATTCAAATTAAAGTTTAAAAAAAATAATCACCCACTACAAAAACTAATAATTATGTCACCACTAAACAAAAAAAAAATGATTATTAATAAATATACTACACTTGTAGATAATTTAATAAATAGATAATAAAATAATTTAAATTATAAAAAAAATCATATAAACATTATTATTAATAAATAAATTATAAATTTAAGTATACTTATGTAAATATTATATGATTAAATTATTATATTTACGAAAAATTTAATGACTAAAATATAAAATCAGGTTATCAAATATTATAAAAATCATATTATTTACATAAATAATTTATAAATTCGAGTAATAATATTAGTCAAATAATTTGTAAAAATTTAGAAAAATTATGTAAATAGTATATTAAGTAAAGAATATATTTCGAAATAAGGGCGCATGTTAATATAAATTATATTATATACGATGTAATTATTTAGTATCAAAATTTAAATTAATATAAATCATATATATATAACTTGAAATAATTTTTGCCATATTATGATAATAAATTATTTTATAAATACAAAAACAAGCCGAATTTTTGTGTTAAATAAATAAATAAATATATACATATATAAGCAGCATATTAAAGTGCAGGTCGGTCAAAATTGGGTGTCAACAGCTGCCCCTTCTTTGCTCGGGAATGAAGGATGAATTGTCGAGCAAAGAACGTTGACTTAGTAGCCAATTTTGTTCGACCGAGGCAAAAATTTCGGTAGGGCCAAGTGAAAGGAAGGAAAGTCATGAAGATATCGCGACCGAGACTTCAGTGTCAAGTCGCCTACATATCTCGGGTTTCACGAGAATCAGGCCGCGTGTAGTTCTGGATTAAGGACGGACAAGATCCCTAAAATTTGTAACACGAGGCTTAAACAAGGGTAGGTAGCACGAATCGACACGATTTAGAATGCGTTGTGACAATAAACAGGCGGGAGTACTGTTCAAAAGAAGATAGTAGGAAGGTACTAATCATTCGTAGCTCGTGATTTCTTCGATGTTCACATAAACAATTAAAGCATGTGCATCACATATTTCATAAGATAACGGATGCAAAATTTAAACATGATGCACGTTCCCTTTAGACAATGAAAGTTTGTTTAGAGATAATGGATTATGTCTCTAAACCATGATGTCTTGGGCCATGATACAAAAACAATTTCCTTAGGCCATGAAATGATGTCTGCAGGCCATGGAAAATGACGCCTTTAGACTATGACGCCTTAGGACATGATACGCAGAAAATAAATTCCCTAGGCCATGAAATGATGTCCGCAGGCCATGAAAAATGACGCCTTTAGACTATAACGCCTTGGGACATGATACGCGGAAAAATAAATTCCCTAGGCCATGAAATGATGTCCGCAGGCCATGAAAAATGACGCCTTTAGACTATAACGCCTTAGGACATGATACGCGGAAAAATAAATTCCCTAGGCCATGAAATGGTGTCCGCAGGCCATGTAAAATGACGCCTTTAGACTATGACGCCTGAGGGCATGATAAGCAGAAAATAAATTCCCTAGGCCATGAAATTAGGTCCGCAGGCCATGAAAAATGATGCCTTTAGACTATGACGCCTGAGGGCATGATAAGCTGTAAAGTAAATCCTCAGGCTATGAAATGATGTCTGCAGGCCATGAAACGATGCCTTTAGACTATGATGCCTTCGGACGAGTGGAAGAAATGCTTATTCAAAGAAAGTAAATTGTTTGAGGGTTTCAATAATTCAAATAAGAGCTCCAGGTTATTCGGGCTCAGATGCGAATAACTGATTCAAAATGCATAAGCGGGCTTAAAATGCAAACAACGGGCTCAAATGCATAAACGGGCTTAAAATGCAAATATCGGGCTCAGATGCATACGTCAAAATGTATATCACGGGCTCGGATGCATATATGGATGTATATCAGGGCTCCAATGCATATGCAGAATGTATATCCGGGCTCAGATGCATACGTAAAAGTAAATACGGGCTCAAATGCATAGATAAAGTGTATATCACGGGCTCAAGATGCATACGTAAAAAATAAATTCGGGCTCAAATGCATACGTAAAGTCTATATCACGGGCTCAGAATGCATATGCAAAATGTATATCAAGGGCTCAAGATGCATACGTAAAAATAAATCTGGGCTCAAATGCATACGTAAAAATAAATCCGGGCTCAAAATGCATAAATTATATATCAACGGGCTCAGAATGCATATGCAAAATGTATAACAAGGGCTCAAGATGCATACGTAAAAATAAATCCGGGCTCAAATGCATAAATGATATATCACGGGCTCAGAATGCATATGCAAAATATATATCAAGGGCTCAAGATGCACACGTAAAAATAAATCCGGGCTCAAATGCATACGTAAAAACAAATCCGGGCTCAAAATGCATAAATTATATATCACGGGCTCAGAATGCATAAATAACTGTATATCAAGGGCTCAAATGTATATGTAAAATGTATATCCGGGCTCAAATGCATATGTAAAATGTATATTCGGGCTCAAATGCATATGTAAAAGTAAATTAGGGCTCAAATGCATACGTAAAAATAAATTCGGGCTCAAAATGCATAAATTATATATCACGGGCTCAGAATGCATAAATAACTGTATATCAAGGGCTCAAATGTATATGTAAAATGTATATCCGGGCTCAAATGCATATGTAAAATGTATATTCGGGCTCAAATGCATATGTAAAAGTAAATTAGGGCTCAAATGCATACGTAAAATGTATATTCGGGCTCAAATGCATATGTAAAAGTAAATTAGGGCTCAAATGCATACGTAAAAGTAAATACGGGCTCAAATGTATATATATATTATATATCAAGGGCTCATAATGTATATGCAAAATGTATATCCGGGCTCAAATGCATATGTAAAATGTATATTCAGGGCTCAAATGCATATGCGAACGTATCTCCAGGTCGTGTGTATGTATATACAAATAAATGTCACGAGCTCCAATGTATATAAATAAATGTTACGGGCTCATAATGCGATACGGGCTTCAAAATGCACACAAATGCATGCATTAAATGTATATCATGGGTTTGATATGAAACCGAATGCTCTGAGGATAGCAAGAAAATAGACAGGCGTAAGAAAGAGTGACTTAGCTCTATGTTGCCTTGCGACACGACCTTTTCTATCTCCGTCTTATATTTCTGTTATTTCTGCGTTCAAAGAAAGTTCGTTAGTTCGAAAAAGGGGAGGTTGATCTGTGTATTCATCTCGTGGCCTTCTTCTGCCTGTTGTTACACTCCGTCCAGGCATACGCTCGGGCACATAGTTTAGACAAAAGGTGAATAATTTAGTAAGAGTAAAGTAAAACATAGAAAAGACTTGAGTTAAATCATGGGCCATGACATATTTTAAAACCGTACGACGTCCTTTTGTAAATCGGAACCTCGTGTTGACTTAGTTTGATGAAATTTTGAGATCCTTCTCAAAATTTCTGCCCCAGTGTAGGAGATACACAAACTTACTCGTAAGCACAGAAATCTGAGAATTTTTGAGGTCCTCTCAAAAATTCTGCCCCAGTTGCAGCTTGTTAACCGAAATACTGTGAAACATAATGGAAGCACCGAGAACTTCGAAGGGGGAAAGAAAATTTTAATAGATATAGACCGAGTCCCACAGGGACGCCTACGTATCCCTCTTAAACGGGAATCAGGTCCGACGTAGTTCAGATTACAAGGAACGAAAGGTTTTAAAAAAAAAGAATAGATAAAGTTGAGGATAATTTAGGGCATCAAGTTTTAACTCGGGTGGATCACCTTGGCATCAATTTGCGCTTGGATCATGTCTTTTAATTGGATTATAGATTCATCCAAAGGAGTATACTGCTCAGATGAACTTGCTCGGGGTCTCGCGGGCTTGCGAGATTGTTGAATCAGAGGATTTAAAAAAATTGGTTGCCTTTGGAGTGTAGGTGGAGGAGGCAATTTGATTGGGATATGAGGAGAAAGAAAATTTATTTGATTGAGACCGAACCCAAAATGGGTTGCCTACGTATCCAAAAGGAATCAGGTCAGACGTAGTTCGCATTCTATGTGATGGATGACCGGAGCAGTCTCGATATAAATGGGCTTAGGGTACGATCTCTTGAAGCGTGAGACATGTTGGATGTAACTGTATGAGGTGAATAATGAAACATGGTGGGCGATTTTTTGCGGTATGGCTTGATTTGAATGAGTTGCATATGTATTATGCGAATGTTGATTTTGAGGAAGGGAGTAGGCATGACGAAGATTGTTTTGAGGATATAAGGTTGATGGTATGTCGGAGGAAAACTTATGAAAGTGATGCGAGGCTTAGAAGCATGATTTTAGGAAGGGGACCAACATAAATAATAAACAGAAAAATTGAAGCATGACATGTAGTTGATGAAACAAACACATTAAATATATTTCACATGGTAAATAAAAAATAAAAAAAATTAAACACGTTTATACGTCTTCCTGATTTGGGGGCCTCTTTTATGCCAGAGGTAGGCCTAACGAGTTAAAGAGAACTTGTTATTAAATATCGTCATTTTGCTCCCAAAATAAACCCCAAAAAATAAACTTTATTATTATATAAGATCACAAGAATTACAATAAAACAGTAAATCTTAAAAACATCTTCGTCTGCATCCAACTTCTTCGGATCTTCCGATACTTTGTCGAAATGGTGGCGATCTCCTAAATTCGACCACCAAGCTAACCATGCTGAATCTTGGATACGAAGTTGGGAGACTCATTGTGCCTGCAATAAAAGAAAGGTTAGGCTATCCTACCCACCCGGGAGCACAATGACGATATTTTAAACAAAATTCTCTTAAGATGCACACAATTCATGAATCGTCTTTTATCGGGATTAAAACTGATCCCTTAAGACTTAGGGCAAGTTTATATTTAATCTTGACGTACCATGGACGTCGCGATTTTTCTAAGTTTTAAAAGAAGTGCAAGCCTTGCTAAAGGAGTACACGGTCACGATCTAAGAGTAGAAGTGGGTATGACACGGTTCCCTCGAGCGGACAACTCGAGAGTGAGGAAGCTTATGACCGTCGACGCACCGCTGATCGACCAAATCACAAACAATCCTCGAGGTATTTTAAACTGGTGAACGGCCGTGAAACCACGCAACCGTCATTGTGTGTGAAAGTGTGAAATTCCCAAGTGGGGGAAGTATGAGCGATATGTCAGATAAATAAAAGAAAATTACAACAATTTATTTATCGACAATTACATAAGAAATAATAAACAATAAGAAAACAAAGAAAACGGTTAGTAACTTCATGATAAAGTCAAAAATAAGAAAATAAATCAAACACTTAGCAAGTTAACAGTTAATTAAACCCCATTTAAATAAACACGTAATGGTTAAAGCCTAATATCCCCAGCGGAGTCGCCATTCTGTCGCGCCCCATTTTTCCCCTCGCGGGCAAAAAGCGGGATTCGACATCGAGGACTCTTGAGGGTGGAAAAGAAGAGTCGCCACCTAACGAATTAAGGTGCGTTAGGGCACCATTCTAAGCTAATTTGTTACCTAAGTCAACCAGAGTTGGGTAAGGGCTTAAATTACCTCAAAAGGAAGGTGTTAGGCACCTTTCGAGGTCCACAAATGTGGTTCCCGGCCGTACTCATTAAATGGGGGTATTAACTAAGTGATCACATAAAGTCGATGAATTATTAAACATAAATAGAATACTAACTTAAATACTAAATTAGCAGAAACTAAAATATAAAACTTAGTGGGATCAGGTTTTGACAAGGCTGAAAACGGGCCCAATTCGATACTACTCCCTTCTATTCTATTTTTAAAATCAAGATAGTTTGAAGAGAATAATATATATATGTATGTATAACTTGAGAAAAAATCATTTTTAGAAAATCGTATATATTATATATTTTTAACAAATTTTTTTTTTAGATGAAAATATATCAATATTTGAACATAACAATGATAATTTTAAAATATTTAAAGCTTCTTAGAAAAAATGAATTTAGAAAAGATGGGAGTAATAGGTTGCTTTGTATTTACAAAACAAATATGCGCTTCATACGTGAAATCAGCAATAGCCTGTCTGTTTCATCATCTCCCGTCTACCCACCTAGTTAATTATTATTGTTAAGCTTAAGCGATCTAGGTGGAAAAGACTAACGCCCTAACAAGTGTCTACCCGTCCCAATCCTAATATCCAAGAGGGGATGGACTACTAAATGGGATTTTGGGTTCTAAAATTCTTAGGCTTTGTTAAAGGACATTAATGTCAAACAAGTAAATTCAAACAAACAATTAACATTAGGGTTTCAAATAGGCCTCTTTATTAAACCTATGATCATGATTTCTAGTGAATGTAGCCATGTTAAAATTTATCCTAAAGCCATGATGTCTAGTGCGTGTAAAACCTACTCATTAAAATAATTCCAGCAACAAATCATCAAAAATTACCCAAGTAAACTAATGTTGTAAAGAATAAAATAATTTAGGCATGAAAATGTCACCCTAAATTCGCATGAAATAAATTGCTGCATTTTAAATTGAATTATTTAAGACCTATAGGCATGATTTCTATGTGCATCAAATCAAATTATTTTAATTCCTATAGGCATGATTTCTAATAAAACAAATAAGACGATAAAATAAACGCCCCGCCCCCAAACCCATTTTTACTATTATTATTGTTTATATTACAAATATTACAAAAGAACAAAATAGAATGAATAACTACGACATTAAAATAAATAACAATAAATAAATCCAGTAGCCTCCTTTCATCCTGGTAACTCTTTGATGAATGTCGGTATAAGACGATACCTGCTTAACGGTTAGTACAATCATAGATACAAGAATAATATTCGGATACTCTTAGTCATGAGTTTGACTAAACTTGGAAAAATCACATCAAGAGCAGATTAAACATACAGTCACGAGAAGAAAGCAATCAAAGAAATTAACATAGTAAATGATAATCTGATAAAGGTAAATAAACTAACCGACGAATGACAAAGTTGAAAGAAAAATCACGGATTAATAATGCAACAAAACGCCCTGGTTAGTACCCGTCCTCAACGCGTTAAGATCATGAGAATCTCAAGGATTCCGAGCAGTGTATGCATAGATGAGGTATAAAGGAGCCATAGAATTTAAAAGAGGAGCAGAGAGCGGAAAAAAAAATGCTTCGGAGCCAAGCAAATTCCGAGTACTTATGTTAACAAAGGAATAGCAATATTTGAATAAAATTGATCTTCTAAAGAAGATGTGTTCTCTCTCTAATTCTTTTTTTTTTTTTTTTCTAAGTCTTTTTTTTTTTCTCTCTAAGTGTCTCCCTTTTTTTTTCTAAGTCTCCCCCTTTCTTCTCTTTGGGTTTTCTCTCCTTTTAAAGAAGAGAAGAAAATCCCCTTTTGCTCAAAACATGGAAAAGCTAAAGCACTAAAAAAAATAAAGGAGCCATTAATTCAAATTAAAGTTTAAAAAAAATAATCACCCACTACAAAAACTAATAATTATGTCACCACTAAACAAAAAAAAATGATTATTAATAAATATACTACACTTGTAGATAATTTAATAAATAGATAATAAAATAATTTAAATTATAAAAAAAATCATATAAACATTATTATTAATAAATAAATTATAAATTTAAGTATACTTATGTAAATATTATATGATTAAATTATTATATTTACGAAAAATTTAATGACTAAAATATAAAATCAGGTTATCAAATATTATAAAAATCATATTATTTACATAAATAATTTATAAATTCGAGTAATAATATTAGTCAAATAATTTGTAAAAATTTAGAAAAATTATGTAAATAGTATATTAAGTAAAGAATATATTTCGAAATAAGGGCGCATGTTAATATAAATTATATTATATACGATGTAATTATTTAGTATCAAAATTTAAATTAATATAAATCATATATATATAACTTGAAATAATTTTTGCCATATTATGATAATAAATTATTTTATAAATACAAAAACAAGCCGAATTTTTGTGTTAAATAAATAAATAAATATATACATATATAAGCAGCATATTAAAGTGCAGGTCGGTCAAAATTGGGTGTCAACATGTGAAATATAAAATATTTCTCTTCCTCACACGACTCATAAATTGAATGAGACTACTGAAGGACGGGTGGATGGTGAAGAGAGGACAATATACTTAAGTTCAAATGTTATTAATGGAATTTATTCACTTTATTTTTATTTTTAAAGAAAACATTTTGATCAATCAACCGTGTAAAATTTTAAAAATATTTTCACCATCAAACGCCATTTTTTGCTTGGAAGAGACCAAGCAACCTTCGATGGTGAAAAATTAAAATGAATATTTGTCGGTTGGAGAAATTAAAATAAACAGACAGCTGGATAATTTTTGGCTTAGGAAGCTACACGTCAACAATGGGATTCAAAGTAAAAAGATCAGTCAACCAGATTGGTTTTACACTACTTTCTTGCTTTACTTAACACAAGATGCAGTTCTTTTTTAAAGCAAAAAATAACTTTTCTTGTTACAAAGTAGTTTCCAGATATATTTCTTTTCACGCTTTGAAAATATCTTCATTTATTTAGTATTCATAATAATGAGAAAGGAAAGAAATCAGACAACGAAAACACAACATTTGCGCTAAGTACTAATTAATTATGATTGCAAAACAAAGAGTCAATGAAAACGTTTAGCCCCTCAATCTCCAAAATTAAACCGCAAGTTACTAAACTATTCTAAAAGGATTACAGTTATAATTGTGTCGGAAAAAGAAAAAATATATATATTAATATAGACTAATTGTGAAAAATAATTAAATTAATTATCAGTATGATCAGTAAGATATTACTTGTCATATATTTTAGATTTACTATAGTAGTTATACAAAATTACTCGCAATTTTTCTTTTAAATAACTTAATTGTGGAAAAATTTTTCTTTTATATCATTCGCATATAAAATTTAAACTCTAGTGTTAAATATATATTATGTAATGCTTAAACGATAATTTTGCACGAATTTTAAGGAAATGTAGGGAATGTACAAAATGCTGAGTTTGTCGTTTGTCCTTAGGGTCATTTTTAAGTTACTAGATAGGGACCTCACTAGAAAAATAGGTTTGTGGTTTCAAACTATGAGCTTCATCAAGTACTACAGTAACAGTACTATATTTTTTTTGTCTATTTACAGAGGAAACGTACCTGTACCCTCTTTTCTTATTGACAGTTTGTGTTTTTGATCCTCTTCTTTCAAATAACTAGTCACTAATTCAATTAGAGGTTCCTGCGGAATCTAATATATAACGGGGTTCAGTGTTAAAAAATTATTATTTTTTCATTGAATTTTTCCATTGAAAAATGTTAAGTGGTTATTTTCACTAATTATCGGTGAGAAAAGGAAAAATGTTTTCACATGAAAATATTATGAAACTTAGAAACTGATGCGTTTTCACAGTGAACTGATCAGTGGGCAAATCACGTATGTTTTATAAGACAAATATCCCATTGATTTGTGATGGAAAAAATCTCCATTTCTAGTAGTAGTTGAACTATATGCATATGTACAACTTTTGAAAATTATCTTATTTTAAAAATATTTTTCAAAAAATTATTTTTGGTGAGAAGCAGTTTGTGTTTAGAATATAAATTTAAAAAGTAATTTTGAAGAGCAACTAATATTTGGCCAAATTTTTTAAGAATGCTTGTGAGTGGGTTTTTTTCCTCAAAAGTGTCTCGGAGAAAAAACTACTTTTTTTTAGCTTTTAAAAAATAATTTTTATTACTTCAAAAAACATTTATTTACTCCTAAAAATTTGATCAAATATTTCATTTTTTAAAAAAATAAACACTTTTTTGGAAGCAAATTAAGAAGAAAACACTTTTAACCTTCAAAAAATTTAACCACACAAGCTATAATTAAGTATAAGATATAATTTATATTTTAGAACTCGCCCTCTTAGATTGACCAGAAACTATAACGTCTCAATTCTCATTTGTCACTATAAATAAACGAAATATTACTGGTAATTGTGGTAATTATGCTGGTTGCTCCTGATAATACTAAGATGAAAGAACAACCTCAATAATAAGAGCAACGATAATGACAACACATGCCGGTTTAACTTTAATTTAAAAACTAATGCAAATTGAGTTTGGCTTGCTAGGGTTCCAAAGTATTGTTATTGTTATTTTGTCCTTTGATTGATGTGGAAAACTTTGTTTTTGGTTCTACTTGATTAAGAAATGTGGAACAGAGGTTCCAAAAGTTATTAATTGTATTTTGTGTACAAATATATCAACTCAAATTTAAGCTCAAGCAATGTTACATAATCATTTTAAATCTAATCCTTTCAAGCTCAATACCAAAATCAATACGTCGCACAAAATCAACATGGAGCGTCTTAACTTTAGCTAAACGTGATTTAATTTTTAAAATCTTGATTAGAAAACAATTTCAGACTGCTTAATTTGTCGTCATATCTGACATTTATAATAATTCCATCATCAAGATTATTAATTTATATGACGATTTGTAGTTTGGACTTTTGAATCCTGACGCCTACACGAAGCACGAACCCTTAATTTAATTTGCTTAATCAACGGTAATTTCTTTGACCATGAATAAATCAATACAACAACAATATACCCGTGAAAATCTTGAAATAGTGATATGTATACAATTTTACTCCTATTTTATAAAAATACAGAGATTATTTTCAATAGATCCTTATCTCAAAATAAATTAATCTTTTACAAATTAATTATTAATGAAGAAAATGTAAATATTTTTTTCTGTAATTAATGTTATATAGTAGTAATCCTTAAAGAATTATGGAAGTCTTCCGCGTAAGAGAAGACTTTGATAAAAGAGATTCGACTCCATTAGGAGCCACAAATAAAATAAAAATAAGTTGAGGTGCATGATTAGGGAAGTGATAATAATGAACAACTAGCATTATTAGCAAACAAGGAAAAACACAATTTAGTTCAATAGAAATTTGCTCGTCTCTCAGCTATCAATTACAATATGTCATAAGGGAATCCCAATTTCCAGCTAAGATAGCATATTATTAATTCCCGTCATATCGAAATTAATACTATATAAATAGATTTAGACAAGGAAAAATATTAATAATCTTCCTCTCCTTGTTTAATCATCTAGTATCAGAAATTTATTAGCCTAACTAATTTTAGATTCACATGCATATGATCTATTAATGAAAAGAACCTTTGTTTGGAGTATTTTTTCTAAGGTTGTTCGCATGAATACTTTTATTATAAGATGATTTGTAATTTTTTTTCATTTAAAAGTATTAAGTCTTTAATTTTTATTTTTTGACGACTTTAAGTAATAAAAATAGTAAATCAACAGAATTCGCGAGATAAAAAAAAAAAAACTTTATAAGACTTAAGTTCAGTTAAAGTTATGCTTCAAACATTAGTTTAATGATACAAGTTATGCCACAAATCAAAAGAAATTATGCTCAAGACACAAGTTACGTCCAAGGCATAAGTACAGTCATGTAAGTTATACTTGAAGGCAAAAGAAATTGAGCTCAATATACAAATTATGCCTTCAGTGGCACAAGTTATGCTCCAATGCAAAAGAAATTATGCCCAAGGTATAAGTTATGCCCCATGGCGTAAGTGCAGCGACACAAGTTATGTCTACAGGCAAAAAAAATTAAGCTCAACGCATAAGTTCAGTGGTACAAGTTATGCTTGAGACATTAGTTCAATTACACAAGTTATGTCACAGAGCATAAGTTCAGTCGCAAAAGTTATATCTTATGGTACAGGTTCTCTAAAAGTTTTATCTTACGAATCAAATATTATAAAACTTATGCCCTAAGGTAAATCTTCTCTAAATATCTTCCTTGCAAAATTAAATGTGCCTTGCGAAATTCGGTCAAAATTAAGAATAGTTTGACCCATAAATATTCATTAAATAACAGTAAAGGCAAAAATTAAAGAACAAGAATTTGAGGGGCAAAAGTTAAAAATCATCCCGAAATAGGAATAATCCTTACCAAAAAAAAATATTTTTTCTATTCGTAAGACTCAAACTCAAGACACCTGATTAAGAATTAAGAGAACTCATCCATCACGTTACATCCATTGGTGATAAAATTAAAGGCCTCTAACCTTGATTCTATTCGTTTGTCAGCGTTTAGGCATCATAATATTATGAGAAATATAATACATTACAAACATATGATCATTACGTTTCAATCGAATTATTCTATTCTACTTTTTAGAAAGAAAAAAACTAATGAATAATTGTAAAACGAGGGTTCCCTACCTATATTATTTTTAGAATTAATTTCTCAGATTATTAATTAAGTATGAATTTTCGCATCAATAATGCACAAATTAAAATGCTTTATAAGGGATTGTAGTCCGACAAGTTTAAGCCCTTTAAGAAGTCTCAATAGATAAGAAGTCTCTAGACGGTTTGAATATTCACTTTAAGAAAATATCAGCTTTTGATTTGCAAGTTTTATTAATTCATGCGGTTATTGTAGAAACATTTTCTGCCAACTTTAGTCGTCCATATTTATATTTCATCTTGATTTAAAGAGAAAATTATATAAATGGTCATAGTTTGATTAAAAATAAATTTATGTAGTAATATTATTATTATTTATTAAATATGTTAATATTTAATGTGTTATTTATTGTATTTTTATTATTTAAATATATCAAATATAAATATACTAATTAATGTGTTGAGTTAAAATATAGAACATTATCTTTTTAAAATGATAAATTATCAAATATCATGTTATAATTAAAGGATTAGGGTCAAATTTACACCTCTACTTTTATTTGTTGTATTTTTATTATTTGAAATGTAGAAAGAAAAAAGAAAAGTAAGAAGAGAAAAGAAAAAAATAATTTAAAAATTGAAATGAAAATAAATAATAATAAAATTAAAGATTGTAATTTTTGAAGAATTTTAAGTTAGATTAAGAATTAATATATAAAATATTATGGGTTTTGTATAAAGTAAAAAGAAAAGTAAGAAGAGAAGGAAAAACGAAAAGAGGAAAAGAAGAAAAGAAAAAAAATAAAAATAAAAATCTGCCGTTGAGGTGGCATGTCATGTGGCATCCACCTCACTCAAATGTCAGGCCACGTGTAATTTTAAAAAGTCATGGTGGACAACTGTTAAAAATATGGGTATATTTGCTAAGTTTCATTACGGCGGGGATATATTTGATCAGAGAGTATAAGAAGGACAAAGCTAGATAATAAATGAAGTAGATAGGTAAATTTGACCCTAATTCCTATAATTAATACATGATCTTTCATATCTCTTTTCTCTCTCTCTTTCCCTCTCTCCCTCTCTCCTCTCTCTTTCTCTTTTTTTCCCTCTCTCTCTTTGTATACTGTTTTTTCACCTTTCTCTGTATTTGTATTTTCACCTTCTCTATTTGTATTTCTATAAACTTTGAAGTATTAGACAACTGTATTTGTTGTGTTCATCCACGCATTTAGGTTGTATCCTCTTATCTTCTCTTTATATGTTGTATTTTCACCTTTTTTTGTACTTTTATATTTTTTGAGATGTTAGACAACTATATTTGATGTATTGATGTGTGCATTTAGATTATATTCATTTCCTCCTATATCGATTGTATCATTCATGATATAAAAATTATAAAAAAATAACACGAAAAAGAGAGAGGGAAAGAGAGAAAGTGAAGAAGAGGGAGAGAGAGAGGGATAGAGGAGAAAGAGAAAGAGAACGAGAGAGGGAAGAAAGAGGCAGCGAAAGAAAGAGGGAGGAGAGAGGGAGGATAAAGGCAAGGAGAGAGAGGAGAGATCCAAGTGAAATTGGAGAGAGATTAAGAGATTTCATCCTTATTTGCTAAATTGGAGAGAGATATTAAAAGATTTATTCTTTATTTGCTAATAAATACAAAACTAGTTAATTAATTCAAATATATCTAGATATTATAATTATTTGAAACTGTAACCATAATTTATAAATATTATTTTATTTATACTATATTATGTAATTTTTCCTGCTTTAAATATATGCATTTGTGTCCTCATGTGTATGCGTGTTTATAAAATATCGCTTTAAAATGAATATTCACCTTAATTAACATTATGTTTTACTATTAGGCCTATGTCCTAGACCTAGAATCACCCAGCTGAGAGGTAGGCCCAGCCCATGTCCTTAATGTCCTTTTGTTTGGTGTCCAGCCCATTTGAATTTGGGCCATGTTCCTAGAATTCTAATGTTTTTCAGGTTACGGATTCAAATTCTATCTCTGCAATATCTTGTTTGATTAAACTATTTTAGATTGACCAAGTTTTTTGTTTGTAAAATATATGCAATCAAAATGTATTTATGCATATACTCCTATGTAAACTAATCGGACATGTACAATAAACATAAATGTAAAAAGAATTATATATGAAGTTATCTAACTCAACTATATTAATTAATATCAACATGTGATACTTTTTAACTAAGTGTGTTATAATATCCAGAAAATAGAGATGACAATTGAATTGGAGTATAGTGGGGCAATGTAAATTCTTAATGGGATGGGCATAGGACAAAATATTATTTTTAAAAATTTTTAAGAAAAAATTATGCAGGTAGATATTATATGATAGAATATTAATATTCTCATGGATTCTGTTAATTTTTTACTTTTAATATCGATAATTATCAAATAAACTAGAAGAAAAGTAAAAAATAAGAAAACAAGAGATAGAAAGGCAGAGACAACAATTGGTATCAAGGACTTGGAGTAGATTTGTTCCTACAAGTTTGGTCTCGAAATTTTGATATTTATTAAGTGGTTATTTGGTTAATTACTTGTTTGATTGAAATCTTGAACAGAGAATGTCAATCACCACTGTTGATAATTCATGAGAATCTTATTTCATGAAAAATTTAACAAAAGAGATTTATTATTGGCTAACTAAGTATTTTCTATGTGTTATGCTACACACGTTTTTACTTTAATTGTACAAGAAAATTTGAATTTATTTCACAGTGATACGCAATCTCATTTCTCTTCTCCTTCACCGTCAATCTCATTTCTCCTTCTTCTTTACTGTGCTTCCCCTTCCCCTTCTCCTTGTATGTTGTATTTGTATTCGAATAACGAAATATTCCTTGAGTTTCTGGACCATGAAGTATTAAAATGTATTCTCAATAATTAGAACATAAAGCATAATTTTTACGGTGGATCTTGCAAATTTTTAAATGTAAGAACATGTTTGTTTTCACGAAATTGATACAAGTAGCTGGTTCAATGATATATTGCTTCAATATTTTTTATTTCACGTTTGTTAGCTTTCTAGCAAAGGAAATTAATGTTTTCAGAGGATGAAAACTCCATTGCCAGCCCTTAAAGAGTTCAAGCACAATTTTGAAAAATTGATTTGCCACATATAAATTTTGTTTCAAGTGGAATATCTCAAAAGAACCGGAACGTCGAGGAGGATTCAAATTTAAAATTTGAGGCTATTTGGATAAGATTCAAATCTATCTGTGGTGCCTGTATATTCAAACATATCCTCGATTGGAACCTTCAAATTCTATATGCTTTCTTGTTTCTTCTAACATGTAAATAAATTGCTACCATTTTGGATCCCATAAATATATCAGTTAGCGTACCTGTATTTGTACCCAATTTTCTAATGAAAGACATTTTGTGAACCACTATATGTATTTCTCACTTTAATTTTGTAACTAATAAAGGATTAATTTGGCATAAACACTGCGAATAATTTTTTACTATATGAAAGTGGTTTAGTTTAGATATTTACTGAATGTTACATGCACAATAGAGTTGCAACAAACTTACTCAGGAAAGTATGATTATTACCAAGTGTTGGTATCCAGATATAAACTACCAAAACTTCTACATCACCAACAATCCTTTCCCTAAATAACCTGTCTTTAATTTTACAAGTGTTTAATATACTTCATCTTATGGTTACAAGTAAATGGAGAGATAAAACTAGTTCTTCATTGAGTTGATTTGTTTTATAATCCAATAAATTTAGGAATTGGGATAGATACATAAAGATGACAAATGAAAAGCTCCTGGCACTAACTGGCCCAATAAGGGACACATTGTGGAGTACTACTGAACTAAACGCAATGGGGAGATAAATCACTTTTATCTTTATTGTCTACAGTGAACTTTGTTACACTGGAAAACCTCTTAAAGCTAATTGGGAAGGGTATATGACTATCAAGATGATAAACATATATATATATATATATATATATATATATTTCTGCTAAGTTGGAGCAGGAAAAGAATTTGATTGTATGGCTCACTTGAAGACCAGGTTGTGACATGATCGGTCACATGGATATGCACAGTCGATGGCCTTGACACCACTTCGATCAAAGTACCAATCTCCAACTGCAAGTGCAATCGGCTGCATATCATTCCAAGTTCAAGTTATTATGATGCTTATATAGATGTAAAATATAAAATCTTTAGCATAACGAAAAAGAGAGAGGAAGCACTTAGGCCTACCTTGTTATTAATCACGGGGGAATTATCGGAGAACCATGTATCTTGCCTCTCAGATTGGCAGTGGGCAAAGCATGAGTTTATAAACAAACCATTTTGTCTTGAAGCAGCGAATCTTTTAATTGTATTAAGCATATGAATCCTAAAACCTGTTTGATATGTAGTTAGCAACATGTGAGTTCCTGATCTCAAAATATTTGAAAAATGGTTAACAGATTGAGCAGGGAATACCTTGCAAAAATTGAATCTGAGAAGGAGAACATCTTTCATTATTCAGTGTACAGTCGTGCCATAAGCCGTGAGGATCAGCTGTGTGAGGAGCTAAGCTTTCCTGAAGCTGTATAAGTGCAAAAGAAAGAACTTCCATCACTATAAAAACATTCTGATAACAACTGTAGTATATTTGAACAGGAACTAAAAGACCTCACCTGCCAGGAATCATAGGCAGCATTCAGTAGAAAAAGAGGAGTCCTGATGTTGCCAATTAAATTCTGAGGAAAGAAACACTGGAAAGGGAAAAAGATGCAACTTTTATTAAGAAAAATAAAGAAGAAGCTTTCCAGATGTTATGAGAAAATTACGTGGAAGGGACTTACTGAGGTTGCATCAAGGTGGTTGGTGCAAGTTCTTGGTAGCATATTTTGAAGACGCTGTTACAAGAAATGCAAATTCCGGCTGAGCAAAGGCTTTAAGAAAAGATATACAGCTATGCACAAGAGTTTTCTTCTAACAGATATCTTTTATTTAGTGATCCATTTAGGTATTAAAGAAATATTGTTGTCACAGAACAACTAGTAGCTATCTTGCTGAAATTGCTTTTCAAGAATGACATTTCCATCCAAGGTTTTGCATAGTAGTGGTGAATAATGAAGCATCTCCAAAATCTTGTTACAAATTTGACATGTTATCCTTTTACTCTAGCAAACAAATGCTTCAGATGTTTACAGCAATCCATAAATCAAAACAAGAAAAGTAGGTAACTTGCAGAAATTGACCAAATATAGAACATGACTTGGCTCATTACCTGCGTCTTAACCACACCTCCAAAGAAATTTCTGATGGAGTGTCCTCCAGATACATCAATTCTGTAAACAAAATGGTCACTATATTAATTCACTAATTAGCAAAAGAGCCAAAGCGCAGGCAGAATCTTTAGTTCAAGAAGTACTTGAAGGATATAAAGACTAGGAAATTACGCATCCATAAATAATCCAGCATCACTCAGGCACTTCACTTTAGTATGTGGTAGCAAATTGCTGAAGTCATCACAATGCATTATTGAAGCTAGGCCACCAGCAGAACATCCAGAGAGAAGCGCCTAAAAAGCAAATTCTGATATCACAACATGAATGATGAAAACAAATGATATGAGAGGTGCACATTGTGATTCTACCTGCTTGGCGTATCGCATTCCTTTTGACATTAACTCGTCCATTGCAGCTTGATATATCCGCTTGCCCCTAAATTGCAACTGTGCAGCCTGGGGGAAAATGTCATGAAATCAAACACCACTATTGCAGACAAACAGATAACCAACAACCTCTTTCTCGAAACCATATAAATGCATTACATGCAGTCACATCTAATAACTCCACATGAAAATACTTCTCATTCTTTCAGAGTTTAAAATCTGTAACATTTGTAAACAAGAATTTACAAATTGTGAGATTTCATATAGGGGGCATCCTAGCTCAGAGGACCAGGATCGAGTATAGGTGTATTTCTTTAGTCTCTAAAATTTTTCTAAGCATAAGATTAGTCAGATGATATAGCAGGAGCTACAACGAAGATGTTAACAAAAATGAACAGGAGTTCTAACTTACGATCATTTTCATGCTTCAACCAGGATCTATTAATGGTCCAGAAAGTTAACGCTGTAATTTGAAGGATAACAATGGAAAGGCCTAAAGTAGAAGCATGTAACACCTTACAAAAGGCTTCTACTCTTTCACTGTCACAAAACCATTTAGCATGGGAAAGCTAGATAGGAATATCAAAAAGTTCAAAGACACTCATTATAGTTCCGGTCATACTAACATTGAGGCAAAAAGAAAAACTGGAGCCAGCCAAATGACTACTATCTGCTTTTCCTAACCTCAGGAAAAGAAGAGTATTACTTTTGTGTCGTTTTCCTCCACTGCCTCTCCAAATCAAAAAGGGCAAAGAATAAGACTACAAGAACATGAAGAATGTGAAGAAGCAAAAAGATAAAATAAAGCCAATGTCAGAAAGTGCACAACAGCGTGGAGCCATCATGGTGGTTGCTACTTGAAAAAGTAACATATTCCAGCTTTATTATCTTTTACACTCATTTAACTTTTCATACCAACAGCACATTTGCATGATTACTGAAAACTAAAAGGAGAAATGGGCAAATAATATGACAAACCTTATCTTCACTATCCCCGGTAAATGAGGCACCATCACAGTAGCGAACTTTTACTCTATTCCAGTTATAAAAATCTGCAAACATAAAAAATAAAAACAAAAAACAGTAAGGAAACCTCCACAGTATGCTTGAACTCATAGAAGAGATGATGAAATATATTAACTAAAAGGACCTGGATTTTCTTCGGCCTTGTTACTCAAAATCCCAGTAAAAGGAAGTTGTTTTTCCATGTAATTCGATGATCCCCGCCTTGTTTTTTTGCGATAAACACAACTTCTAACACTGTTACACCATCCTCCCCCCTACCACAAGAAGACACTGAGTTTAGAATCTGAAGCAATTATAGCAGTAGCGAGCTGCAAACTTTTCTTCAAAAGCTTCACGCCAGAAATTCCGTTCACCACAGGGGAAAAGTGTGATTACATAATCATGTTAAAAGGCTGGCCATAAGTACCTAACATAAACATCAAATACAACTTGTCTCCAACATCTATTTAAACAACAGAAGCACTCTGCTACTGACAACAAGTGCAACATACAAAATTGGGAAAAGAAAATAAAAGACATCAAAGAAACTGAAACTCAACCAACTAAAAATGGTTACTTAATAAAGACACCAGAAAAGGCAACACATAGACATGCAATTCAAAAGGTTGACAGCTGAGACAATTAAAATAACATTAAAAGGTTAGTGCTGAAACAGTGCAAGTTAATTAAGAAGCAGCTATTGGCATACCTCCAATTGAATGAGCCAACTGTTTGCCCCAGACCCATAACCTCGGTGGAAGTGGTAACCTGGTAGTGTTCCATCCAGACACACTGCAGAAAGGGTAAAAATAATTAAGAATTTTTTATTGCAAAACCTTATTTAAGCCACTAATAGTTACATCTGACCTAAGCTAATTAGCTGGAGAGAGAAACTTCAACAAATCTCCTCATCAACCACTTGACCTTATCATTTTCACACAGATAAACAATAGCAGAATAAAACTTGTTACAAGTGTTCCGCAAAAGTCAATTTTGGCTAATTCTGTAAGCAAGTTGTTGGCAAGAGTCAATTTTCACTAATTTTGTAAGTTCAATCGGACTAGATTAATTTGTTTTTTCTTTAGATGTTCAGAAACTACACAAAAAGTGATTATTATAAGTTACAATACTCTACATTTTTGTGACGGAGGGAAAAAGTAAAAAAAGGTTCACACCAGTAACAAAACCAAAAAGAGAAGGGCAAAAAATAAAGAACAGCTGACGGTGATATCAAATCGCCCCTTATAGAAAACTGCAGAAGCTTAGTACAAATAGATAAATTAGAAGCAAGAACCGCCGAAAGAAAATCTAATGCAAGATCTTTACTGGGTTGTAGCAAAATCATCAAATGGGAACTAAGATTCAATCCTACAGTCCAAAACTGAGAAACTGAAATAGAAAAACAATTAAAATATATCCAAATCAAATACACCAAACAACTTTTCCCCCCAGAAAAAAAAGGAACAGTGATAAGAAACATTGAAGTGGTATTAGAAGAAAACAGGGAGCTTTAGGGAGAGAATGTAGCTAACCAGCTCCTCTAGCAGCAGCACCATGGATGATTGTAAGACCAACCATAAGAGGAGTTGGAGCACCAGCTGCAGAAGCTCCATACACACTTTCCAAGAATGCCCCTTCCGTTTTATTGAAAAAGAATTCTTCAAATTCATAAGAATCTACAAATCTGCTAAGCACAAAAATCACACCCAAAAACCACATGAATAGCTTCGCCATGGCTCTATCTCTGTCTCTCTCTCTCTCTGCTGCCACCACACAAATCTTGGGGAAGAGAGAGAACAAGGAAGTGTATAAAGAATGGAGCTATTGATGGAGTTTTTTTTCTGTAAATGTAAAAGTTTTGTTTTTAATTGGTGGTAATCTTTTAGCTTTATGAGAATAATAAGACGGAAAACACGAACAATCTGTGCCTCGGACAGAGATTTTCAGGGTCTTGGATTTAAAAGGAATTGGGTTGCGGGGGTGCCTAAGAGGGATGAGGCGTTAAATTCAAGAATCAAAGATTTATGTAAATGTAATGGGAAATGAACTCGACTAAGTGAAGAGTGAAGAATGGAAGTTTCAACTCTCCTCGCCAGCAATTTAACGAATTTCTTTTAGTACCGTATAGAGGATTATATTACTATATATATATTCAAACTTACCATTATAGCACGCATTTAAAATATTCATTAAAGTAAAAATTAAATTTCAAATAAAAAAATATTCAAAGGTTATTGCGATACCAAAAGTAGTGAAAGAGGCAGCGGCATAGAATCTTAAAAAGGGGATGGCAAATACTGGAATGACTGCTACTTTGATAGCGGAAAAGATTATATTGCAAATTTGCATATTGTTGTTACCGGCAAAATTTTAACTGTGTTTATGTATTTTAATATTAAAATATATGATAATTATAAATGCAAGAAATCATTATAGAAGGCGAAAAGGCATCAAATAGTTCCCTCGTTTACGTAAAAGAGGAGAAAGTAATTTTTTTTTATGAGTCACATAATATTCTACTAATTACTTTTATTACATCTCAAATAACTAATCATATTTTTTATATTTAGTTGTTGCAGAAATCCAACATTTATATAAAAAGATGTTTCTTTCTTGTGTTGGTATATGGAAAAGAAGTAGAAAAAGATGAGAAGTGTGGAAAAATAGGAAAAGGGTCAAATTTACCTCTCTACTTTAGTTTAATAGTTAATTTTACTCATCGTCATACTACAGGTCAAATATATTCCTATTGTTACCAAAGTATTCAAAAATACCCCTCAATTGAATGGAATTCCAAATAAAGAGTATTTTAAATAAGATTTAGAATATGACACTTAAAATTGAGTTTGAAGGACTTATATTAATTAAAGTGTGTCAGATTGACCAATGCAGTTTGGCAAAGCAACACATGATATATTAGCTAAAAAATTAACTTTCTGAAGTTATGTTTTTTTAATATTTAAAATTATATTTAAATATATGATAGAAAAAACATATGAAATTTTATGAATGAAAATTTTAAAAATTCAAAAATTAATTTGATATAATTTTTAAAAATTTAAAATATTTAAAAGTTCAATTTTTTATTATTAAATAAATATTTAAAGGTAAATTTTTAAAATTTATCTTTAAAAAATAGACCTCATAAAATTAATTTTTATAATCAAAAGTTGAAATTCAATTTACCAAGATAAATTTTAAAAAATTATCTTTAAATATTTATTTAATAATAAAAATTTAACTTTTAAATATTTTAAATTTTTAAAAATTATATCAAACTATTTTTTGACTTTTAAAATTTTCAGTCATAAAATTTCATGTTTTTTTCTATAATATATTTAAATATAATTTTAAATATTAAAAAATCACAATTTCAAAAAGTTAAATTTCTAACAGATATATCATGTGTTGCTTTGTCAAACCGCATTGGTCAATATGACACACTTTGATTAATATAAGTCCTTCAAATTTGATTTTAAGTGTCATATTCCAAATCTCATTTAAAATACCCCTTATTTGGGAATTCCATCCAAACGAAGGGTATTTTTGAATACTTTGGTAACAACATGGATATATTTGGTCATATAGTATGACAAATGGTAAAATTAGCTATTAAACCAAAGTAAATGGTATATTTAATCCTTTTCCTGAAAAAATATTATAGTATATAGAGAGGTTAGTGTAGCGAAAGAGAGAGTTGAGACAAGAAAATATTCTAAGTTTTCAATTAATTCACTAAACAAAAAATGAGTAATTTTATGTTGAATGAAATGAAAGTGTTTATTTGGTAGAGCTTTGGACTCTTCAACTGGTTAGGAGTTATTTTAGTTATACAATATTGTTTGATTGTTATATCTTGGAGTGGACAAGTCAAGAATATTACTGTAATGATATACCACGACAAACTTAAATCTCTTTAAAAATAACAAAATATCCGCTCTATAACTAAATATTAATTTATTTATTTATTTTCAATTATAATTTATAATATATTCATCAATATTTTCAAACAAGATCATGTTTGTATTAGCTGCTTAACCAAAATAAATGAGAGTGCTGATTTAGAATAAAACAAGATTGATTAAATCCGCAGAAATTAAAAGTAAATTTACTAACGAGAATAAAAGCATTTGATACACTTCCTAAAAAGGTGAAAACGTTAGATAAGTTACTATCAAGTTTTAGTACATGAATGACTAATTAATTAATCATTCTTTATTTATATGGATGAAATTAAATTAAATTAAATTTTGCAATTGTTCAATGTTGAAATTGAGTACATATATGGTCCAATATTTTTTATCTTTCACTTGCATAATTTAGCACGTACTAGTATCTTTGGAGATTGATTTATATTATACTTTACAAGAATGTCAATCCAAATCATTTAACTTATCTCATTAGTATAATTAAATTACAATATCTGAAATGTGAAAATGAATTGAAAAGTTTTAATCCACTAAACTAATCAATTGATAGAGACTACAAAAATACGTCATAAATTTAAAAATAATAATACATTCAATATAATTTTATATATAAAATTTAAAAAATAAAATTTTATATGTATATATAAAATAGAGTAATCCTCTGTCACAATTCATGTGACATATTTTTTTTTAATCAGACTCAAAAAGAATGGCACATATTATATTTAGTAATAATTTAGATTGAAATATTCATTTCACGTGTAGTGAGATGATTTATAATCACACAATCAATTATGATTTATTTTAAATTATAAATTATAAATTATTTTATATTTTTAAAAATTAATATTCAATTAAAATATATCACATAAATTATAACCTGAAAAATATTGTTTTTGGTATACCGCTTAAAAAAATTACACTAAAAACCATTCAAACTTTTATCAAGCCAAACACGCCCAACAACAGTAGATGGAACCAACGAGCGCGTGTAATCCACTAATCCTACTCTGATAGTTGAAGACAGCTATCTGCTGAAATTTACGGTGCACCTTCATATTTTTTGGATTGAACGCTTAGTCAAATCAGAGCCGTTCAATTTAACTGATAGTATTTTAATAGAAGCGGTCCCATCCCATGACGGGTGTTTGTCTGTTCTTATTATGGTCTAATGTGCGGTGACCGTGTTCTCCGGTGACCGCTGATGGCGCCACATTCTGCAGTTTTTTTTTAATTTCCTTCTCTCTTCTTTTAATTAATAAATTGATTTCCCCTTTTCTTTTATGGTATTTTAATAAATAATTATTTGTATTAAATAACTATATCAAATTATATTTTTTTATTTAAAACAAGTGGCATTTTTATATTTTTATTTTATATATTTAAATTAATGCTAATGATGTTTTTTTAATTTTAAATATTTTTTAAATTAAAAGAGTATTATATAATTAGTATGTTTTTTTAATGATATTTATTAAAAATAAATTACTAGAAATATATATTTTTTAAAAATAATGCTCAAATTTAAAAATATTATTTATTTTAAGATTATATATATATATATATATATAATAAATTTTAATCTTATTTTTCTAAGGGGTAAAGTGCATGACATGCGTCACAGGTCAAAGGGTTTACGTATCAGTCAATAACATGATCACTGTCTCCATAACAAAATGTATATTACACTTATTCCAAAAAAAACAATAGACAACAAGGAATAGAAATTCAAGTAGTCTCAAATTTTCATGGCAAACTGTATCTACTGTAGTTCGATTGTGCTGCATTTAATCAATTTTTTAGTATTTATATGTACGGAACTAATAAAAGCTTAACATGGCTACTTGTAAATATTTAACTTTATCTCGATAACATATTGGTTTGTATGTATTCCAAGTGAAAGATATGCCCTCATAAAATTTACGAAGAAAAAGAATTCAACTTTAACTAATTTCCACTTTTTCCATTTCTTCTTGAAAATTTTAAAACATAGATCTAAAATATGACTTTGACTATACTTCAATTTGACTTTTAAAAGCCAATATATACACACCAAAAAATAGTAATAATAAAGAATGGAGCAGTGTTTAACATTTACTAACTTTTTTTATCTATTCGATATTCGCTATTTATATTAAGATCTGATTAAATTTAAATTCATAAATTGCAAGATCTATTTTTGGAAGGCGATACTCCCAATAATTTTTTTTTCAATTTTAGGTGTTCGAACTAAAGATATCTTTAATTAAAAATGGAGGAATCCCATCATAAATTGTATTTAAATTTTACCATTACATGGTAATTACACGTACGGCTTTTCTTTCTTTAACTATTACTGTCGTTGGTACTTTTATTTCTGTTATTTATCTTACTAATATTTTATTTTAAATTAATGACGGTTTTACAAGAAAGTTTTATTTTTACATCTATCTTAATATTTACACAGACGGAGAATTTTCTTTTTTATTCAATTTATGAAAAGAAAAGAAATGAATCTATCCTCAATTGGTCCGGACTTCACAAAATTAATCTAATCTTAGACTGGAACACGAGGCCTTTTTTTTTTTTTCCTTTAAGGCCTTATAATTCTGCTTTCCTAAAAATTACATCAAATTTAGCAAGTCTACCAAATTGAAATTTAAATGTTAAAAACTCACAAAAATATATATATAGATAATATAAAAATTTAGAAGAACGTATCTTAGTAACAAGTGACATTTCTCTCTTATTTTTCTTATTCCTTTTAGGCAAAAATATTTACTTCTTTTTCTTCTACTCTTTTTTGGCAAACGAAGATCTCAAAAGACAATCATTTACTTTAGTTTGTCAAATACTTTAAGAAGAAGAAAGAGAGATCCAAAAAATTGGAAAAGATAAAGTAGTACTGGTAAAAAGAAATTAAAGTTAAGAGGGATAATTAATATTAGTAAAGACGATGTAATAGAGGTTGGATTTATAGTTGGAAGCTACTATGAAACCGGATTCATCACTTTGAAAACAAATCTCACATGATTTTAAAACCAACTTTATTATACAGCTTGCAAAGTCATGTTACATCATTCCTCAAATTTACATATGCAAAATCGTATATATCTATGTCACTTTCATATTCTATAAACTCAATATTTTGAACTTTGTTTTAATTAGGGTTGTAAATTAAAGCAAACCAATTTGTTCACTAGTCAATCGGCTTGAGTCTTTTAAGTAGGGAAAAGGTGGGTGGAATTGTTTGATGTCTCAAACAATTCATTTTCAAGGAAATTATCGATCGATTTTATCATCTATTCAAGCTTGAGTTAATAAGTAATTTGATGCATTAGTATTATAGAATTACCCCATTGGAGCTTTTAAAGCTCTCATTGCATATGATCTAAGTAGTTCATCTGTGATGTTTCACCAAATATAACAAATTCAAGTTTAATGAAAGGATGAATACTTCGTGATCGAATTCTTAATTTTGTGGACAAATTTTATTTAGACACTTAAATTATAACGTTGTCTTAATTGATTATCTGAACACATGATAAAACATTTGTTGAACAATGAAAAAAGTTTCAGATTTGTCGTTAATGGGATGGGTGGTTCCTTTATATAGACTTGGGTAATCCTCCCCTCATAAGCTAGTTTTTGGGGTTGAGTTAGACACAAGATCCATTTCTTAACAACATTCTTATTAGGTATATTTTGTTCATAATTTTTAAAAAGTTATGTGTGTTCACATATGCCCAACCCGTTACGTAAATAAATTCAATACATAAAGTCTACCTCGGTTTTAATTGGAATATGCATGAAATTTTACGACTTACATATTAAAATTAATTGTATAATTACACTAAAAAAAGTGACATAGTTTAATTGATTAACACGTCAACATAACGAATGCTTGAAAATATATGCAAAAATAATAATAATTCAAAAATTGAATTGAATTTAGAGAAAAAGGATTAATTCGAAATTAAAAATAATACTATCGATTTAGAAGTAGGGGATCCATACGCAACCCTCAATTAGAAAAATATAATTTTCAAGAAACTCGAAAGGTACAAAAATAGGATAATTTGTTTAATATAAACCAGCCATGCAATAAGATGGCCAGCTAGTGGGACATGGCAAAAAGAGTACACATCTGAAGTCTAAGATATGGGTGTTTTCTGGATTTGCATTTTGTGTGAAATGTTTCTCCATATACTATAATTAATCTAATCTAGAATACCCCACATTAATTGTCAGAAGCTGATAATAGAAGGAAATTAAATATTTTGATGAAAAAAGGAGTTGTCTTTTCATTAGAGAAAATAGCAATATTTTTAACAAGTAGAGATGCATACGCAAAGCAACTGGATCTTTTATCGTGCCAAGGAAATGTCTTCTTCCGAGTTTTCTATATTTGCATATGTCCTCCAACTATTTTATTTTATGAGGGTTGCGTGTCGCATTTGAGTTTGCAACTCTACACATCTTCAAGTATTCGTGCTTGTGTTATTGACATAAATCGAATCTGACACGGAAGGGTCATTTTCCCTATTGAGACTCATGATGCCGAAACTTCTATGTCCTTTTCATCGTATTTGTAGAGAATATTTTTTTACAAATAAATTTTTTTTAGAAATTAATTATATAATATATTTTATTTTTAATACATCAAATTAACAAGTAAATAAAAAATAATCTCAACATTATTAATTTATTCTATTTAATATTGTTCTTATACCATCTACGAAATAACTCTTTTGAAATTTTTTCCTTACCACCCTCTCCTTTGAGCCATTACTTTTGAATAATTAAAAGTATCCAAATATATTCCAGAACAATATAATGTAAATGTCCGAATATGTCCGTACGTGAAAGACTTTCACTGTATTAACCAAATCAAACCAATTTTCACTTTGAAAAGGTCATGAGTTGAGGATTTCAAATGAAAGACAACGATAGGAGTTTTCATGGATAAATAGAGATACCTGAAGGATAAATATAGAACAAATGACAAATATTAAAGCGCATGTTTGAAACTTTTTGCTATTCTCGACAAATATGACAAAACACAAATGTTTTAGTCTTTTAGAGGTTACGATGAAAAAACATTTCCTAGTTCCTTTTTTATTTTCATCCAAATTTGCAACTCGCAATATATATATATATATATATATATATATATATATATATATATATATATGTTGACTGTGGTATCTATGAACTTCACAAAACACAACAAAAGAAAAAATAGTACCATATTAATCTAGCTATAAACTCTTGCTCAAAGTTAATATCTCAAAAGGTCACTCAACTATGACAATTTATAATGTAAAATCATTGAATTCTGTCTTGTATCAATAAAATCATTTAATTTATAGTTTTTTTCTCACAAAATACTCAACTAAATATATTATAAAAGAAAATCTTACATGACACAATAATTTAATATTTTATGCCATATAAATATGAACCCCACATAAATAAATAAAAATTTTAAAAAATCTCATTTTTTATACTCAATCTACCCACTCACACATCAAAATGAGTTTCATCTAAAACCATTCAAACTAGGTATTTTTTTTTATACTGTATGTATGACAAAGTAGTAGTTATATACTTTTGATGAAATTAATTAGCTCATAAAAAATATATGTATATGTTATTTAAACTAAAAAAATAAGTTGAAATAAGGTGTTAATTTTCTTCGATACTTCTGCTCAAATTATATCGTATGAAAAATCATTAACTATATGAATTTAATAACAATAATTATTTGTAGAAGTTCGAATGAAATATAAACATTTACTCATTTACTAAATTTTATAATTTAGGGTTGAAAGAAGTATGTAAATATTAAATTTCTCGTACAAATTAGGTGAAACAAATACGCAAAAGTTTGTTGCGGCGGCTTAATCAATTTAAATATCTCACATATATTTTACAAGTCAATTCCTCGAAAGATCACACTATCTTATATTTTAATAATAACATATACAATACTCATTTTTAATAAATATAAAGGACTAAAGCAACACAAATATATATAAGAGTAATTTTATTTATTTATAAAATTAATATTTATATGACATTAAAAATTAAATCATTTTATCAGGTAAAATTTTTTTAATTCATGATATATTAAGTTCAATTAATTTATAAAATAAAAATTATAAATTAAATAATTTTATTAATATAAATTAAAATTCAATAACTTTATAATATAGATTATCAAAGTTGAGTTACCTTTTGATATTAACTCCTCCTGCTCAACAGTATATGAAAATCTACTCAGTGTTACACTTAAAACTTAATTTCAAAAAAGTACTATTAAGGAGTTTTAAGTTTCAAATGGCAGAAATCTTTAGGCACTTTATTTATTGTTGATGTAAGAAACGTTTATACCATCAAGTTATTTTTATCTATTTTAATAAATAATATATTTTATTTTTAAAATTATATATCTCTTATTTTAAGAAAATTAACTTTGAGTGACTTAATAGATCTAAAAATTATTAAACAGAGAGGTATATGTATTACTTATTAACATATGTGAAAGCAGACATTTTTTCCTTAATATGCCTATTTGTTGACAGAATAATTATTAAATAGTCTAAAAATTCTTAAACAGACAGGTATATATATTACTTACTGATAAATGTGAAAGCAGACATCTCTCCCTCAATTTATCTGCTTGTTGACAGGGGCATTTGGTATTTTAAATATTTAAACTTTTGCTTTTAAAAATGCATTTCATGTAGGTTTGTGGACAGAGATAATTTGATAATTTCACACATTTTAAGATATAGTAAATTTTTGAATTTGTGGTCATTACTTTTTTTTGGTGCATTTTTTCATGTGGGGCGTTGTGTAGTGTCTGTGGTCTTCAAGAATAATAATTATTACGGCTAGATTGACCAAAAATAAATTCTTTTATTTTTAATTTAAAAAATAATAAATAATTTGAGATAACTATTTTTTAACTTATCCGCTACACAATGTAGAATAAATAATCTAATATTATTTGTATTAGATTTGAACAACACCCAAATTATCTGAGTCCGATATCGAAGCGGATAAAATTATTTTAAAAAATTTCAAAACAAATAGTTGGTTTTAAGATGACCAAAACGGACACCTTGTTGGATATCCAACGAGGTTCTACTTATGTTTTTTTTTAAAAAAATTATTGAACCTCGTTGGATGTCCAACGAGACTCAATTAAAATTATAAAAAGAATTTGAAAAACTCCATTGACTGTCCAACTTGATTCCTTTAAATATTTTTTTTAATTATTTTTTTACTTTTGCAAGAAATAAAGCTTAAAAAAATATAAAAAAATTGAAGACCTCGTTGCGTATCCAACGAGGTCCTTTCAATTTAGAATAGTGGTAGGCAATTAGGATTACATACTGCATGCTAATTTTTTAGGATAATATTTAATCCTTAGCCAATATATACATATATAATATTGAAAATGACAAACATTTAATTATATAATTATAAGTCCCCGTCATTATTTTAGAATAGTGGTAGGTAATTAGGATTACATTACACACCGTTAAAGAGTGAAATTATCGTCTTGCCAAAACGCATAATCTTAAAATTAATTTGAGGGATGTGGGCTACCTCGTCCAAAACATCGTGCAATTGAAATGCCGTAAAAGTCCAAAACGCCATGCGTTATTTTTGTCTAATCGTTGCTTAAGAAAATTAGTTATTTTTTTTTGAAGTTGAATCCATAATATATGGTATAAGTTGAATAATTGATTGTTGAACGAGGTTTTTTAGAATTTTTTAGATTTTATTTGGGATTAAGAAAAATTAAATGGACTTTCACAATTTTTTTTTATTCAGTATATGAAGAATTTTAAAAAAATAAATACAAAGCAACAGTTTTTTCTTTTTATTTATTTAACATATAAAAGTAGATAAATTACAAAGCAATCGTTTTTTCTCTTCATTTATTTAACATATAAAAGTTTAAAAAAATAATAAAAGGAACCTTGTTGGACAGCCAAGATCCTCAATTTTTTTTTATTGTTTTAATCTTCATTTCATGCAAAAGCTATAAAAAAAAAGGGTTTAAAGGAACCTCGTTGGACAACCAACGAAGTTCTCCAATTTTTTTTATAAATTTTAATAGAATCTTGTTGGCTGTCCAACAAAGTTCAATAATTTTTTCTTTTAAACACAAGTAGAATTTCGTTAGATAACAAGGTGTTTTGAAACTTTTCGCCGGACTCCAAATTATCCTCACTAATATCGCTAAAGATATGAAATCAAGGAAGCAGCTCATCAAAGGCGATCTAAGGACAAAGCAACTAGATATCTTAATTAGTGGTTTAATGATTATTTTGGGAGGACTCATGCCGACAAATGAAATTCTTATGACTTAATAGAAGAGGAAAGACAATTGGGGGGTCTACTTATTGGGGACTGATCAGAGACTTTTTTGGTGACTTTATTTCTTATACATCACGAAATTCATGATTGATAGAATACAAAATCTTTTCCTTTTCCTTAATTACAAACTTTTGAGCTGTGTGTAACACCTTTTATTCAGATTTGTACTCCAACTTCTTAATCTGCCAACTATCTTCTTAATTACCCTAATTTAAGGAAAGTTCACATTTTACACTACTTGTTCATTCTCCTCTCCATTTGTCAATATAAACAAATTAAGAAAATTAATTATATTTTTTTCAACATTATCCTTATTATTAAAGTAACTATATAAAACATTGATTGTTAAACTTATTAAAATTTCTAAATATAATTAATAAAATAAACTTCTAAAAATATGAAAGGAGTCAAATAAAGAGTGAAAAGAGGAGAGAGAAACTAAAAAGTTGCAGTTTAAATTTACTGATGGACCTTCTTTGTTGTAAAATCATCAAATTAAATTTTGTAATTAAAAAATATAATATTAACTACTCTTATAATTTGCGAAGGATGATATAAGTGAGGCAATATAATGCTGCATCATTTATTTTTGGGGCAAACAAAACAGCGAGAGTTTCATGAATAAGTCAACAATTCACAATTGTAATAATAGCAGACAGCATATAGCGGGAGAATATTTATGAAAAATGTCTACACATGCATGATGCTTCTGATTTGTACTGTCACAGTTTTGAATCTAAATAGTAATATATATGCTACGTACCACCCATTTTAATAATTCCCACGTTTTTCCTTTTCTCCTTGGATTTAATAAATTTTTTACCTATTGACAGCTCTGGTCACAAAAATTATGCAAATATATATCAAATGTTTCTTTTTCGTGTGTGTGTTATGGAGAATTTAAATTTGAGAAACTTAATCTTATGAGTTCTAGTTTTTTTTTTTTATAACAATTACAGATTATATTGATAGAATTAAAAATGTTTGAAGGATATTTTTCTTAGCAATATATGGTGTTCAATCATCAGTGACATCAAACTTTAGGAAATGAGGAATTAGGAGTAGGAATTTAAGATTTTAAAAATGAAATTCCGTAACATATCATATATACTTGGCTCACACATTATTGTGAACAACTGGACAATGGCTGCAAAATAATTCATTTCCAATTAGGCAGCTGAGATTTCGAAATCAAAGATGTAGAATTAGCAAACAACAGCTGTTGCATAATTAGCTAATCAATATGTAATCAGCCATGAAAATGGCTCAATGGAACCAACAAATGAACATGATTTGATTTATCAGTTACCCTTAAATGTGGTGGTTTGATCACATGAAATTTGAGATATAATTTATTATAAAAAAGGAAAGAGAAAAAAAATGAGAAGCCTCAATTCACCTCATAAAGTGTTAATATAGTGGGGAACACACGTGATCAGGTTTTGGTCCCAGACATCACATGTACAGTTGCACCTTATAGTCGCTTATGTTTGAATTTTTGGGCCTGCGAATTTCTTGTTTTTCCAACATCTTCCTAATTAGTTGTGTCTTTTGAATATCTTGGTGTGCTACAAAGGCGCGCGGCTGTTGTTTACGGGCGTAAATATATAAACAATGCGTTCAACTGAATTCAAAATTTTAAGACGAAGTTATATATTAAGTATATACTTTTAAAGATTTTGAAAGTCTTTAGCGAATTCAGTACCAAGAATTTAAAGTTAAAACTTATAAAATTTAAATCCCTTCTTCAGTGTTGTACTTCAACTCAGGCATTTATATCTTCTGTTGTCGGTGCTTGGGGCGTTCTTTATACACTTTTGCAGGGGGTTAGGCAGGAGTTAGGGCCAAACATATTGTTGGAGTTAGACGGATGTGGCTGATAATGTACATGAGTACGCTATAATTTTAAAATTGATCTAAGTCGACTTTTGAAAGCTAAAAAATATTTAAAATTTATGATGAAATACTAATTTACCTTTAGATATTTGAAACTAATACAAACATTTCCTAATAACCATTTATCTCACAAAAGTTAAATTATAGGGAACTTAAGAGAGTTATATTATTTACATTGTACAATTTTATCATTTTAAAGTTTCCATATTACTTTATTTGTTTTAATTTATGTATCTGATTTTTCTTTTTATTTTGTTTAAAATAAATGTCATTTCCTATTTTAGTAATTCCTTAACTCCAGTATTTCATATGATAAATTTATAATCACACAATTTAAAAATATTTTGATATATTTTTACAGAAAATAAGTAATTTAGAGGTTGGCGAAGTCTTCACAATTTGATATGTTAAACTATTTCTCATCCTCATCAATCATCATGATGACCGTGCCAGGCCATTTTAAGGGTTAGTTGTATGAATTTAGGCAAAGCAAATCACTAGTTCTAATGAACTTAATGTTGGGATTGAACCAATAGGACGTCGTGCGAAAATTTAAAATATTATAAAAAGGCTAATTAATATATTAAATTATTTTAATTAATTGACCTACATATAGTTGATATAAAAAACAAAGTATAAAACTATTGAGAAAATATTTTTCTCAAAAACAAGATTCCTTTAAGGACTATATTATGAATATTATTGTGTAAAAAACATATTTTTATTTTATAAAAGTCTAAACTTTTCTTTCAATAAAAAAAATAGCTAAATATAAAAGAAATCTATATTTTCTTTTTGAAAAAGAAAAAATAATTATGATATATAATATTTTGAAAATAAGCTTTTAATGCAAATTAAATTTATGTTTAGAACTTATGAATAAATAAATGATGACTCCCTTTTTTTCTCGAGGAGGTCTTAATTAGTTTCAAATTTGCCGAGGGAGTAGATTCTCTAATCTTGGAGGGAACTATCACGTGAATTTTTTACTTCATTTAACATTCCGATTAACTCTTTCTTTGTTTTGGTCCTTACTTTAATCCTACTACTCTCTCAGTTTCTAAAATAATTATTGCGCTTTCACTTCTCGAATATTTTTATATAAACATGATTTTAAAAATATTAATCAAATTTCAGGTAATTTGACTTTTATAACAAAATATGATAAATATTTTGAAACAAATAGTATTTATTTAGCTGATTCTTCGCCATTTTCCTGACAGTTGTACTCGACATAATTATACTTTGTTTAAACTGCAAAAACAACCCCTTCCCCCCAAGACAGACCAAATCTTGACATGTGAAGTTAATGATACTCTATTGCAAGAATTCTAGCGCAATGTTTGAAATTACAGTTTTTTTTTAATTTTCTCCATATATGTAGTGCGCTCGATCTTATTGACTTGCTCTTACTGGGCTAAATGTAGGCCCATTAAAGGCTAGCTAAAATTAGAAAGTTACATGAAGAACGAGAATATAAAACCAATTGAAGTAACAGAAATGCCCTAAAATATTGCTTTAGATGCTAACAACATCTAATAACCAATGATTAATTGAGAGCTCTGACCACGTGTTAATTTTTGGAAAAAATTATCTAAACTGGCGATCGATCTCCATATTACTTTTTATAGCATATATACACTTATACATCTAAAAACCCTAGACGTCACTGTCCACATATATGCGTATGTATACAATTGGTCACACATATATCTAGTTTCTGCTTTGAAGACACATGCATACATATACAGTTGGCCACTCAAACATACACATATATACAATGACAATCAGATATTATATCCGCGCGATTTTCAATTAGGATGAAATATTATATGTGCATATTTACATGTACTCAGCTATGTTTTAAAATAAAAAATGCAACAACATTTTAAAATATAATGAAATCTCATTATTATCTTTTTTAAAAAAATGAGCGCTAATTACGCTATTTACGAAATTTTCTGTTAATTGTTCTCACTGGGAGATGAAAGATGGAGAATGCCAGTAGGGAGTAAGACGTCCCATTACAGCCCACATAAATATTCTTGGGCCTACTCCTACAGTGTTTTACTGTCATACATCACGAAATCCATTTCACTCATTTAATGGACAATTAACTCTCCTAAGATGTTGTTGCGGTTCATGACTTTTATTGAACTTAACTTTGTAGAATACATGATAATAATTCTATCAATAAACAAGAATGGAAAATGAAGAGATGAAAAATTCTTTAATCTGCATCTTAAGCTTTTTCTAATCTTATTACGTAATACATAAATCATCCCAGTCGGGTAGACATGAAACAAATTTCATTTTATCATGTTGACTGTTGAAACTACGATTTAATTTGTTTTATTGTATTAAATGTTTCTCATTGATATCCTCGGTGGGCGCATTGGATGATTCTTCAATTGTAGGCATTGCTGCTGATGCACCGTCACTGGGCTTCAGCAATGGCACTCCGCTCACAGAGACTGATTTGGACAAGCTGATGGAATCTCCTAAATTGGGCTTGGGCTCCACAATCTCATCCGCTTTGTACTTGTACCAGGAGGCCCAATAGAGGTAGTTTAGAAAGTTGAACCCACTAAGAATTGCCAAGAACCAATAGAAGAGGTGCAACTTATTCTGATCCAAGTCTAAGCCCACCAACCATCCTTTCTTGCTTGGTGCCCTTCTTTTGGTTACTGAATTGATAATGTCTACAAGTATACTACTCAAGAAGAAGCCCAAAGAGATTGAAATCCATGTAAATGAAGTGGATAAGGACCTCATTCCAGCAGGTGCTTCCTTGTAGAAAAATTCTAGCAAGCCCACTAAGGTAAACATGTCAGCTATTCCAAAAATAGAATATTGGAATCCTAGCCAAGCTAGATGAATTGGCTTCAGTGGATCTTTTAATGAATGGTGCTTTCTTTTGATCTCAACTAGAGCAGCCACAGCCATGGACACGATCGAGAGGACTAGTCCAACCCCAACGCGTTGGAGTTGAGTGATCCCCGAGGGGTGTTTGGTTATTTTTCGCGCAAAGGGGACGAAGAAAAAGTCATAAATTGGAACGAGAATACACATGAAGATTAGTGGGATTGCGGGCACGGAGGGTGCTGGTACCTCGAATTTTTTTATGAAACGGTTCATTCGATAACCTTGTGCCACTGAGAATGTTTGGAGTTGGGCCATACATGTGTTCATTATAATGGTACTGCCTATGATAGGCAACATTCTTGTTAATACTTTCACTTCTTCAACTTGGGTCACTGTGCAAACTGTCCATGGTGTGGGCTCAGTTGTTTTAGGATGGATTGCAGCTTTGTCTAAGAACCTGATTCACAACGTAGCAATATTTATTATATATTAAGCAACAAAATATTTTGACAAAGTACCTATTTAGCTCAAATTAGTCCAACTTTTAGATAGAGTAAATTAAATTAATTAAAATAAATTGAGTTAGTAAATGGACTGGTCAAATAATACGCCAAAACTTAAGCAGATTAATGAATCATGTTTTTGTGGGCTAATTTTGCCCCCTTAATGCAGTGGATCCCCTTTCTCATCCTCAGACAAGTTGCTTTTATTAATAACAAAATAGTATTACTTAGCAATAAATAAGAAAACACATACAAGAATGTCTTTCCAAAGTAATCATAGCAAAGAATTAAGTCACATCACCTGAATTGTTTAGTACGTGCAAGTTTTGTCTGTGATGAGTCTGATTCTTTCTCATCTATCTCATACAGCTCCTCACTCTTTTTTGGTATTTGAAGCCTTCGATTTTTGATTGCCACAACGATAACCTGAAGAGAAAAAAAATCCACAATTTTGCTTAAAAGTACAAATTGTTTCTTTTCTTTTCTATTTCATTTTAGCACATTAATTAGATAATTACAACTCAATTCATAATAACAGTCAAGCTTCAATTTCCATACTCATGTATGCTATGTAATTAATAAAAGAATGTAACCTTTTTTTTTGTTTTAGCTATGAAATCTATAGGTAGGACGGAGCTACAGTTCTGCTCAGGGGTACAGCAGAACCCACTAATTTTAGTCCAAACCCTGAAATCTGAATTTATATTAAATATTCACTGACTATATATAGTACATAATTTATGTAGATAGAACCCAGTAATCAGTGTTTTCAAACTCTACCATTGTTGATAGGCCTAGTAACTAGTAAGGAATTTAAATCGCTCATTACCAAAAGAAATTAGCGCTTGAATTCGAAACTTGTGATTTAAATCATGCAGCACGGTACCTAGCTTCTTGGTGATTTTAAATTGCATAAACAGAAAGCAAGCAAGAAGAAATAAACCTGGAAAATTCTAGTAAGTGGGCTGCCAGCAGGAGTTTGAAGGCGAAAGAAAGGCTTTCCAAAGGCAAAGACAATAAAACCAAGCGTGGCACCGAGCAAGCTTATAAGAAAACCTTTCCACCAAGCTTTAACAGTGCTAACATAGACTACAAATGTCACCCCAAATGCTCCACCAATCACAGAACTAAGCAATACCAAATTGAAGTATCTTCCGAGAGCTTTGGCCTCCTTTGGATCCTTCTGATCAAATTGGTCAGCACCCAATGCTGGCAATGCTCCCTTAACCCCACCACCCCCCAATGCAAAGCAACAAAGTGATGCATAGAAGAATATGGCTTTCCCTCCTGATATGCAGTTTGGTTCCACACATACTGGTTGCAAACTCTTATAATGAGCTTGAATTGTTATCAATACAAATGCCTACAATAATTAATTTATCATCATCACCGTACAGTATTCTACTCAGATTTTAGAGTCTGATACTACAAAAGTCATTTTTCATGAAAATAATTATAATATTTTTTTAGAAAATATTTCTTTGTTGGACTATACTTTACGTGTTTTTCAGATATTAATTGGCTGATGATCAGTGAAAATTATTTTTCGAAAAATATGTATATAACGAAGATTAATTATCAAATTGGATATTGTTTTGATGAAATTTTAAAATATTAAAGATTTGATAATAATGTCTAATTTTTGGTTGAAGCAAGTTAAATGAAATTAAGAGTTACGATAGTTAATTCTAAGCAAAATATTTTCACCCATTACTTCCCTTACTTCCTCATTAAGAAAAATATACCATGTCATACCATATTATTGTTTTTAAAAGTGAATAACTTTTTGTCTTCTCGAAGAATGTGGAGTACTATATATATTTGACTTACTAGAATTTCAAAAGGTCCAAAAATTAGGACAGTGTGGAATCTATTGATGTAAGTATCAGAAATGAAGCCACCAAGAATGGAGAGCAAGAAGGTTGAGCCCATCAAGTTGGTGAGAGTATTAGCTGAGCCAGAGAGGTCAAAACCCATCACAAAACTGAAGTACAACCCAAAACTCACCATGATTGTTACAAACCCCATGTTTTCCAATCCCACCAAACCTACAAAAACACCAAATACATGTACTATTAATTATAATTAACAAGTTCTTATATAGCTAGCTAGCTAAAACTAGAAAATTCCTTACCATAGACGAAGGAGGTAGCTCTAAATCCACCTTTTCCTTTAGTTTTGCTTGAAATCGCAGAATTATACTCTGTGCTTTTACCCTCCTCCTAATACCACACAAAACAAATCAATTACCACTAGTTATTTTTTTTAACTGATCAAGAGAAAGCAATTGAACTTACCATGGCTGCAGAGAGCTAGTACTTGAGCAGATTGCCAAGAAAGGCCAGAGTATTCTTATTTGTCTTCTAGACTTTGGTTTTGATAGATGAAAAATTAGAGTTAAATAGGAAGAATATAAAGTAACAAAAAGGTTAAGAGTGTGACGTTGCATGTAACGTTCATGGCATAAAATTTATCGAATTCTTCTTGTGAGAGCTGGGTGTCACTTTCTTTGTATTTCTCATTGGTTCACCGAAAATATTCATGAATAAGATGTCGCTGCCACCTAAGTTGGGGATCACTTTACTTTGACAAGTGACACAATGGCCATTAATACATTATATATCACATCCGTCTCTAATTTTGATGAGATATATTGTGAATCATAAATTAAGCAAAGAAAAATTTATTACTGTTGCTTTGGAGTAATCAATTCCAAGAACCTCACTTAGTTACTGGGAAAAAACTTTTTAGACTATTAAGTTTATTCTGAAAACATTTTGTTGAAATTACAAGGTGTACATAATATATAATGTGGGTTGTGATCGCGCAATTTAATTTATTGAAGTATCTATAGAGTATTTAATTAACTTATTTACTCCTCATTTCAGCCAAACAATTCTTGCTTTCTCAGTTGAAATGTATATTAATCATTCTTCTTTTTTTTTTTTTTTTTGGGGGGGGGGGGGGGGGTGTAATTTAGGCGTTGGGTCGTGGTTATCAAATTTTGTAGCTAACTGTTCTAGAATTGGCTGGAGAAATGATAAATTGTTTAAGGCTTACCAATTGTAGTCAGCTAGATCTCGAGGAGCAAGAAGCTAAGGTTACCTATGAGTTAGTTGGATCGAATTTAATAGCCTTAATTTAAATCTTATACTTATTTTTAAAAATTTACTTAATATGTACCCAATTAATTAGAACTCAATTACTAGCTTATGATATCGATATTCTAAAATTTAAAATCTATAAAGTTTAAATCCTTATCTGCCCTGTCTCTGCCGTTAGGGGGTATGCACGTCTCAGAGGTCATCATTTTCCATTTTAATCAAGCTCTCTTAACCTTAACATTAAACTTGAATGGAACATTTCTTTCGTTTCTTTAGCCAATTGCAGGCAGAACAAATAATAAATGATTGAATAGATTTGAACACGATTCATTGTTTCTGTCTCTTTTTCTTTTGTTAATTAATCCGAAGGAAATATTATATATTAATATTACTATATATGTTATATAGTTTGCGATATTAGAGTAATAATATAAACAATTACTTTATGGAGCCACAGTTGAAATAATTGTTATGCAGTTTGGAGTTGAAACAGTTTGGGTACTTGTTCAACAAAAGAATTGTAATCTTTGTGAACAAGTGCAATTTCAACTGTTCTCTATAAATAGAGATATTAATTACTTCATATTTGTCATTTTTTTGTTGTATCAGTGAAGCGTTATCGGCTAATTTCATAAACTGACAATCACTCTTTTGAGACAGTAATAATACAACGCCTCAAGTCTTTTCTTTCTATTTTCTAACAATTCAGAAAGAGTTATTGCCCTCTTTCTTCGTTTTGATATGGTTTCCTCGACAAATTCTATATTTCTTTCGAAATCCTTAAATTTTAGTGGAGATCGTATAATTAATCAGTCAACATATTGAGAATATGCCCACACAAATTAGTTCATCCTCTTCACATTTCTTCATTAATACTTCCACAGTTGCATCATTACAAGGGACCAAATGATTCTATGCTGTAAGCACGTTATTACAAAACCGGCATCACCAGAAAATATACCTAGCTAATTCATTCACTACTATATTTTGCTCCCTGTGTCTGTGCCATATTTAGTGAAACACTCGTTTTTTTGCTACCTTTCAAATGTCAGTCAATGCTTGCCCGGTGTTGTTTTTTTATAAAGAAATAATTTCAGTTCTTTATAATTTTTTAACAGTCAAAACACCACTATAAGATGGTGGAAAATTTCAAATAAAAGTTGTTACATTTCTTGTCTTTTGGGAGAGGATTCCAGTATTACAGATCTAAATTAAGTAAAATTGTCTTTTCCTTTACTGTTTTAAGTTTTATCCTTTATTTATTAAGTGAACCATACAATTCAACTAGGCATTGAAGCAGTTAAAAGTTGACTTCGACTATCATGATATCCTTGTACGTGCTTATTTTAAGCCAAAGAAAAAAAAAGAGTCATACATTTAAAACGTAAAAAAAAAATAATGCTGCTCACAATAGGGTTGGGTTGTTTTCTATTTTAAAATCGATGCTTACAAGTTGGGACAATGTAGTACTATTGGGTAACAGAGCCATTTATTCACAGGTTTATCTTTACTTAGATTGTCTTATATAGTATTGTGATTTGTGAAGTAATGTCAAGTGTGTGTAGTGGGTACATATACCCAAGTAGTTATAACATCTTTTGCCGACATTACATGGCTTGTCTCTAGTATAAGACAACCCCCCCCCCCCCCCCACACACACACACAAAGAAAAAAAAAAAGAAGTTAAAAGCAATTCTTGGCTAGTGTCAGAGTCAAATTTAAGTGAACTTTTTTGTAGAATCAGACAAGAAAAGCAAATTAAGGGCTTCTGGCTCCATTTTAATTGAGAGGAAAAGGAATACATGCACCTCTTCTTACAAAGGTGATATATTTGTCAAAATACTAGTTTAAGTAAAAAAAATATAACTTATAAGTATATGTGAATCTCCAAGTTGATAAACAAAAATAGCATGGGCAGCCTTGACCATAGTTTTGGTGAGCAAAAATTGACCTATAGCAAGCAGAATTTCCTTTATCAATTTGTCAATCTCTACTCTTTTTATCATAAAACAATCATTTATATCAATTTTTAGATTCGACACTATCTAAATGTTTTTATTTCATACCAATATTATATTCTCCATCAACTTTGTTTAAGTATATATGAGGTGATAATGAATTCTAGAAGATATATATGCACATGCGCCAATGCTAACTAAGTAATTGTACATTTGGGTAAAAGCTAAGAAAATGTTTGTAATAATTAGTTTCAGAACATGAATATTCATTTCCCATGAACAAGTAACATGACTTTAAAGTGGAAAGCAACATCACAACACACCTGGATCTTTGAGGATTATGTCCAAAATATTAGGTCCCATTAATGAGTGGACAAAAAATCACACATTATACTGACTGATCATTAATTAATAGATCCTGTGTATATATATATATATATATATATATATATATATATATGACATAAGGTTCTTGGTAGAAATAGTGTTAATGTGCGGTCCATCAATGTTCACAGAACAAGATGCTTTCTTGCTGCTAACATGGATGGATTCCCCCAGCTAACACTTTATGGGTACAAATGACAATGGTTTTTTTAATTGCTAAGTGTGCTCCAGCCAATCAGCTACTACAATTTCTTCTTATTAAGATTCACTATTCTAGTCTGCAGTTTTATCTAAAATTAAGAGCAATGTGAACTGCTACATATCAGTTTTCTCTTTGTTTGCTGTTTACCATATAAACAAATGCAATGAATTCAGGCTGGCCCGAGTTTCCTTCCTGCTTGCTATTGAGATCCTAATTAATAGTTGATCGACAGTTATTGTAGTCAAGTTAGATGATAGAAATAGGAAAATGCCAAGCACACCATCTCTGTTTATGAACATGGTGAGCCACAATCAATACTAGTTGTGTGAGAGCACCCGTATTTGTGACAGAATGTCTCTGTGGGCCGCTCTTATCAGCCCCTCTCTTTTTCACTTTCAGTTCCTCCATATTCTTTCAGTTTCCACTGTTTCTTTTTTTTTTCTTTTTAATTTCTTTTCTCCTAGTCACAAACTAATTTACAATCTATTTAACATATTAAACAATTTAGCAATCAAAGCAATTTTACTTGCTTGGATAACAAACAAGTTATAAACTAATTACACAATAAACAAATTAAAAACTAAAATAGATTATCGATTTCAAAACACAAAATAATAATAATAATAATAAGCGCTTTCAAACTACACAGTTTCACTATAACATCATAAAGTAATTTAAATGTAAACCAAACTAAGCCTAATGAATTATAAATAATTTCAGCAAATATACATTTGAAATATAAGATTTGGTAATTAAAATAGTGAAGACAACTTAATAAAGTCTCATTCAAATTAATGAACGTATGAATCAACATTGAAAGACTATATTGCTATGTGTAAGTTTATATTATACGAACGGTCAAAGCTACAAAAGGAAAAAGTGGATTCATAAAACAAAGGTATGAAAATTTTGTTCAAATTTTTTGTCAAAAAATTCTAATTTTCCTATGATGTCCTTGTAATAATTAAAAATGACATTAATTATGACTTTGTAAGAAATTAAGGAGATTTTAAGGTGCAAAACATTAAAAATAAGATAAGATATAAATCACAAAAGAGCACATATATTAAGAATGCTAGTTTCAAATATATTATTCAACCTTTTGCATGAAATTTTATCTATTATTACTTTGTAAGATACATATATTAACTCAAATGGTCTTATTGTAACAAAATAATTATAGATGATTCTATTGAATAATTTCATTAAGTTGAATAACCATTATAGGAATTAACTCAATGTGTACTTGTGAGAAATCTTGTTATAAAGTCTAAAAATTAACCTAAAAATGAAAACAAGAAATAGTTCATATTTTTATTTATAAGGAAATGTTGAGAAAAAGATGTAGATATAATTTAAGTTAGTATTAATCCATTTTTGATAAATTTTGGGTTAGTATCGTTCATTTTTCCTTTTAAATTTTTGTGAAAAGTAAAGCTATGAAAAGAGAAAAAATTAATTAAATAAAGCAAAAGAGAAAAGAGCGTCGAAGAAAAGAAACTATTAAAAAAAAATTGAGAGAAAATTGGGAAATTCAAAGGAAGTGAAAGTGAAAAATCGAGTGAAAACATTTGTCACAAATATAAGATACCTTGTCACCGAAACACTTGTCACAAATATATTTCAACTTCTTAACTTTATATATATGAATTAGACCTTCGTAATATAATAAAGTGATAGCAATTAGTCTTACCTTATGAATTTTTTTCAAAGTTGACAAGTGATGCAACATGGGAGGAAGGAATTTTGTATAATTGTATTTTTGAAGGCCTTAAAATGAGTCATAAACACTTGCCACAAAAAATTTCGGAGCAAATACTTAAAATTCAAGTCAATTTTCATAAATATAAGACTCGAAGTGCCTTTTAATTAAGGATCCAAGAATATTGAGAGGGACGCGTGCTCTTCACGAACTGGTTTGTGCGCTTAACATGAAATGGGGGGTTTTTTACAGTGGGCTCCGCATTTCTTACATGTCGATTCAGCAGGCCAAGTGCAAAATTCTGAGAATTAAACTCGATACATTGGAGCAAAACCAGGCGTATAATACAAGACTCGTATATATATATATATATATACAGAAGAGGCGGGAAAAGATTAAACCCTAGTACCAGCCTTTGAGAAATTAAACCTTCCCCTTTCCATCTTTCTGTGACATTGGCTTTCTGATTTCTATCCAAAAATGGGAATTAAGGTATGTCTATGCAGAAATACAGTGTTTAATCCATCAAATTTTCTCTTTCATTTTCTCAAACTAAACTGTTTCTTTGTGAATTCTAGGGTTTAATGAAGCTGTTGGCTGACAATGCTCCAAGTGGAATGAAGGAGCAGAAATTCGAGAGCTATTTCGGCCGTAAAATAGCCATCGACGCTAGTATGAGCATTTACCAGTTCCTGGTTTGTACATTTACCTGTATATGCATTAATGTTCAGAATGCGTTCTATCTTAATGCCTGTGGAGTTATTAGGATAATTGGATGGTGAATTTTTGTGGTGTAGATTGTGGTAGGACGAAGCGGTACCGAAATGCTCACTAACGAAGCTGGGGAAACTACTAGGTATATTGTGTTTTCTTCCTACTCTTTCTGAAACATGACTTGATCTTTGTAATTTGTGATGAGGTCTGGCTGACTTAGAGGCAGGCATTCTACACCCTCCGATACAAAAAGAACGGCAACAAAAGATCTAGTCTCAATTAAGACATTGGTTTCTTAATTTTGTAAGAAAAAGTCTACACATTTCGAAACTACATAAGAGGTAGCACTCTCTCAATTCCAATTTATATGAAATAAGTTGAATCAATACAGTTTGAGAAAGATACGAGAACTTTTGAAATTTGCGGTTGAAACATGTCATAGCATCTGTGTGACTATAATTTTCTTGAAACTTGTGTTCTTGAACATGCCAAAACATGTGTGTGGTTATAAAAGCTTCTCATTAAGTAAAGTGAAAAGTTAATTGTTTTCAAATTTAGAAGTGTGCCATTCTTTTCGGAAAAGAGTAAATAGGAAGTGTGTCGCATAAAATGGAACATGAGGAGGATAAGTTACTATGTTGTTTAATAAAAAGTATTTTAAATATGGTAGTCAAAGGGAAAATTGTTCGACTCCATGACTAGTGGTACTGTAGTAGTCTATATAAAATGAATAGGAGTAACATTTTATCGCCTGTTTGTTGCTTTAAACAGTAAAACAAAACATAGTTGTGTACCTGCTGTTATGGTTCATTTAGATATTTGCTTATGTTAGGTTTGCTTTACTTGGTTCTACTTTGAATTTGACATTACAAAACTATCTAATTTAATTGATTATGATGGCTATGTGCTTTTTCAGTCATTTGGTTGGGATGTTCTCGCGGACAATTAGGCTTTTGGAAGCTGGAATCAAGCCAGTGTAATTTGCTGCTTTAAGCGTTCGTGCTTTTCCTTTTGTTCCTTTCTTGCCTTGTTTGTCTTCAGTAATTTCCATGTCTTTATTAACAGTTATGTTTTTGATGGGAAGCCCCCTGATTTGAAGAAACAAGAACTTGCAAAACGGTACCTATTAGCTCCCTTATATGCTCTTTGTTTTATATCCATGACATCCTGCCTGTTTGTTCATGTTTTCACACTGTTTCTTGTCTGTGCAGTTACTCTAGAAGGGAAGATGCCACAGATGATTTGGCTAAAGCTACAGAGGTTTGATAGTTATATATCATATGATTTCAGTTCCTTGGGCTTCTTATTAACTGAATTTAATTTCCTGTACCCTCCACCACAGGAAAAGGGTTAGGGTCAGTGTATGACATGTTCTATGTTTGTGGTCTACCTCTTATTTTTCCTCATTTGTGTGTATGTTCACACTGTTGATATAGTTGCATTCTTATTATAGATTGGCAACAAAGAGGATATTGAGAAATTCAGCAAGAGAACAGTAAAGGTGGGTGTATAAAATTGTTATTCTTTATGAGTGCTACTCGTTGTCCCTGACTTTCCAAAATGGTTCTAGGTTTATTAGTTGCGTAAGACCAGAAATGGTGTTTGTCTATTGCTCCTTTCATCTTATTGCATAGTAGATGGTTAAAACCCATATTGTTCGGTTATCTACAAATACAAGATTTGTAAAACTGTGCCGAAAAAGTCCAACAGCTTGAGATGCAGAGAGAACTAATAATGTCAAGAAAAGGAAGCACCTTTGTTTACCCATAGTCTGTTGAGCTTCACTCTTCACTATAATTTTTACAGACAGCTTCAGAAGCAGGTGGCATGTATGCTCAAACTCCAAAGCTTGTATCAATTTTCTGCTATTGAATTATGATTTACAACCTTGTTCAACATAGATTTGCAGGTTCTGAGTAGAAAAAGAGTTTCAACACTTAGATGATATTTAGAATAACCTTTTAATACTCTTGTACAGTTGGCAAGGGTGTGCTGCAATTGTAGCTACTAATACCACTGAAGTGTTTGAGACTTTGAAGAAAATGACTTGTTGTGAAATACGGGATATCTCATTGTATAGCATGCTTTGGCTCATAGACCTCGCGAAATGTTTGGGTTCTACCCTTTTTTTTACATTGTAAATAGCCAAAACCTGTGCATGTACTTGAATGACACATACCTGATTTTCAGGTTACGCCGCAACACAATGATGACTGCAAAAAGCTTCTCAGACTGATGGGGGTACCTGCTGTTGAGGTGAGTTGGAAGTCCCTATAGACATTCTGGTATAGGGGGGCTTTTAGATGGCTAGTGGCATTCACTGCACCTTAATTCACTTAATTCATACAATGTTATGTCTGGAAAGTACAGTTTTTTCCCCTGATGCAATGAAAAGTCTGAGTTTTTCCCTTGATGGTTTCCTTAGGCTCCTTCTGAAGCAGAGGCTCAGTGTGCTGCACTTTGCAAGGCAGAAAAGGCATGTATTTCCTGTCAAATAATCAATTGCTTAGTACTATGCTCGGGTATTAGAGCAAACATCACTTGTGAAATGCTGAGATTACCTGGTAACTTGCTTGATGCTTCATATTGTTGGAATATCTAATCTATAATATCGTAAAGGATATATTTAAGGCCTACATTTGCAGAATTAAGTTTCTTCATGGTATGTATAGTCCTTTGCACATATGCTATAATAAAAACTTCGGCGGTTGGGGAGGGGGTTGACAATGATATGCTTCTCTGAAGAGTTGTGACGTGTAATTGAGTCAGGTTTTCCACTTCCAAGTCATTCGTTAGGCATCATTATTGATAAGTATCAGATGAGAAAGAGTTCCTCTGCTTGTAGGTATATGCTGTGGCCTCGGAAGATATGGATTCCTTAACTTTTGGAGCTCCAAAGTTTCTTCGCCATTTAATGGATCCTAGCTCCAAAAAGATACCTGTGATGGAATTTGATATCTCCAAGGTAAAATGGGCCTGAACACTTTGTTTAGTTGATGTCTTGATGTCAAGTGTATAATCCATTGATTTATGTCTTATCGCAGGTATTAGAGGAGCTTGAACTTAGTATGGATCAGTTCATAGACTTGTGCATTCTTTGTGGATGTGATTACTGTGATAGCATCCGAGGTACTATGCTTGTCAATTAGATCTCTGTTTAAAAATCATTTGACTGCATTGTATAGATTGCAGTAATCCAAGAGCTCGTATATCTTCTGCAGTTCTGCCTCCATTTTTTCTGGGATAAGTATATAAGTTCCGATTCCTAGTGCATATGTGCTTTGATTATTGTAATGAAGATGTACATGTGCTTCTAGCCTTCTACTAAATGATTGTGTAGATTTTGGATCTTAGGCTACAGACTGTCACTATATAGTAGCTTCCTTGTCTTCTATTCTCATCTTTGCTTCCTGGGTTAGGGTGGTAAATAGCCTAGTGCTGTTAAAACTCCAGCTTTCATGTGGAGATTGAGATGCCTGAGAAAAGCCTGCGTCCCCGTTCCCTGCCGCATTATCCGTTTCCAGTAGGTGCCATTTTCATGGTTTGCATTTTGCCAAAGTTTTACCCAGTCCGCAGATTCTGACTTCTTGTAATCAATCTTACATTAGCATCTACGAGCCGTTTAAACTCCATGAGCTTATGCTTCAACTGATATGGTTTGAATGATTTGGGAAACAGTTCTTGGTATCTAATCATTAATCTATGCAATAGGCGTAGGGCCCCAGACGGCTTTGAAGCTTGTTCGCCAGCATGGGTCAATGGAGAGCATATTAGAGAATATTAACAAAGAGAGGTACTTCATTTGATGTTTTATGGAACTGAGTTCATGAAGTATGTATGCATGCATTCATTGGGTGTTAGCTAGCTCTTCTTTGCTGACAGTCTTCAATTATACTGAATGTTGATAAAATGAACATAAACTTTTTCCAGAAGCTAGTTGGTTTCTCTTGTTTCTCAAGGTAGAAAGACGAGGAGATGTTGAAAATTTAGAAATTCATTCTAAAGAAGCTTGTTGTATATGACTATATGTAGAAGGATTTCCACTTTACTGCAATTACTTCTGGAGACTTTATGGTTATCACTATTTGATGGACTTTACACTTCGTCCAGACAATAAACAATGTTTTAAAACTTTTTGGCATACTTCCTCGGAAAAGATTTTGAAATTTTAAGTTCATAAGGGACCATATATTGTTAGATGAACTATTAAAGAAAGGGAAGCCTGGTACACTAAGCCCTGTTACTTGTGGAGTCCTGGGAGGAGCTAGATCACGTCGGATCAATTGTACACAGCCTAGACCTGGTTGCCCCTTTTTTGTAGTTTATCTCAAAATATATGGTCTCTTGTGAGTCGTGAAGTTAAATTTTCAGAAACCTCTAAAGCTTTGATCTAGTAATAAAAGCGCAGCTCGCAATGTGTGGGTTAGGCACACGCCATGGGTTTGCCACAAACAGAAGCCTGGTTTTTAAGTGGAGAAGGGTAGTGGGACGAGCCATTATCTACTGAGTTTTGAACTATACAACTTTAGCCCTCGAGGATTTCTTTTGTTATTAAAAAAAGGTTAATTTCCAAAGAAGTTCAAGAGAAAAGTATGCCAATTACTTGGCATACTTGAGAACTCTCCCTCCTCTTTATCTATTCTGTCTCTCTGTCACCTTTTTTTTGGTTGTGGTTGGGGAGTGGGTGGACTTGACTGTAACATTATTGGTAAATTTATGATTTGGGCAGTTGTATAAACCATGATTACATCATATGTTGCTTAAAGTATTTTCATTGTGGATCCTATTGTAGATATCAAATACCTGATGATTGGCCTTATAAAGAGGCTAGGCGGCTCTTCAAGGAACCATTAGTTGTTACAGATGATGAGCAAACTGAACTAAAATGGACTGCTCCTGATGAAGAAGTGATTGTCTTCCCTGAGAATGTTTTGATTTTTTTGATTGGTTGTTAGTGAATTTTAACAGAATTTTCATTTTTATTTTTATTCTTATTAGGGGTTGATTAACTTTCTGGTAAAGGAAAATGGATTCAACATTGATAGGGTTACGAAGGTATGATTCCTTTTGTCACTATTTGACGGAAAGATTTCTTCTAGCTTCTTTTGAAGGATACAATTAACTACTTCACATCTGTCTTTGTTCAGGCAATAGAAAAGATCAAGACAGCCAAGAACAAGTCTTCTCAGGGGCGGTATGAATTGCTTAGAATAAATCTGTTGATGGTTAATAGTGTCAGGAAAATCTTCATTCCCTTAACTTGTTAAAAAGTGGTTGATTGGTCCTTGAATATTATTTCACCTTGTAAAAGCCTTTAATTTATATATGATGTTATAGTGTATTATAAATTCTTGTGGTATCTTCTAACCTTGATGTTTTGCATTTTGAGTGTGTGTTGTCTCTTTTTTGAACAGGTTAGAATCATTCTTTAAACCAGTTAGCACATCTGCTCCAGTTAAAAGAAAGGTACCATTCATGAACTCCCACACACACAAAAAAGGCCCCTGAATGCAAAAGGAACATTCAATTAAAAAATCTTTTCAGTTTTCTGCTATCGTGTGATGTAACAATAATTATTTTTTATCATTCACGGTGAGTAAAACATTTAATGATTGCCAACATTATTACATTGCTTTCCCTTTTTGGCTATAGAAAAAGTGGATGACGTCTAAGTTGCTCGGACTCTTCACTTTCGGTGCCGCACCCGTGTCCATACGACGTGGGTGTAGGAGTGGGATCCGTACCCGATCTGGTCAATCGATTCTGGTACTTTGACCAAAATCGACCGAGAAATTCCGAACAGATTTAATGATTTTAAAATCAAAACAAAAGCTAAGGTGAAATGGAAGAAAATGGAATACCTTGTATATAGAAATTTCTATGTCACTCCTTTTTCTGTTATCTCCTTCCCAGATTTTTCTCTTGCTTAATATTTTCTCCTCAAGTTTTTCACATAATATCTCATAATCTAGGTTTTATAACTCTATTTTTAGATATTTGAATTATTTTTAGCCGAATCCCCGTACCCCTATCCATACTTGGATCCGTATCCCCGAATCTTAAAATTTAGACCATGAAGGATTCGACCTCTAGATCCGCACCCGTATCTGACACCCGCACCCGAGTCCAAGCAACTTAGGATGACGTTATCATTTATATATTATATATGAGTAGTTCAGTTCACTTGATTAACAACTACAATTACGTGTGGTGAGAAGAACCACACTTGGCTTTTTTCTTTCTTTTTAATCATATCTTATGTTGATCATTCTTGGAAGTCAGCTATATCTCTTGGGAATGAATATCAATCTAGGTCATCTTTAATTTTTAGTGCTTTCTAAAACCCAAAAGTTTCTTTTAGAATACAAATTTCAGGCATAGTCTTGCATGCCCATACTAGATATATAATTTGTCAATGTTTTTGTTCCAAAATCTAATTGGTTGCCACCATATCCTTTGGTACGTTGGCTCACAGGGAATCCAAATAGCATGCCCATGCTAGATATAGAATTTGTTAATATATGTTCCAAATTATGACTGGTTGCCCCATAACTTTTGGTACGTTGGCTCACAGGGGACTAGATGCGTTCTTGTGTCTCCAATTCCTGATACCAAGTTTAAGACACTCTCTTTACGATCCAGACCCGGAGTCCTTGGAAGACTAATCTTCCCATCTTTAGAATTGGGGTCGAATTACTCCGTGCCGTTATCCAGACACGTCTGCTTCGGCACATGATGCTGTAAACCCCTCGTGAACCTTGATCTCTAAGTTCTTGCCTTTCATAGTTCAAAATGCTCTAATTTAGGTGATACTTTTGCTAAGATTGCTCTGCTGAATAGTGAATACTGGATCTGTGGATAAGAAATTGATTGGAGAAGATTTGGAATATAAATTGTTAATTCATGAAGATACAGGTGGTGCAGCTAAAAAATTTCCTCCTAAAAATTTTCTCCCATGAACTATTTCTAGCACACAAACATCAATTTGGAAAGTAACAACTACATAAGTTGAGTTGGGAGTAGGTTAATGACATCGAGAACTGATGCTTGCAAAATTTCTTCCATCTTTGTGCTGCAAATTGTTTAGTCAACATCTAATTTTTAATTTCAAAAGAACATTTAATATATTTTAAGCTAAGTGCTCTTGGTATTATTTTTCTATTTGTGACTTGGGTGTTTAGTAAATTTTTGTGAAGAATGAAAATCTAGAGGGATGTGCTCCTAAATGACGTATCTTTTGCTAAAGATGGGGTCTCGTTAATATGATGCCTTATTTGGTCACAGGAAACAGCTCAGACCACTGAGAAAGGAGCTGCTAACAAGAAATCAAAGGCTGGTGGTGGTAAGAAGAAAAAGTAGTTAGCGTTGACTTGCAGTAAAGTGATGGTTTCGTACCTTGGTCAGGTTAGATTCTTTGATCTATTTTATTTGATCATTATCTATGTTATAGATTCTTTGATCTATTTTATTTGATCATTTTATGTTGACTTTTTCTGCAATACAGATTCTGATGCCACTTCATAATTTTTCCCAGATACCATTGTCCACTCATCCAGTGTAATAGGAGTATAAGATGTAAACTGAATTGAAGTGGCTAATGTCCTTCCTTTGGATTTTTTCCTCTACTTCAAAAGAAGTTTTAGACATCTTTTTGGTTTCTGCACAGTAATTTGGTGTCCTTTCAATGCACCAATATTGACGTGCAGTTTCCAAGATCTAGCTAAACCAGACAGGATTTGAAGTTTGTGTTTGAAGAAAGGAACAAGGATTCATAGTTGGAATTTATGGAAGAAAAGATCAAAGATGGTTTTGTTTTTCTTTTTCCTAATTTACAAGTGAAAAAAAGAAGACAAATTGGGTCATCTAAACATAAGTACTTCAGACTTTGGTTAACAGTGTGTATCAGAGGTTGATGTGCTTTTCACTTATTATTAACCTGATTTAACTTGATGTTGGTGTAACCTTCATTTATTTCGTTTTTGTTCTGTCTAAGGAAACAATAATGATGTGGTTTCTTTATCTGCTTGGAAGGACAGTCGGAGTGATCCAGTCACATTGCTGCTTGTGGAGTCCTTGGTAGCTGGTGCCTCAATTTTGTTTGTTCTTCTGGCAGATAATACACCAATTAAGTCAGGCCTCCTTTCAAACGTCTTGTTTATTTTCTTTTGTTCTGTATCTCCCCCTTTACAATGAATGAATTGGTGTCAGTAGGATAATTTTAGTTCCCTGGGCATCTCTGAAACTGTCTCTTGGTCTAGCACTTTGATATTGATGTATAAATCTGGATTGTCCTGGGGCCCCCATCCTGTGTGAACTGGCGTGTTTCTGTCAGTTGCATGTACAATTTAACGCATAAAACAGCCCTTACCTAGCGATTGGCACAGTTAATGCAATGGTTCAGTTCTCTCGAGTCTTAGGCAGTCTTGTTGCTTGCAGAATATGTTAGCCACAGAAACCGAAAAACCATTGCAGAAAGATGTGTTTGTGTCAATAAATAAGATCCCAGACTTGAAAATACTGCACAGGGAGCTACTATCACATCTCGCTGTATTGAAACAGCAACTTAAGAAATGGAGATCAAGACTAGTGTAACCGAGTAAAGAACTCTTAATTTGGCATCTGGCAGAGTTTCCAAATTTTAACTCAGAGGTCTAATTCCAAGTTAACAGAAAAGATTTGTCTATAAACGTTCATCAATTGTTAATTCAGTAGAATGCTTGCGGAGCTCCTTTTATTTTCTTTGCAAATAACAAAGGTAGATCAGAGAGCTAAGCTTATGCTACTTCCTGAGTTCAGGAATAATCAATCACATTAGATTTATTGTACTCCACTTTACATATTTTTTCCAGGGATTGTTGCTATGCTTCTTTCCGAATAATAATAGGCCTACAATCCAGGCAATATAGACCACAAGAGTCTCTGGCAACAACTAAACGAGAAAGTTCTGTATTTTGTTTCATGAGACCTCACTTGAGTAGAATATAGCTCAACAAACTAAAGAATGACTATGCAGAATGGTTCATTTTGTACAAACAAGAAACATAACATCATTTAATAAACTTTCCAAGTGCCAAATTTGTAACTTAAATTTAAGGATAGTTCTAACGTTGCATGAAGGTGCTTGTGTCTTGTTAAGCATTTGATTAGAGTTCTTACATCTGGGAGAAATCTAAGCAAGTTTTGAACTTTTGACTCCCCTTGCCTCATGGGTGAAATAACATGTTTAATGGCGCTATTCTTGTTTTTCATTTAAGCAAGGAAACTCAAGATAATTTTTCACCGTTTATTGTTCTTGACAAATGAGACATCAAATAAATAGGATGGCATAATTAAGTCGGTTGCTTCTGTTCACATAGGGGGAGAAGAAGACCGAGCTAAATTAAAAAGTTTTCCGGCAGCAAACACGGATCTTAAGAATAGATAAATATTCATGAATATATGATTGATGTTCTTGAATCATGAGATTAAATGTCCCCTTCTGAGTTCCAAACAGCCATATTTCTTTGTTTAACTATGTTGAATCATTATCTTCATTTCACCATTCAGATTTGACTTGGACATGGTCCTTCAATCATCTTTGCATAACGACCCAGTGTTAATCTGTATAGAAAGTGCAAGTTGTTTTGATAAATTAGGCATTGACTTGTATGTATTCCCTACCATTATATTGTAGACAATTTTTATTGTCACGGTATTTTAACATGTTATAAGTTAATAACAAGTAAAATGCTTTATTTTGTGCAAGTCAAATTGCGGGTTCAAGCTTGTTAGAACATGTCAAATTGTGAGATAGTACTGGCGACTATTTCTTATTTCTAGTTTCTTTTTAGTAAAGAAATTATATTAATAGCACAATGAGGATAAACCTTAATAACAATTCGAATAGATTATGGTCAAATTAACAATTAGCAAATGGCATGTTTCGTGCTCTTACACACAAATTATCTCATGTCAACTGAAATTCCAATTACATAACTTTGATTTGGCCGGCTTGGAATTCTCACCTAGATCTTCCCTATAAATAAACTGCCTAGCTAGTTTCTCTTCTCGTTATCTATACAAATTTAAAAAGCTCTCTGTTTGTGTCCCTTTTCCCCTGTTTACTTGCTTCAATATCCAATCCCAAATTAATATGGTTACCTTTAGAAAAATGCTTCCTTTGATTATGGCATTATTAGCCATATTCAACTCGGATAAAGCTTGTGCTGGAGATCCAGATATGCTCCAGGATATTTGTGTTGCTGATCTCACCTCAAGTAAGTGAAACTACACAAACAACTAATCAAGACTTTTCCTATTATGGATAATAAATTTACGTATGATTAATTACATTAACTTATAATTATGCAACAGCCGTGAAGGTGAACGGATTTCCGTGCAAGAACATGTTCTCCGCAGCTGATTTCTCGTCAATGGTCATTTCAAAGCCAGGAGCCACCAACAACACATTTGGTTCCCTCGTCACCGGAGCAAATGTACAGAGTATCCCTGGCCTTAACACACTCGGTGTGTCCCTTGCTCGAATCGACTATGCTCCCGGTGGCATTAACCCACCCCACGTCCACCCACGAGCCACCGAGATGGTCTACGTTTTACAAGGTCAATTGGATGTTGGCTTCATTACCACAGCCAATGTCTTGGTCGCTAAGCGCATTGTACAGGGAGAAGTCTTTGCTTTTCCTAGAGGACTTGTTCATTTCCAAAAGAACAACGGTGGAGTTCCAGCAGCTGTCATTGCTGGCTTCAATAGCCAGTTACCTGGTACACAATCTATTGCCACAACCTTGTTTGCAGCATCACCAGGTGTTCCTGATGATGTCTTGGCTCAAGCATTCCAAATTGGTACTATGCAAGTTCAGCAGATTAAGTCAAAATTTGCACCCAAGAAATAGGAAGTTTTATTTTTCGTTTGATTGTTTGTTGGGCTTTTGTTAATTGATGTTGTCTTGTTAATAAGTGGGTAAGGTACTTTGCCTTCTTATTTTGTTTTACTTGTTTTTTTTTTTCTCACATGTACTTGTAATCTCAATAAGAAAAATTGTTTTCTCTTTCGCCTATTTTATTGTTAAATATAGTAGTACTCCTTTCGTTATAATTTCTTGTGTTTGACTTTGACTTGATACTGAATTAAAGAAAGTAAGAAATATTTTTAAATCTTGTCATATTAAATTAAAAATACATCGAATATATCAAAATGTTCTTTAATTTTAAAAATGTCACATAAAAAGTTAAAATAATAATTATGAAAAAAGAGAAAAACGTTCCTTTTCAAACGAATTTTTCAAAAAATTTCTGTAAAGTTAAGTGCATGCAAATGGTTCTATTGAACCGCTCTCCAGATTATTGTTATTTATTCCAAAATATTTAATATGAAGTTAATGGCCGGTACAAATAAGCAAGAGAAAAAGATTCTTTCGATCTGTTTCATTCGGGGAAAAAAAAAAGAGAATGTGGAAATTAGATTTTTTAACATTTTATAATTTAAAATAGAAGAAAATAATCTATTTAAATATTTTATATATAAAAATAGTAATCTTTTAAGTGTAAACATAAAAATATATTATAAGAAATCATAAAACTAATATTTTTTTATGAAGAGCTAAAATATAATTTTTCCCGAAATATATATGTATCAAAATCAATCACGTCATAATAAAAGAATTAGTTAGCCAATGGTCAACAAATTAAAACCTTATACTTTTATCATTATACAGAAATATCTTGTTGAGAATTTTCTGCCAGCTATTTTCTTCGAAATACACATTGACTATTTCGTTAGTTCATACTATATAAAAAATAAAACGTCAATAGTCTCTCGTGATGAGCCTACATACACATTGACTATTTCGCTAATTATTCTTTTCTCTATAGTATAAATATATTTGTATTATAGTGAAAGTCTATCTTTTGGAGAAAAGTTAGGAGGAATTATCCTTATAAATAGAGGGGTTCTCCTTCATTGTATTTCATCCCATCAAGAGAAATAAGAACTTCTCTCATTCTCTCTTTATTTCATAACACATTATCAGCACGAGTCTCTGCCTTCAACACTCATTTTGAAAGATCTGAGGTAAGAAAAATTAAAGTTTCTTAAGTGATATTCCTTTGGTGATATTGTTGCTCTAGGACTCTATCATCTCAAAATTTGAAGGCCAAGGTATTATTTTTCTCTTTCTTTTAAAATGGCTAACCTTACGAAACTTGATTTCGTTGCCCTTCAAAGTTCGGGCAAGAACTACCTTTCATGGGTGTTAGATATTGAAATCTATATGGATGCAACGGGTTTTGGAGACACCATTAAAAGTGAAAATAAAGCATCAAACCAAGATCGTGCTAAGGCTATGATATTCTTGCGTCATCATCTTGACGAAATTTTTAAAATTGAATATCTCATGATTAAGGATCCACTTGTTTCGTGGAATAGCCTAAAAGAAAGGTACGACCACCTGAAGATGATCATCCACCCAAAGACACGATATGATTGGATCCATCAAGACTATAAGTTTGTTCATGAGTATAGTTCATCAACATTCAAAATTGTTTCTAGATTGAAAAACTATGTGGAGAAACTATTAATGATGTTGATATGATGCATCTATGGTATGGTCACATGTGTTTTGATATCAACCTGCAATTGATTTTTGCAAGGTTGTTTGCTCGAGTTGTTAAATTAAGAGTACCGTTTCAAATTATAAAATCATATTGATAATGCTGGTTCATATCTAAGTTTGTTTAGCAAAAATTGTATGCCTCTAATTATAGCTACACCATTGGTTATGAGAACAAAACTCCCAAATAAATTTTGGTATGAGATATGCTTATTTAACATGTAGCAATACTTGAATGCATCAAGCCAACAAGGTTCCCCTATCACAATTGGTTCAGGGTCAGGAACCAAATAATTCCATCTAAAAATTTGAATGTGTGGTATATGATTCAATAATTCCACCACAACATACAAAGATGGGTCTCCAAATGAGTTTGAGGGGTAAATGTTAGTTTTTCTAACATTAGGGGGAGAAGTGATTAGCAATTGAAAATTGAGTGGAATGAATTATCTAGATCCTCGGGAAAAAAATGTGAACTTAAAGTCCAAGAGATAATTCACTTGCAAAATATTGCAAATCAATTGTCAGATGTACTTGCTGGCCCTATTTTATAATTCTGTTGCAAATGCTGCAATTAAAGGTCCTTGAAGAACAGGGTCTATGAGACGCCAGAAGCGTGATAGACCAAACGGTTCCAAATATAGAACTCCTTGAAGAAGGAGAGGAGCAAATGATTAAGATGGTTATAATGACGAGGCAAGTGCTTTAAGAAAGTACCACGACATAACACTTTATAAAACCTTGAAAAAGGTTCAGGTACCTGAAAATGATGAAAAATGAAGAGATCTAAATAAGTTATGTCGCATTGGAACTGATATCAAAATGATCGTCGACGATATCTTTGATGCAATAAAACGTGCAATATTACAAAAGATTGTGAGGATCTAAATTCTACATCTATTAAAGCATGCTGATGTAGAAATAATTATCAAGTGAAATGATGCGTATTGATAAGCGTAAAGCTTATTGGACCTGTAGTCCAGACACCACAAGATGTCACACATTTAAATACTAATGAATTTTATCACTTGATAAAATTTATATAAAAATAATGAAGGATTCAAAATGCCTGAAGCATTTACAAGTTTCTTTAAACTTGTTCATAATTCTTATATGAGGAAAATCAAATAAGAAAACAACATCGGAGTTTGTTGTACTTTCTATTTATGATAATGACATAAACTCCATTGCAACTCCATCAGAGCTTTAAAAGGCAATTGGTTATCTAAAGAAAGAATTTGAGATGAAGAATCTTGGAAAGACAAAATTATGTCTTGGTTTGCAAATAGAGCATTTGACAAACGGTATTTTTGTTCATCTATCTACCTATACAGAAAAGGTGTTGAAAAGATTTATATGGATGGAGCACATCCATTAAGTACTCCGATGGTTGTTCGATCACTTGATGTGAATAAGGATCCATTCCGACCTCAAGAAAAGAATGAGGAAATTCTTGATCCTGAAGTACCATATTTTAGTGCAATTGGTGCACTAATGTATCTTGCTAACACTACAAGACCTGATATAGCCTTTTCGGTTAATTTGTTAGCAAGATATAGTTATGTTCCTACTAGGGCTACGTATCGGTCGGTTTGGTTCAATTTTGAAAGTTATCGATTTTACTTATCGGTTATCGGTTTGTAGACATGCTAAACCGTTAAAGAATCATTAAGATATCGGTTAATCGGTTATTGGTTAATCGGTTATTGATCATTATTGGTTCGGTTATTGGGTTAATCGTTAGATCTCACATGAAAAATCTCATAAGTCATAAGTATGTTTAGCTAAAAAAGTGGGTGAAAAGAGAAAATATATAGAACTAGCTCAACTAAAGCAATCAACTTTAATTTAGATTAAAACACCATCCCCTTCATTTTTCATCGACACCCATTTCATCTTCTCGTTTGGATACTTTATACGTTGAAGGCTAAAATTATAATTTAATAAATTATTATCGGGTTATCGATTCACCCGTTAAAAAAGTGGTCAAACCAATAACCGAACCAATGACCCAATAACTTTGGATAGTAAACCGATAATCAAACCGTTAAACCAATAACCCGAATCATTAATCCAATAACTCAATTATCGGTTCGGGTTATTGATTTAACCGTTAATTTGCACACCCCTAGTTCCTACTAGGAGAAATTGAAGTGGGATCAAACACATAATGCGGTATCTAAAAGGGACTATCGATATGAGCTTATATTATTCTAACAATTGCCGTCCCGATCTTGTTGGTTATGCTGATGCTGGGTATTTATCTGACCCACACAAAACTCGATCTCAAACTGGCTACATGTTCATATGTGGAGGTACTGCCATATCTTGGAGATCTACAAAGTAGTCTCTCATAGCCACTTCATCATGTTGAGATAATATAGCTATTCATGAAGCAAACCGAGAATGTGTGTGGTTGAGATCCATGATACATCTCATTAGAGAAAAATGTGGTTTGAAATGTGACAAAGTACCCACAATTTTATATGAAGATAATGCAGCATGCATAGCACAACTAAATGGAGGATTCATAAAAGGAGATTGAACGAATCACATCTCACCAAAGCTTTTTACACACATAAGCTCTAAAAGAATGGTGATATCAACGTGCAACAAATTCGCTCAAGTGACAATGTGGCTGATTTATTCACCAAGTCTCTACCAACTACAACTTTCAAAAAGATGGTGCACAAGATCGGGATGCAAAGATTCAAGGATATTCTAATTAGGGGGAGTTAATACGTGCTGTACTCTTTTTCCCTTACGAGGTTTTGTCCCACTGGGTTTTTCTTGTAAGGTTTTTAATGAGACAGCCAGAATGGGTATTATTAGATATGTGTACTCTTTTTCCTTCACTAGATTTTTTTCCCACTGAATTTTTTCTAGTAAGGTTTTAATGAGGCACATTATCTATCAAATAGACATTCAAGGGGGAGTGTTATAAATATATTTGTATTATAGTGAATGTCTATAAAGATATTTGTATTGTAGTGGATACATGTGTTTAAAGTCTATTTTTCAGAGAAAAGTTAGGAGGAATTATTCCTATAAATAGAGGGGTTCTCCTTCATTGTATTTCATCCCATCAAGAGAAATAAGAACTTATCTCCTTCTCTCTTTCTTTACAATATTCTTGTTCTTCCTTTGTTATTTCATAACACTCTAACTAATTTGATTCAAAAAATTTAATTCACTTTTTAATTTTTTTGACATCGCAAAATATTATTTAAATTTAATAATTAGTATAATAGAATTTAAAACAATCCAAAAACCACGTACAAAAAATGGTTAGAAAAGAATGAAAGGAAAAAGTATATATGACATTAGTAAAACACCGGCAAGAAGTAACAAAGAATTATCCGTGATGCCCATTCGTATGATATCATTTAGTTTAATTTTAACAAAGCTAAGCAGGACCCTCCACTACTTCCGGCACTGCTCCATTAAATTTTACAAAGATAGAAAAATAAATAATTAGATCATAATTAAAAATAATTTAAAAAATATTAAAATCACTTGTTTATTTATTAAAATTTAATTTATAATTTTTTTTAATTTTCTTCTTTTTTTAATGAAAATAAAATTTTTATTTAAAAAGAAATTTATTTTTTAAAAATAAAATTATAGAAGAATATATCATTTTCTTTTGATTTATACTAATATGTTTCAATATATTTGCATCAAAAAGAGGTTAGATCAACGCAATATTTACTGCAATAATTTTGGATATTTATAAATCATACAAAAATACTATAAGTTGTCTTTTTTTTTCATGTCATATAATGAAAAAAATATTTTTTAAAATATTATATTTTGATCAAAGTTTACATAATTTAAATCATGAAGACGAAAAATAAGACATTCATTGGGACCTGCCTATGTACTTGCCATAAGTGATTTCTTGCATGGAGAGCAAACAAGAAACTTCAGAAAGTTAGTGAGAATGGAATTAATGACATAATATGATACTGTAATTGCTCAAGCCCCATGGTAGGCACCAAACTATTGATCAATGAAATTAGTAAAATTAAATTTATAGTGAGATCACAAACACTTAATATTGATTAGCTCACAAATTTGGGATAAATGGAGAGGGTTATCAATGATTAAAGCAATTAATAGACAAAAGTATGTAAGAGCAAACAAATATGTCAAAAGATAAACACTCCCCTGAGTTGTTTGAGTTGATTGAGAGACCTGCTCGGAACCTCGAAGACTCCTCAGTGACAATGAATCGGATGCATAATAGGAAACGAAGAGAAAGTAATGAGAATGATCAAAGCAGAAGATGATTAGAATTTATAGTATATTTCATTGTTCATTTATCGGCCTTACAAATAAAAAAAACATCTTATTTATAGTTTTTTACAATGGTACTACAACCAATTATGGAGCTTCAGCAGACCTATTCGTACAGTAAGGATAATCATAGTTCTAGTACTAGGCTGTTACAAATGACAACTATTATTTTATCATTATGTATAGATTTCTTATACGATTTGATTACGTGTTACTGTCCTTTTTCACTGTGCCTTCTTGTCCAAGTTGTTGATGTTGGATATATGATCTCTCTATAACTGACTTTGATTTCCTTCCTCCAATTTTCGTTGGGTGTTTTTGGATTCGACACCAAGCCCTTATTTACTTCTTCCTCAGTCAATTCATTGTGTTATTGTCTCCGGAGACTTGATAGTAACCAAACACTTCTTGACACATATCCGAATGTTACTTTTGCCTTTTTATTGATATGCCATTACCATTTCAACTCTTCATGCCACGTCACATATTTCCTGCCATGTGGCTAGAAACGACATTTCCTCGTACAGTCACATGAGTAAGATGATTACTTAAAAACTCATCTACTATAAATACAAAATATTTTTTTCAATAGAGTTTTTATATATATATATATATTTATAATGAGAGTTCGAAAACTCTTTAAAAAAAAATTGGCCAAGTATAACTCAACTCATTTTAACTCAAATAACTTTTAATTCGATTTTTACTTAATCCATTCAATTCAATCAGCCTAAATAGTAAGCCGCGTCATTTTCTTCATATGCTATAATCTATATACTCATACTTGAGGGATAACACGAAAATGACATAAAAACAGACGTCTTTATTTACGTTTTATACTACGCCACGTAACGTAAAAGTAAAAGTCTTCCAATCCGTAACATTGAAATCCTACCTCCATCAACATTGACACTCTTTTATTTCCTTATTTCGTAGTCGAATATGCAGTGTAGGAAAAGTACAAGTTCTACAAAAATATAAAGCATCCTAACTATAAAATTGAGTGTAAGTTATATAATATTTGGTTGATTTTTTCTCTTTTTCACATAAAATATAATTTAATATAATGAGTGGTTTATGTTTTTTTCCTTTTCGCATAATTTATTAGAGAATTTATGTATTATTTTATGTAGGTAGAAGATAGATACTACTTAACTATCCAATGCATAGCTAATCTCAGTATTATACAATGCATAACTAAAATTCCTGCATTACTAATATTTACATAATTTTAGTTAGCAACCAAATAGCTAGTGATTTGGTACAATAACATTATGGTTCATTTCACAACTAATTTTGAGGTGAGTTATGCAAGTAATAAATCTTGTATGAGTAATACCAGACATGATAGCTGATAATTTGGAGATAAGTTATTCATGTATAAAATTAATACGATACTTAGTTTGCTATTTAGAAACCCGCATAACTAATAAATGTATAATTTATGAGAAAATTTAAGTGTTATTTTATATACGATAGAAGGTGGAATAACTAGTATATGAATAACTAAATTTCGCATAAAATAATACAACAATTTTCTCATGACTAATCAATGCATGCATCACTAATACTTACTTAATAATTAACTCTAATCAGCTACCAAATGACCTCTAATCATTTAAACTGTGTGGTATTAATTTATGTTATTGTACATGCGTTGTTTGTTTAAAACTTTAACCAATCAGGGTACTGTCACACCCCGCCTTGGGGGGTATGACTGGCACCTGGTGCCCTACTGGGACCTGAACTGCTGGACTGCTAAGCCTGGGCACATCTGGTGCCTGGCTGGCTCTAACTCATATTTCTAGAAACAAAGGGCTATATAACGGCTGTAAACACAGCCCCCGGCCCATTGGCCTATAGCCTCCTGTACCTGTACTAACAGCTGACCAGAAACATATCTATTCAGGGAAACCTATGCGGGCCGACAAGGCCATCATGCTGTCTAGTTATCTGTAACTTAATCTTAGAATATTAGGAAGCTATGTGACCGACAAGGTCACCACTACTGTCAAGCTATGGCCCCACACGGCCAACATAAAAGAAAGAAAGAGTGCTAACAACTATACAACTGCACGGCCTCACACGACCGGCTCATCTGACCACAGGGAGATATATATAGACTGCAAGCCTCTAGGAATAGCAATAGAAATGATCGGGACAGGGCCCCGACCTACCCATACTATACAACAAAAGAAACTGAAATACACCTCTGGAATTCAGTCTACGGATGACAGGAGCTGAATACTCGATCGCTGACAGGAATCACGTGGTATCGCCTGCTCGTCTACGAGTACCTGCAGGCAAGTAATGCAGCGCCCCACCGGGCGTCAGTACCGCTGGTACTGAGTATGTAAAGCAATAACTGAAAGAAATATCTGAAAACAATAATATAACTGATGAAACTGAAGTAGAGAGAATAGATTAACTGTCTGATAATGTAAGTCGTACCTTCTCTCAATCTTTACTGGAAGGGATAGGAGTCATACCTGGAGACGTATCCCTCTACTGCTGATCTACTCGTATCTAACGTAACATGGCATAACATGAAATAACATAACATAGCACACACAACCTTACCCGGCCCCCATAAGCCGGGAGGTACAACCAACACAGAATCTACACCCCTACCCCGGTCATCCCATCTCCTATACTAGCTATAAGCATCCCGCCGGACCCCTGGGTATGCACTTGGGCTCGCTGAGCCCCTGACTATAACTGCACCTGAGTCCGAAGGACTCCTGAATCAACACCCGGGCGTATCCGCTCGACGGGGGTGTATAAAAGCCGACCAAGGCAAAATATGGGGAAAACTGGCATCCCATCTTCGTCCCCTGGGGGACGGCATGCCACAACGTAGAGCGACGTATCCTCGTCCTCTGGCGGACGAGTCGATACAGCTATTAACCCTGGGGCGGTCATGGATGCTAGGTAATCCAACCCCAAACAATACAACGGTTTCAACTAGTAATACTGTCTGCGTATCTCGCATGCTGGGGCTAATAGGGGTAAAGTATCGTATATATTACATGCTGAACTAACGGTAGTAATCTGTACGTATTTAATACGTGCTGAGACTGATAAATATGTATATATGAATATAGTCTCCTGCCAGACTGTACTGGGGCAAATGCTATACGAAATATAGTATTTCTGCTGCAATCTATGCTATATACTGAGTTTCTGTATTAACGTGATTTACTATTCCTAACATGCGTTCTAAACTTTATTTTGGCCTGCCATTCTATTTCTGAAATGTCTTACAGATATTGCATCGCTTCGCGGGGTTTCATCTGAATAAAATAATATCTTAACATTTCGTATTACGTCACATACTGAACATGCTGGGCAATTTCTAACATTTGTATTAAAATCTATGTCGTACTAGTAAGTTCCACGCAAGATACAACTCGATGCTTCTAATATCGTATCAACATTCACAATAAACGTAACACTTGACTTCTGAACATTCTACTGGCCTGTAAATTACTATACTGTACCGATATTACTTAACTTGCCGAGGGAACTGGCTTTACATACCTTATCCTTGAACTATTCGTCTGTCGGACGAGGCTCGGCCGGTACTTCAACTGTTTACTCCCAACTGCATTCATAAATATGTCAATCAATACTAAATACGACTTTACTTTAAAGAGTAACGTCGCTTTCGATATAGTTTATAGCCTAAACTTAGGCTTATCGAAAGACGGTCGAAAACTCGCTATTTTTCAGAGGTCCAGATGGGAGAAATATTCACTTCACAGCTAGGAACACATAGACACTAATTTAGAGCAATTCCACTTACCTTAGCTCAGTGGCTCGACGATTCCTCGGCCGTATTTCACGAAACTGAATCCGTAGGAATGCTCCCTACTGCTAAATACCTCAGTATCTGGAGTTAATTTGAGTTTGGGCAACGTTTAGTAGCGTAATCGGACGAAATTTATATAATTTCTTCGTTCTTCCTCTTTCTCTGATTTCTCTCTCTGTTTCCTGGAAATTTCTAAGTGTATAACTGATTTAAAATCGAAGTGGGCTTTATATACTTGGGCCTGGACAAGGCCAACGTGTCACGGAGCCATCGCGGAGGCTCCACCTCCGTGACACGCTGCCATCGCGGAGGGGCTCTGCCTCGGCTCCTCCCGCGATGGTTCGACAGGTTCCTCGTCCGATCTTTTCCCGGGCCTTTCTCTAGCACGTATAGCCTTCAAATATGCTTAACCAACGTGCGAATAGGTCATTTAGGTGCCGGGAATTCTACGAGGTATAACATTCTCCCCCCCTTAAGAACATTCGTCCTCGAATGTATGCTGCTATCTAGAGGACTACTTAACTCCCCTGTAATATGGACTATACCAAAAACCTGAAATGCAGAAAAGTCCAATACAGGTACTGTACACAATACTTTAGGATCCACTGGATGGCTAAGTATCAATCTTTCTCTCTTATACATATACAACCATAAGATACTACATAGCAACAATACGGACATACCGGTCGCCTGACTGGGCCTGAAATAGGTGAGGGTATCTGGCTTTCATATCTTCCTCAGCTTTTGAAGTCATCTTCTCTCGGTTCCTGTTACGCCTCAATACCTTGATAGACGTAATATCTTTAGTCCCCAATCTGCGAGTCTGTCTGTTTAAGATAGTTATTGGAACCTCTCCTTAGGCCAGCTTTTTCGTAACCTATCAACCTCCAATTTTTCTGCGCCGCACATCTGCATATGATTTCTGGAGGCTCTGTGCAGTCAGTAAGCATTCTTCGAATAAGCTTTACCTTTTCCTTTGACTGCTGAATAATGTCTGGGCCAACCAACACTGACTCTCCGATTTCAAAACACCGCTCGGCGACCTGCATTTTCGCTCGTATAATGCCTCAAAAGGCGTCATCTGGAATTGTAGGCAAATTCAATTAACGGTAAATGCTCACTTTGGCTACTACCGAAATCTAGCACACACGCTCGCAACATGTCTTCGAGCGTCTGAATTGTGCGCTCAGCCTGCTCATCTGTCTGAGAATAGAATGTTGTGCTTAAATTAATCTGCATTTCCAGACCTCTGCCAGAATCTAGCTGTAAGCTGTGCTCCCCTATATGAAATAATGGATACCGGCATTCCACGCAATCTAACTATTTCTCTGATATACAATTCGGCATAATCCTCAGCCGAGAAGGTAGCCCTTACTGGTAGGAAATGAGCTGATTTTGTCAGCCTGTCAACTATTACCCAAATGGAATCATATCCATGTTCAGTACGGGGTGATTCTGCCACAAAATCCATATTTACTGCTTCCCATTTTCAGAGAGGTACAGTTATGTCCTGAATTACCGCCTGGTTTTTGATATTCTGCTTTCACCCGCTGGCAGTTAGGATGCTGGGCTACAAACTCAACAATTTCCCTTTTCATACTTGGCCACCAGTAGTTTTCTTTGATATCATGGCACATTTTCGTCGCGCCTGGGTAAAGAGAATAGCGGGCGTAATGCACCTCGCTCATAAGCTGCTGGCGATGCCCTAAAATATCTGGAACACAAATGCGGCCTTTATATCGTAACACTTCATCCCTGGTTATCTGAAAATATGTCACCTTTCCTTACTGAACCTTGTGTTCAAGTTGGACCTGGCTAGGGTCTCCATTCCGCCATTCCTTTACTTCCACCACTAACGACAACACTGCGACATTCTGTATTATCGCTCCTTAAGGCATAAACTACTGCAGCTAACTCCAGGTCATGGGTAAGATAATTCTTTTCACATTTCTTCAACTGCCTGAAAGCATAAGCTATTACTTTACCATGCTGCATCAACCCTTTGTACCTTCTGGCGATACTAACAATGGAGCTAATGTTAACCTGATTTTTAACTCTTGGAAGTTCTGCTCACACGCCTCAGCCTACTGGAACTTTACGGCCTTCTGTGTCAATTTAGTCAGAGGTGCTGCTAAGGTGGAAAATCCTTCCACAAACCCTCTGTAATACCCGGCTAACCGCAGGGATTGCGTACTTCGATCGGAGTGGTAGGTCTAGGCTATGTCTTCACTGTTTCGATTTTTCTGTGTATCTATCTGTACACCAGCCTCCGACACAATGTGGCCAAAAAGGCTACTAAACTCAACTAAAATTCACATTTACAAAAATTGACATATAACTGACAGTCATACTGGTTTATTATACCAGAGAATCTGACAAGTAATCTACCGGTATAGCTAGAGCTTATCTGGCCTCCTGGCCGCATGCTAAGGCTACTTGTTGTTAAGGTAACCTTGAATGACTATCTGCACACCACATGCCCGTATCTGGTCAGGGGGTCCTGATATTGACCATGCCCTCTAATGATCTGGCTGCATAACCTTAAATAACTAAATAGACGGGTTGAATGACCCGAATGTGGCAGTAGTCTAACAATGCTCTAATCGTTCTACTTGAGTGCTTATAGTTCGTGCATAACCGCAGACTTGTGGGCATCTAATTGCTCTGTTATTTTACTTAAACCACTGTAAGGCTGGGCTTAATCAAACTTGCTCCCAGGCGATCGATCTCTGGATCTTCACGGGGAGTCAACTGATCCCCTAGTCTTAATAAACACTGTGCTAGCAGGGTACTATCAATTTCTCACGCCTTGTGTATATCCACTTGGATTTATACTGCTATTCTGGGGAATTCTCGGTCTTATGAGCTATTCTGTAAATATTGGCCTTCTGCTAGGGCTCTGTATCTAAATATCTTACGAAAACCAGCTGAATTACTAGCGTGTTGCTGACTACTGATGTGGACCCTTCCTTGGGGTACCCACGGGTATTCTGATTGGGACGGCCGGCTGTCTCATGGGGTGTTCCACATAATAACTGCTAGGTTGGTTAAGGCCGACTCTCACCTACAAGATTGGAAAAATGACGTACGACCACTTGACATACTAGAACAATTTGGTATTGCTAATCTCTGAAATTTGCCTATTCGGCCTCTAATCCTGGTTCTAGCATATACACTACTGTTACCGATCTTCAGGGACGCCTCCCTGCTAATGCAGGCGCCAGCTGGTCGGTAGACCGTCTAACTGCGCCTTTATCATCTAGCCATCTGTTTTAGGCCAATAACTCTGGTAAGCTCCTAGAGCCTAGATTTGACAACAACACATAAGTCTGTTAACCTAATAACTGAAAACTGAGATAGTTTCTATGACTTCATACGTAATTCACACTTAATCTGCCCTTTCTCTTCTTCTTTTCTTTCTTTCTTCTCCCTCTTTCTTCCTTTTTTTTTTGGTAAGGGGGGGGGGGATGTCCTGCAATGCAATTTGTATATGCTTTCTATTACTAATCAGCATCTGTGATTGTAGCCCTTATAGGCAGCCACTCACAGCATATCTATTATCTGTATATATATATATATATATATATATATATATATATATATATATATATATATATCAATGGCTATGTACAATATGTACTGAGTTCTGCGATAATACATAATCTCTGACATACTCTGCTGAGTCTCATACCGTACATGATACATCGCTTCTACGGCCTAATAATATCTCCTGCCCTAACTTATCATTTTATTGCATTGTCACCCCATTCTGAAAGTAACAAACATAAACACTTTAGTTATTGTCTGCTGTTTGAAATTCCGCCACTCTTGCGATGTGGGGTCGATGTTCGAATCTTGTAGCCTTACTAGGCATATATTGAGAGCCCATGACTGTCTGCTGGGCCTTATCTCTAGGCTACACTAGATTAGAATTGTTGTATCGGTAACTTCTTAACTTTTCCATAGCGGACATACCGCGGTATTCTGAACCGCAATTCTACTGTCAGCCCGAGGCTTAATCCTTAATACGATATTTTATCAATTCGGGGTAGTTCTAATTTCCCCACAAGATCTGACATTCCTGCTTCTTTCCTTCATTTTACTTAAGCTGAACTCTGGGGCTCAAAGTACCTACTCTTCACCGTTAACAAGATTGTTGGTCCTGCATCAGTTCATACTTCCCCTGATTTGCAGTCAGACCTATCTGATTCACATGATCCCTCACCCTTTTGATATCACAACTGGATCATAACTGTCACACCCCACCTTGGGGGGGGGTATGACGGGCACCTGGTGCCTGCTAGACTCTAGACTACTTAATGGTCCAGCCTAAGCACATTTGGTGCTTTGGCTGGCTTTGGCCCTATTTCAAGAAACAAATCGGCTATATAACGGCTGTAAATACAGCCTCCGGCCAACTGGCCTGTAGCCATCTGTACCTGCAACAACAGCTAACCAGAAACAGGCTTATAACAAGGAACCTATGCGGGCCGACAAGGCCACCATGCTGTCTAGTTATCTGTAACTCAACACAAGACTGCTGTAAAACTACGTGACCGGCAAGGTCACCACTACTATCAAATTAAGGCCCCACACGACCAACATAAACTGAAATACTAAACATCTACAACAGACCGCACGCCTCACATGACCGGCTCAACTAACCACAGGGAATATATACAGACTGCAAGCCTCTACGAATACTGTAAGAAACTAATAGAAATGATCGGGACAGGGCCCCGACCTACCCATACTGCACAACAAAAGAAAAGGAGCTACACCTCTGGGAATCAGACTCCGGATGACAGGAGCTGATGACTCACTGGCTGGCTGGAATCACGAGGGATCGGCTCCTCGTCCGTGAGTACCTGTAGGCAAGCAATACAGCGCCCCACTGGGCGTCAGTACCACAGGTACTGAGCATGTAAAGCAAACTGAAATATGCAACTGAAACGAATAGCACAATAACATGACAGTTAAGCAAGAAGTAGCTGAGTCTATCTAGCTGAGGATAACTGGGGAGAGTTTATACATTCTGTAACTAACTGTGCGTACCTGAAGACGTGTCGTCCTTCTGTCTATCAGTATCTACTAGCACATATCAATATACATAATAATACACACAATACCTGACCGACCCCCATAAGCCGGAAGGTGCCAACCAAGCAAGCAATCTATTTACCCCTACCCGGGTCTAAACCAACCAAAAACAAGTCACTCCACTCATCTGATAATTGTGAGCTCCTCCTACCGGCCCCCTTAGGTACGTAGCTCAGGCCTTGGCCTCTGACAATAAACTGTGTCTGAGTCCGAAGACTCCTGCCTCTGGGCACAAGTGTGCACGCAGAGTGGTCTGCCCCTGTAAACAAGGTGTGCTAGCTCTGCGCAGAGTAAACTGAACTACCCCTGCAAGCAGGGTGGTATGGACCGTATTATCATGGTGGTAGGCCATCATCGTCCTATAGTCGGACGGCATCGCCCAGCTAGTGGCGGTATCTGAATCTGGTATCGGCACAGCTATAACCCAGGGGTGGTGGGGATGCTAAAGGGTGCCCACATGCCACAACAAGTCTCAACATACAAAACACATATACAGCAAGCATGCTTAAATGAAAAATACTAATCATATTCTCTTCTTGTATCTCAAGGCCAGTTTGTATTAAATAACTGATACTATATTCTGTTTTACACTATTTCTGATTGCTGGACTAACTGCTACCTGGCCTTTATCTGTCTATCTGATTATATCTGGATACAGCTCAATAACATAAAATGTACCATCTACTACTGGATACAATCTCAACAGATATAATACGTATTGCCTGAATATCTATTATTCTGATTATCGCATGATACGTAATTAATACACTAGCATGCTTGCTGGAAATTGTACTAAAATCGTTCCTGTATGCTGGTATCGGTTAATAGCCTTTATTCAATTTACTTTCTAAGCTATACTTCCTGGCTTGCCGAAAGAATAACTTTACATACCTGCTTTCTGAGTACCCGACTGACCGATGTGATTTCCGTCGGTACTTCTGCTGTTTCTCCCAACTACATTCATATACACGTCAATTAAAACTAAATACATTAATATTCGGGAGAAATTATCACTTTTGATATATATATTTATCCCAACTTTAACCTTTCAGAAAATGGTCGAAAACTCGTTATTTCTCGATAGTCCAGAAGGGATAAATGCTCACTGCAATGCTAGGAACACATTGGTACTAATTTAAAGAAATTCTATTTACTTTACCTCGGTAGCACGACGTTTCGCCGGTCAAATTTCACGAAACTAACTCCGTAGGATTGCTCTCTGCAGCTTTATACACCTGTACCTAAGCCGGAATGAAGTTTAGACCGCGTAATTGGAAGGAAATTTATATATTTCTTCGTGGGTTTGCCTAACAATGGCTACCCTCTGTTTCTTTGCTGAAAATATGTTGTTTAGATGAAGGGGGCCGACTTTTATTCATTGGCCGACTTTTTTTTTTTTTTTTCTAAATCCCTTAACCAACAAGACATTAGGCTATCTATTTATTTAAAATTTACAGGGTATAACAATAACCACAATCTTACAGGTATGTCTTACTATCTGTTAGCATATGTGACGGACTTAGCCTTTTTCTGACTCGAAATTGACTATTACTAAGCATTCATTACTAACAGATCTTTTACCCCTGCTTCGGGTAAGCTAAATAGTCTTACTTTCTTTACTGGCTTGTTATCATAAGGGTCTGCACAGCTTACGTAATCATAGGAGCTCTTTATACTTTCTAATACTTACTAGGATCAATCAGCCCATCTTTACTTACTGCTTGATTTAGCAACCCCATCTCAAGTCTTATGCCCCTTTACTATACTGGCATCAAAATCAAGAGGTAGGAATAGCCCCTTTTCTTATTACAACAAATAAAAGCATTTAACTGTACCATATCCAAAAAGATGTATTTGGGATTCCTGCATTTCCCTCTCTTTCTTATACTTACCTGGTAGTCTAACCTTGTCTGTAATCTTAATCAGATCTTATATAACTAATAAATAAATCAACTCGTGTACACATTATACGTCTGACTTCCTATTCTGATGTTATCAACGTATACTAGGGATAGTACCGATAAAGGTATCATGCTGGGAGGTCTCTGATACCTCCTAGTTATCATATAACTGGCTGATGCTCTCTTCTGTTGCTATATCTGATCTTCTGCCTGTAATAGGGTATTGCTGATCTGCCTTTGTATCTGTAATCAAGGAATACGGTAAGTTTTTAGGGACTCCACCCTATACTGTACCGCTCTAAAGCACGATTGACTGAGAAGGAAGGGTAACCATCCTATCATGCCTCGCAGCCTCATGCCTATAGTATGTGGTGCACAACACATCCATAGACAAGACTCTACTTAGCACGGCTTGCAGACTCCCTGGGACACAACCTGCTCTGATACCAAGTTTGTCACACCCCGCCTTGGGGGGTATGACTAGCACCTGGTGCCCTACTGGGACCTGAACTGCTGGACTGCTAAGCCTGGGTACATCTGGTGTCTGGCTGGCTCTAACTCATATTTCTGGAAACAAAGGGCTATATAACGGCTGTAAACACAGCCCCCGGCCCATTGGCCTATAGCCTCCTGTACCTGTACTAACAGCTGACCAGAAACATATCTATTCAGGGAAACCTATGCGGGCCGACAAGGCCACCATGTTGTCTAGTTATCTGTAACTTAATCTTAGAATATTAGGAAGCTATGTGACCGACAAGGTCACCACTACTGTCAAGCTATGGCCCCACACGGCCAAAATAAAAGAAAGAAAGAGTGCTAACAGCTATACAACTGCACGGCCTCACACGACCGGCTCATCTGACCACAGGGAGATATATACAGACTGCAAGCCTCTAGGAATAGCAATAGAAATGATCGGGACAGGGCCCCGACCTACCCGTACTATACAACAAAAGAAACTGAAATACACCTCTGGAATTCAGTCTCCGGATGACAGGAGCTGAATACTCGATCGCTGATAGGAATCACGTGGTATCGCCTGCTCGTCTACGAGTACCTGCAGGCAAGTAATGCAGCGCCCCACCGGGCGTCAGTACCGCTGGTACTGAGTATGTAAAGCAATAACTGAAAGAAATATCTGAAAACAATAATATAACTGATGAAACTGAAGTAGAGAGAATAGATTAACTGTCTGATAATGTAAGTCGTACCTTCTCTCAATCTTTACTGGAAGGGTTAGGAGTCATACCTGGAGACGTATCCCTCTACTGCTGATCTACTCGTATCTAACGTAACATGGCATAATATGAAATAACATAACATAGCACACACAACCTTACCCGGCCCCCATAAGCCGGGAGGTACAACCAGCACAGAATCTACACCCCTACCCCGGTCATCCCATCTCCTATACTAGCTATAAGCATCCCGCCGGTCCCCTGGGTATGCACTTGGGCTCGCTGAGCCCCTGACTATAACTGCACCTGAGTCCGAAGGACTCCTGAATCAACACCCGGGCGTATCCGCTCGACGGGGGGTGTATAAAAGCCGACCAAGGCAAAATATGGGGAAAACTGGCATCCCATCTTCGTCCCCTGGGGGACGGCATGCCACTCCGTAGAGCGACGTATCCTCGTCCTCTGGCGGACGAGTCGATACAGCTATTAACCCTGGGGCGGTCATGGATGCTAGGTAATCCAACCCCAAACAATACAACGGTTTCAACTAGTAATACTGTCTGCGTATCTCACATGCTGGGGCTAATAGGGGTAAAGTATCGTATATATTACATGCTGAACTAACGGTAGTAATCTGTACGTATTTAATACGTGCTGAGACTGGTAAATATGTATATATGAATATAGTCTCCTGCCAGACTGTACTGGGGCAAATGCTATACGAAATATAGTATTTCTGCTGCAATCTATGCTATATACTGAGTTTCTGTATTAACGTGATTTACTATTTTTAACATGCGTTCTAAACTTTATTTTGGCCTGCCATTCTATTTCTGAAATGTCTTACAGATATTGCATCGCTTCGCGGGGTTTCATCTGAATAAAATAATATCTTAACATTTCGTATTACGTCACATACTGAACATGCTGGGCAATTTCTAACATTTGTATTAAAATCTATGTCGTACTAGTAAGTTCCACGCAAGATACAACTCGATGCTTCTAATATCGTATCAACATTCACAATAAACGTAACACTTGACTTCTGAACATTCTACTGGCCTGTAAATTACTATACTGTACCGATATTACTTAACTTGCCGAGGGAACTGACTTTACATACCTTATCCTTGAACTATTCGTCTGTCGGACGAGGCTCGGCCGGTACTTCAACTGTTTACTCCCAACTGCATTCATAAATATGTCAATCAATACTAAATACGACTTTACTTTAAAGAGTAACGTCGCTTTCGATATAGTTTATAGCCTAAACTTAGGCTTATCGAAAGACGGTCGAAAACTCGCTACTTTTCAGAGGTCCAGAAGGGAGAAATATTCACTTCACAGCTAGGAACACATAGACACTAATTTAGAGCAATTCCACTTACCTTAGCTCGGTGGCTCGACGATTCCTCGGCTGTATTTCACGAAACTGAATCCGTAGGAATGCTCCCTGCTAAATACCTCAGTATCTGGAGTTAATTTGAGTTTGGGCAACATTTAGCAGCGTAATCGGACGAAATTTATATAATTTCTTCGTTCTTCCTCTTTCTCTGATTTCTCTCTCTGTTTCCTGGAAATTTCTAAGTGTATAACTGATTTAAAATCGAAGTGAGCTTTATATACTTGGGCCTGGACAAGGCCAACGTGTCACGGAGCCATCGCGGAGGCTCCACCTCCGTGACACGCTGCCATCGCGGAGGGGCTCTGCCTCGGCTCCTCCCGCGATGGTTCGACAGGTTCCTCGTCCGATCTTTTCCCGGGCCTTTCTCTAGCACGTATGGCCTTCAAATATGCTTAACCAACGTGCGAATAGGTCATTTAGGTGCCGGAAATTCTATGGGGTATAACAGGTACGTCAAGCATCACGCTAAGAAGGACTATCAAAATAATTTAAAGTTAGCGACTAAAAGTAATTAAGAGGGAAGAAATACCATTTATCCTAATTTAAGCAGTACGCTACAATTATTACTCCCTTTCATTTTAAAATAAATGGTGCTTTTAAGAAAATTACATATTTTTAGGAAACAAAATGTACTTTTACCCAATTATGTTAAAATTTCTCCATGAAAGCAGATTTGAAGCTTTTCTCATAGAGCAGATATGGAACTTGAAAGAATAAGAAGGAAGATATTTTGGAAATTTACAACTGCATTTCTTAATCGGTTAGCACATCAGTGCTAAGTATATATATACAAGTGTATACTGCCTATCAGAATAACAGACTAGTAACTAACTACTAACCGACTATATCTAACTACTTCTTACTAAATACATAGTCTATCTTTTACTTTCAAATATATACAGTTTAGTACCCACACTAAGTGATACCTTTGTCAATACTCCCCCTTAAGTTGAGGGTGCAAACAGATTAAATACCCCCAACTTGGATAGAAGATAGTCATGCTGTGATTTATATAGGCCCTTAGTAAGTATGTCTGCTTCTTGCTCTTTTGTGTGCAAATACCTTGTTTCTACTAGACCCTGTTGAACTTTCTCTCTGATGAAGTGACAACCTAATTTAATATGTTTTGTTCTCTCATGAAAAACAGGATTTGCAGCAATTTGAATTGCTGATTTACTATCACAGTGAATGATCACTGGTGTTGTTATTTCAGCCTAATTCTTTGAAGAATCCAAGTACCCAAACTACTTCAGCTACTGAGCTTGCCATACTCCTGTACTCAGCTTCTGCTGAGCTTCTTGACACTGTCCCTTCTTTCTTTGACTTCCATGCAATGAGAGAACCTCCAAACTTTACTAGATAGCCAGTCACTGATGTTATACCCCGTAGAATTTCCGGCACTTAGATGACCTATTCGCACGCTGGTTAAGCGTATCTGAAAGCCATATGTGCTAGGGAAAGGCCCGGGAAAAGATCGAACGAGAAACCTGTCGAACCATCGCGGGAGGAGCCGAGGCAGAGCCCCTCCGCGATGGCAGCGTGTCACGGAGGTGAGGCCTCCGCGATGGCTCCGTGACACGTTGCCCGTGTCCAGGCCCAAGTATATAAAGCCTCCACTTCAGTCCAAATCAGATTATACTTAAAAAAAAAATTCCAGAACACGCTGTGACCAGAGAAAAACGAAGGAAAATTGAATATTTTCGTCCGATTACGCTGCCAAACGCTGCCCAAACCCAAATTAATCCTAGATACCAAGGTATTTAGCAGCAGAGAGCATTTCTACGGAGTCAGTTTTGCGAAAAACGACCGACGAATCGGTGAGCTGCCGAACTAAAGTAAGTAGAATTGCTCTAAATTAATGTCTATGTGTTCCTAGCTGAGAAGTGAATAATTCTCCCTTCTGGGCCGCTGGAAAATAGCGAGTTTTTGACCGTCTTTCGATAAGCCTAAGTTTAGGCTATAAATTAAATCGAAAGTAACGTCGCTCTTTACAATAATGTTGTATTTAGTATTGATTGACGTATTTATGAATGCAGTTGGGAGAAAATAGTTGAAGTACCGGCCGAGCCTCGTCCGACGGACGAATAGTCGAAGATAAGGTATGTAAAGTTAGTTTTCTTCGGCAAGTTAAGTAATATCAGTATAGCGTAACAAATTACGGACCAGTAGAATGTTCAGAAGTCGAGTATTGCGTTATTATGAATGGTGGTACGATGTGAGAAACATTGAGTTGTAATGTGTATGAAACCTAACGGTATGAAATAGATTCTAACGCAAGCGTTAGAGATTACCCAGTATATTCAGTGTATGATGTAATATGCCATGTTAAAATATTATTGTGTTCAGCTGAAACCCCGTGAAGTAGTACAGTATCCGTAAAGCACTTCAGAAATAGAATAGCAGACTAAAATGAAGTTCAGAAAGCATGTCAGGATTAGTAAATCCTGTTACTATAGAAAGTTAGCATACAGCGTAGTCTAGCAGAAAGATTATATTCGTACATACATATATAGTACTTCCAGCCTCAGCATGTATTAAGTATGTACTTATTTCTATCATTAGTCCAGCATATAGTGTATACAGAGACTTAGTAAACAGCAGAATTTTCAGCAGAAACATTACCTTATAGCATTTGCTCAGTACAGCCCGGCAGGAGACTATGTTCATATTTATACATCTTTACCTGCCTCAGCACGTATTAAATACGTACAGATTGCTATCAGTAGCCCAGCATGTAATATATATGATACTTTATCCCTATTAGCCTCAGCATGTGAGATATCCAGACAGTATTACCAGTTGAGACCGTTGTATTGTTTGGGGTTGGATTACCTAGCATCCATGACCGCCCAGGGTTAATAGTTGTATCGACTCGTCCGCTAGAGGACGAGGATACGTCACTCTACGGAGTGGCATGCCGTCCCGCCAGGGGACGAAGATGGGATGCCAGTTTTTCCCCATATTTGTGCCTTGATCGGCCCTTACACACCCCAGTCGAGCGGATACGCCCGGGTGCAGATTCAGGAGTCCTCCGGACTTAGATGCAGTTATAGTCAGGGGCTCAGCGAGCCCAAGTGCATACCCAGGGGACCGGCAGGATGCTTACAGCCAGTGTAGGAGATGGGTTGACCGGGGTAGGGGTATAGATTCTGTGTTGATTGTACCTCCCGGCTTATGGGGGCCGGGTAAGGTTGTGTATGTCATGTTATGTTATGTATGTTATGCTATATTACAGTAGATACGAGTAGATTAGTAGTAGAATGATACGTCTCCAGGTATGATTCCTACTCCCTTCTGTATGTTTAAGAACAGGTATGATCTACACCATCAGACAGTTATCTACTCCTTCTTATTTCAGTTTTGACAGTTATGTTATTGATTGGCAGATATCCCTTCAGTTCTTACAGATTCAGTTAGCTCTTACTATGCAGAATTTTTAGTTATATTACTTGTATTCAGCTGTACTCAGTTTGCTTTACATACTCAGTACCAGCGGTACTGACGCCCAGTGGGGCGCTGCATTACTTGCCTGCAGGTACCCATAGCCGAGCAGGCGATACCACGGGATCCTCATCAGCGGTTGAGTATTCAGCTCCTGTCATTCGGAGACTGAATTTCTAGAGGTGTAGTTCAGTTTCTTTTGTTATACAGTATGGGTAGGTCGGGGCCCTGTCCCGATCATTTCTATTATCTTTCCTAGAGGCTTGCAGTCTGTTTATATTCCCTGTGGTCAGATGAGCCGGTCGTTAGAGGCCGTGCAGTTGTATAGTTACCTTTACTACTTCTTTCTTTTGTGATGGTCGTGTGGGGCCATAGTTTACCAGTAGTGGTGACCTTGCCGGTCACGTAGCTTTTCAGTATGTTATGCTTGAGTTTGCAGATAACTAGACAGCATGGTGGCCTTGTCGGCCCGCATAGGTTCCCCTGAATTATTTTGAATTTCTGGTCAGCTGTAATACAGGTACAGAAGGCTATAGGCCAATGGGCCGGGGGCTGTATTTACAGCCGCTATATAGCCCTTTGTTTCCAAAAATTTGAGCTAGAGCCAGCCAGGCGCCAGATGCCCCCAGGCTTAACAGTTCAGCAGGTCAGGTCTTAGTAGGGCACCAGGTGCCAGTCATACCCCCCAAGGTGGGGCGTGACAACTGATCTCCTGGAATTTGGACAGTTTGCCCTGTTTGAGTCATAGAATACCTCAAGACTCTTAGATTTGCTGCTGGATAGGAGAATTCCCAAGACAATTTGACCTTTGATGTATCTCACTACTTTTAGTGTTGCACCCAAGTGAGATTTCTTAGGTTGATGTAAAAATTGACTTAAGGTTTGAATAGCAAAGAAGATATCTGGTCTTGTAATAGTAAGATATAGAAGTTCTCCTAATAGTCTTGTATATCTACCTGCATCTTCAAGTAACTCATCATCCTTATTAGTTCCAGTAAAGTCATCATACTCTTTAGTTGTCAGCTTCACATTAGGATCAAGTGGTGTTGAAGTTGGTTAGGCAGCACCTAGTCCAGCTTCAGATATAATCTCCAAGGTATACTTCTTTTGAAGCATGACAATGCCTCTGCTGGACCTGGCAAATTCAATGCCTAGGAAATATTTGAGATCACCCAAGTCTTTGATCTTAAATGTCTGCTGCAATACCTATTTTGCCTCCTTAATCAGTGTTAGATCATTGCCTATGATCAGCAAATCATCCACATAAACAAGAATAACTACCAATTGTGATCCAACCTTCTTAGTAAAGAGTGAGTAATCAAGGTGACTCTGCATAAATCCCAAGTTCAACAATGCTTCTGTAAGTTTCACATTCCACTACCTAAGGGCCTGCTTAAGGCCATAAAGAGATTTGATGAGCCTACATACAGGCTTCTCCCCCTGACATCAAATCCAGTAGGCAAGGAAAAACCATCAGGTAAAGTCATATACACTTCATCCACCAAATCTCCTTGAAGAAATGCATTGTACACATCTATCTGATGGACATGTCATTGCTCAGCAACAGCCAAAGCTAAGACAGACCTGACAGTCACCATCTTCACTATAAGATAGAAAGTTTCATGGTAATCCAATCCTCTTTCTGATTGAAACCCTTAGTCACCAATCTGGCCTTAAACCTCTCAACAGTACCATCAGCAAGATATTTGATCTTGAAGACCAATTTATAGCCTATAATAGATTTACCAGGGGGAAGAGATACCACATCCCAAGTATGGTTGGCCTCTAAAGCAGAAATTTCAGTTCTCATAGCCTCAACCCATCTGGGATCAAGACAGGTTTCTTAAAAAAAGAAAGGTTCCACCTTCGAATTAAAGGAGGACAAATAAGCCTTATAGGAAGGACTGACCCTATCATAAGATAAGAAATTAGATATGGAATAGGGAAGAGCTAAAGACTAAACTGAGGCCATATAGTCCTGCATCCAGATAGATTTAGAACAGATTCTAGAAGATCTTCTCTGAAGAGGAGCAATAGAAGGAGGGGAAGTAGAAGAAATAGGAGAATGAGAAGGAATTGGAGGAATATCAATGGGAACAGAAGCTGGAGGAGTTAGTGGAACAGAAGTTTCTTAAGATACAAATAACCTCTAGTCAGATGTAGAGGGAAATGTGAAGGGAAAGATAGTTTCATGAAATAGAACATCCCTACCAAGAAAGAACTACTTGTCATGTAAACTATACAAAATATAGCCTTTGGTATATTCACTATACCCCATATGAACAGAAGAGATGCTCCTGGATTGAAACTTATCAGTACAGTGTAAGTTCTTGGCAAAACATAGACAACCAAGAATTCTCATGTGAGAGATTGAAGGACTGCATTTGTGAAATAACTCATAAGGAGATTTTCCATGAGTGACAGGTGAGGGTAATCTATTGATAATATAGGCAGCACCACGAATACAATGCCCCTATAATTTTAAAGGAATAGAACCTTGAAATCTAATAGCCCTTGCTACCTCAAGAATGTGTTTGTGTTTCCTCTCAGCTATACCATTCTGTTGAGGAGTATAAGTACAAGTTCTTTGATGAACAATGTCAAGACCAGTAAACAAACTAGTACAAACAACATTTACAAACTCTGAATCATTGTCTGTTCTAACTGACTTAACAGTTGCATCAAATTGAGTTCTAACCAAGGTGAGAAAGTTCTGAAGAATAACAATCACATCACTTTTCAGTTTTATTAAGAAAACCCAAAGCATTATGGTAGCATCATCAACAACAGTTACATAGAATCTATTGCCATTATAGGTAGGAATACAAAAGGGACCCCATACATCTATATGTAGCAATTGAAAAGGAATGACTGATCTAGATTCACTAGTAGGAAATGGCAATCTATGTTGCTTAGCCAATGGACATATAGTGCATTTGTGAACTTCCTTATTACAAACCACAGATGAAAGAGGCAAAAGATGAGATAGGACTCTAGAATAAGTATGACCAAGTCTCTAATGCCAAAGAGCAACCTGAGAATCTGGTGGAGAAGACTTGTCTAGGATAGTGGAAAGTTGAGCTGAGTGAACTGAGTTTAGGACCTCTCTACTAGAGCCATGAGTAGGCAAAAGGTAGAGACCATCAGCCTCCTTACCAATCACCTTCACCTGCCCATCGTGGAGGTCCTGTAGAACAAAGAAATCAGGAAAGAAACTCACTGAGTAGTGTAGATCTCTAGTTAACTTTGAAACTGACAAGAGATTGAATTTAAAAGCTGGAACAAGAAAAACATTTTGAATAAAGTCAGATGCATTGATGTTGTGTGCACCAACATAAGTAATAGTAGTGGTATCTCCATTTGGCAGTTGTACTTTCTTCATTTTAGAAATTGGTAATTGTTGTTGGTCAAAATTTCCTCATGTGGAGTCATGTGATTTGTGGCTCCAGAGTCCACAATCCAATCATCTTTAGCAGAATTGGTTGTATTTGCAGAAAGAGCAGTAATAGTACCAATAGCATTATTGGTGCTAGTAGAAGGACCTGAATGAGTGTTGGTGTGATCTGCAGCAGCAGTAGTATTGACTGGTTCATCAGAGTGACCATGAATCTGTGTCCTTCCAAGCATCTTTTGAATCTGCTGACACTGTTCCTTAGAAGAACTAGGCTAATAGTTGTTATTCATAAGATTCAGTCCTCTCTCATAATGATGATTCATTCCCCTATCATAATGAGAAGGTTCTCCTCTCTCATAGTTTGAAGGTCCTTTTTGCTCATAGTAGAATGGTCTTCCTCTCTCATAGTGTGAATATCCATTTCCTAAATAGTTAGGAAAACTCTGTCTTGTGCCATAACTGTTACTTTCAACCATAGCATTATGAGCATTAGGATAGTTTCCTTTCTTCTTTGCCTTGTAGTTAGGGGCATATCCAACTAACTTATAACAAATTTCCTTAGTATGACCTTTCATCTTGCATAGTCACTGAAAGAGTTGTTATAGTTATAGTGATTGTTATGAAAGTTGTTAAAGTTTTTCGTTTGTTTCTGCATATGCATTGTACCTCTGTTTACTAATAATGTTGTATTGTCCATACCTCCAAATAAGACATTGTGTTGAGTAATAGATCTCCGACTTTCTCGTTCAATTAACATAGAGTAGGCTTTGTTTATAGAAGGAAGAGGCATCATCATTAGAATTTGTGCTCAAGATTGCTCATATGATTCATTAAGACCCATTAGAAACTGTAACAACTTCAAATTACTCATAAACAACATAAATGTCCTAGATTGTTCACAGTTACAACCAGAAACTAGAGCGATGCTATCAAACTCAACCACAGAGCATGAAGTTTAGAAAAGTAAGCTGAGATAGAGCTGGTACCTTGAGTAACCATAGCTATATCTTTATGAAGTTGAAAAACCCTAGATCCGTCAATTTTATCAAATCTCTCCTTCAAATCACTCCAAACAACTGCTGAATTAGATGAATAAACAATTCCACTAAGCAATTCCTTGGATACACAATTCATTATCCATGACAAGACGATTGCATTACATCTTTCCCATAGATCTGTAAGGTCCGGACCATAATTCTCTCTTTTGCAAGTTCTTTCAATGAAACCCAGCTTATTTCGTCCTAAAATAGCAATACGCATTGCTCGACTCCAGACTAAATAGTTTTCTACTCCTGTCAATTGTATAGAGATTAGAACTGGTCCTGAATTATCTATTGATGACAAGAACAGAGGATGATTGTGACTTAGTTTCTCCGGCACTTCATTATCAGTTGCCATGACTGAATACTTGTGTGCCTATTGCACAGAACAAATATGAGTAATCAATTAGTATATCACTTCTTAGTGATCATCGGGCTCTGATACCATGTTAAAATTTCTCCATGAAAGCAGATTTGAAGCTTTTCTCATAGAGTAGATGTAAAACTTGAAAGAATAAGAAGGAAGATATTTTGAAAATTTACAACTGCATTTCTTAATCGGTTAGCACATCAGTGCTAAGTATATAAATACAAGTGTATACTGCCTATCAGAATAACAGACTAGTAACTAACTACTAACCGACTATATCTAACTACTTCTTGCTAAATACATAGTCTATCTTCTACTTTCAATATATATACAGTTTAGTACCCACACTAAGTGATACCTTCTTCAATAATTTACCCCTAATAAATATTTTAAAAAAGATATAACTCTTTATTATTTTCTTGGTTATGAAATACTCTCTCCACTAAAATAAGGATAAAATTGAAAAAGCATCATCAATATCTTTTAAATTATGTAAAATATCACTTATTTTGAAATAAAACTAAAAAAAATTAAAACACCGTTTATTTTTAAAAATGGAGGGAGTGATAAGTAGAATATATAGTGACTATTTGTTTTCACTTCGGGTGGGTGAACAATTCACTCCGACAAGTTGAAAACGAAAGTGAAGCAAATAATTAATTTGAGTGTATTGTTAACGTGATCGATTTGTACTTACTTTTGCAAAAAAAAAATTTAATATATGATTTAATGTGATTTCTCTGTCATCCGTGACAGTTGCGATGCCGCGTAGAGTTGAATATTGGAGGTTAAACAATCTTGTTGAATTCCAGTTTGTTGGATAACCAAAAACTTTATATATTACAGCGATTAATTAATGTGATCTAAACTATTGTAATTTCTCGTAAATGGCACGAAGTCAAAGTACATATAAAAACTGAGGCCTGATTTAGGACATTTCTGGGGCCCGTCAGTGGGCCTCTTCCCTAATGTCTTCGCTTTGGGTCGAAGAGAAAAAAACAGCATGGTTCTTGCGTTTGTACCTGCACGCTTTCCTCACGTGACTTCAAAGTCTACTAAATAATGTTTTCTCAAGTCTTGCCCCCTTTTAGAATTTATAAATAAAGTCCATCCAATTTTCTCTCCATTGTCCAAACCAACAGGGAGTTTCTCTTTCTTTGGCTATATCTTAAACAAGAAAGGGAATTGTTTTTGGCATTATTTTTCTAGTGCCACCCCACCATGTCTGCCTTTGGAAAATTGGTTGTAATTATGGCCATGGCTATCTTAGCAATTAGCTTAGACAAAGCTTCTGCTGGAGATCCAGATATGCTTCAAGATGTTTGTGTTGCTGATCTTACCTCCAGTAAGTTCCCATTTTCCCTTTTAATTTATTTGCTTCTCCTTTCCCTTTTTCTTTTTTTGTTGGTTTCTTTGACACTGAGAAAGGTAGATTCTTGAATTCTGATCAGTGTGTTGTGATTTAAGTTTGGGTTTTTGGGTCTCTTTCTTGTTTTGTGCTGCTTTTTTGGTCTTAGTTCTCGTTTGTGCTGGATGTTGACTTTTCTACTTGTCCAAATTGCTGGTTCTTTGTGCTTAGCTTACTTGTTATATAGGACCTATTAGGAGTGTTGAATCAAGATCCACCAACATATATATTAGCTGGCAGAAATTAAAGAAGAAAATTGGCCATATTTAATTAGCAACTTGTGACATTTATTTAAGATACATATATATATATATAGGAGTCTTGAATCAAAGTACAACAATTAGCTGGTGACAATGGCCACAAAATACACTCTTTTTAAGATTGGGAGTTTAATATTCGATTAGGCAATAAAGGATATTCGATCTCTTCCTTAAATTAGTAATAAATGACTATATAGTAGTCCCAAGAATGGAATTGAAAATAAATAATTTACATCTTCTTTATTTTTTATAGTAAAAGTTATTTTGGACCTCTTTTTGGGGCTAAAGTGACCAATATAAAAGTACAAAAGGGTGTACTACCTTAACACTATTCATCTTCGTCTCAGTTTGGAAAAAGAGGAAGCCTTTTTCAGGCCGGGGGTCTAATGTCTAGTTGGAAAAATCTAATTTTTTTTTAAAAATAAATAAATAGTCACACATAAATAACAGAATGATCTAATTATTATCTTTACGATTCAAGCAAAACATGCTGATTAATTTTCTGTTTTATGTACATTGAAACAGGTTTAACCGTGAATGGATATCTTTGCAAGAAGAACTTTTCAGAAATAGACTTTTCATCAATGGCCATAGCCAATCCAGGAGCAACCAACAACACATTTGGCTCTGTAGTCACAGGTGCAAATGTCATGAAAGTCCCCGGTCTTAACACACTTGGTGTGTCAATGGCTCGTATCGACTATGCCCCTGGTGGAATTAACCCACCTCACATTCATCCTCGTGCCACTGAAATGATCTTTGTGTTAGAGGGAGAATTAGATGTTGGCTTTATTACAACATCTAATGTTTTGATTTCAAAGCATATTGTAAAAGGTGAAGTGTTTGCTTTCCCTAGAGGACTTGTACATTTCCAGCAGAACAATGGGGATGTTCCGGCGGCCGTCGTCGCGGGCTTCAACAGCCAGTTGCCGGGGACTCAATCGATTGCTACAACGTTATTTGCTTCCTCACCAACTGTTCCTGATAATGTCTTGACTAAAACATTCCAAATTGGTACTAAGGAAGTCCAGAAAATTAAGTCAAGGCTGGCACCTAAGAAATAGACTTTTCCTTAATTAATTGCTCTTGTGACAATTATTTTCTTTGGTGAGGTTGTTAATTGACAAGGATTTGTGGGTGCAATACGATGGGGAATGGGTAATTTTTTTTGTCCTTTTTACATTTATCTCCAAATTATTGTAACGGCCTATTGTTTCTCTGTTGGTAAAAAATAAATATAATGTGGTCGATTTCTTTCTATACTTTTTATGTTTGTAACTTTTGTAACTTACATTTAATTTACAGGGGAAAAGATTTTTTATATTATTCGATGACATAAAGATAACTATACATTTCATAGATAGTAAATTAAGGATCTAAAAAATAAGATAAACAACTTTGAACCAAGAGCAATTATATGTAGGGAGTATCTATAGGGAAGCACAACAAACAAGAAGAAAATATCATTGGAAGCATAGGACAAATTATTGTGGTTAGTTGATTGTGAAAAAAGGAATCATTTGGGATAAAATGGGTCCATGAACTCTGTATGAAAGCAAATAATGATATCTGAACACATAAAATTTTTCCAAATAGCACCTGGTGTTAAGAGGAAAATCTATTCTTTGAAAAATAGTACGAAGATTTGGTATATATAAAAAGATCAATAGAGACTCACTACAAAAGGTGACTACTTCATCACTACAAGTTATTTAGATCCCATAGGAAATCAGAGAAGGCTGAGTATAGCTGAGCTTATATCTGGAATGCAATGGCTCAGCCAAAGAGATTACACAGTAGTAGAAAACTCTTGTATAGGTTGAGATGTTATAAGTAGTTTGTTTTGTCTACTTAGAGACATGATCTTGTCTTGGCAGTTGGCACCCTTCCAGGGAGGTGGTCATGGGATTAGGTGCTCTTTATTTTGTGTTTATGTTGTTGGTTACTGGTAATAATATTTCACAGTTGTTATATAAAAAAATAAATTCTCTTTTAATATTTTTTGTGTTTATGCTGTAGAGACTATTGCCCAAAAAAATTAAAAATACAGAGACATCAGCCCAAGAGTATCATTAGGACCAACAGTATTCTTGTGGATAGTGCTGCATTAATAAAGTTTTTTTTTTTACCCCTTTTTTTATCAGGTCTCGTCTTTTCATATTTTTTGATGACTTAAATTTACAATTTTAAGATTAAAGAAGATGGAGCATACTTAACACCTAAGCAACCCGCTCCTGTCATCAAAATAAACTATTTAAGAGTCCTGATTATGTTTTTGCTTCTTTCTTTTCGTCTGTTTTCTTCATAAAATGGGAGTTATATACAATAGGATGCAAGGATATAACAAGAAAATGACATGAAAACAGATGCCTTTATTTACGTTTTACATTACACATACGTACCGTAAAAGTAAATGTCTTCCCTGATCATAACATTGTACTTGAAATCCTACCTCCATTAACATTGACACTATTTAAGTTTCAAACAACCGTTTTTTTATTTGTCGGTCGAATATATATCCACTGTAGGAAAATTACAAATGCTACAAACGTAAAGCATCTTAACTATAAATTATTGTATTGTCATCAATCTGAATAGGGTAAGCTTATTGTATGTATGGATGTTCTATGTTAGGACAAAATGACACACCCTTAATTTGGCAAAATAGTCCCTAATTGTTTTACCAACCAATCGTTAATAATGGATAACTCAGTTTTGATAAACACCAAACACTGAGGAATTTACTATATCAGATTGTTCTTAACGTATTTCGTACTTTTGTACAAGAACTTAATCATTTAATTGTGTGGTATTAATTTATTTTATTATAGATACGTGGTTAATTATTAGAAACTTTAATCAATCAAGGTCAAACATCAGCTGAGCTAGGCAACTAAAAGTAAGACGGAAGGAATAACATAATTTAAGAAGTACGCTAGAATTAACAAGTAGATTGCATGTATTTGTTTTCACTTCTTGTGAGTGAACAATTCTATGCAACGAGTTGAAAACGAAAGTGAAGCAATAGTTAATTAAGTTCAATGTATAGATTAATTAAAGTGTATTATTAATTCGATTTAATTGTTATAATAATCGACTGTTATAATAAGGTGTTATTACATAAAAATATTGTCATACATAGATGTGACGGGTATGTGAAATACTGTTAATGTGATTTTGATATCCCAAATAGTTATGTCATCCGTGACATTTGCGGTGCCGCGTAGAGTTGAGATTGAGGTCAAGCAACCATGTTGAATTCCTATTTTATTCTTTTTTCTTTTCTTTTTTCCGATAAACTATATATGCAAAAGCTTTGTATATTAGAGCAATTAATGTGATGTGATGTGATGTATACTATTTTCTTTCCTTTAAAGCCGGGATCCATCGAAAACATACTATCGGGGGTTAATTTCACAAGTAATTAGTCAATTACAATTGTTTGTTTGTTTTTTTTGTTCTTTTAAAAGTCATTAAAATGTATTTTGTGTCACTTTACAATCATTCAACTTAACAATTATTCTGTGAAAGCCACTCAATTAATCTTTATCACATTAGAATTGTCCAACTTATGAATTGTTCTTAAAGTTGCTGAACTAATTTTTTTTATCATTTTAAATTCATTAAACTTATGACTGGTTACTCAAAAAATAAATAAGTTAAAGACGGAGTAAATTTTATGAGTGATCATCTAATTTTGTGTTCCTTACACAAAAATTATTTTTTTTCCTTTTGTGACATAAATATTACTTCGATTATCACAAAAATCATTCTGAACAGATTTTATAAAACTCCCGCCTAAAATTAATGTGGCAGTCTTAATCAGTGTTTGGTATTTGATAAGTAAGGTTAATATATCAACCCATGTCTTTGACCCACAGTAAATAACCGATCTAGTTGTCCATTTTATTAGTAAAGTGCGACTAATTAAGCTTATTTTACTTTTACATTAAATAATGCGGGGTGATGGATGAAATTTAAACATTGTATACTATCTTGATTAGAATTTAGAAGCAAATGATAAAAATGGGTGACTTTTACAGTAGTTATTCTTATCTGGATAACGTCCACTAAGATTAAAAACAAAGAGAATAAAGTAAAAAGAATTTTTTTTTAAAAAAGATGTTGAATTAAGAAAATCAAGTGCAGATGATGAGAATTGCTACTGAAAATTCTGCAAAAATAAAATATATTTCTTCAGTTACAGTAAAGAAGATTTTTTCATGCGTCTTTTGAGATTTGAGATTGAGAAGATTACTTCTGTCAAAGTAATTTTTGTGATAAACATAACAAAGTAAGATGACCTGTATATAATTTTTAAAAATAATAATAATAATTTTTATATAATCAACATAAAGCTACTATTAAAATCCTATAAATTAGTCAGGTCTCGTCAATGGCACCAAGTCAAAGGTACACATAAGCCCACAACTGAGGCCTGATTTAGGACAATTCTCCCATCTGTGGGCCTCTTTCCTAAGAAATGTCTTTGCTTTGGGTCGAAGAGATAAAAAAAAAACAGCAAGGTTCTTGCATTGGCACCCGCACGCTTTGCTCACGTGACTTCAAAGACTACTAACTTTTTCAAGTCTTCCCCACTTATAAATGAAGTCCATCCAATTCTCTCTCTCTCCATTGTCCCAAAGAAATAGTACTAATTCAAAGCTCTTTCTCTTACACTTATACAAATTCCTCTATTTCTGTGCCTCTCTATTGATTATCAAAAAAAAAGAAAAAAGAAATTGTTTTCGGCATTATTTTTCTAGTGCCACCATGTCTGCGTTTGGAAAATTGGTTGTAATTATGGCTATGACTATCTTAGCCATTAGCTTAGACAAAGCTTCTGCTGGAGATCCAGACATGCTTCAAGATGTTTGTGTTGCTGATCTTACTTCCAGTAAGTTCCCATTTTCCCTTTTAATTTATTTGCTTCTTCTTTCCCTTTTCTGTTTTTTGGTTTCTTTGAGACTGAGAAAGGTAGATTCTTGATAAGTGTGTTTGTGCCTTGAGTTTGGGGGTTTTTGGAGTCTCTCTCTCATTCTTGTTTTGTGGTTTTCTTTACCTTAATTTATCATTTGTACTGGATGCTGAACTTTCTCCTCGTCCAAATTGGTGCTTCTTTTTGTTTAGCTTATATTACTTGTTATAGAATTTATGAGTATTGAATCAAGATCCAACTATATAATAGCTGGCAAACGTTACAGAAGAAAATTGACCGTATCAATTAGTAACAATAATACTCTATCCATTTCATTTTAATTTTCATGTTTTACTTCTCTTTAATTTGATTAATTTTTAAAATTAAATTAAATTAATATTTTTAAATTTAAATTTAAATATTAAAAAATTATATAAAAATATTAAAAAATTATAATTTTACTAATAAATATGATTAAAAAAATATATACATATTAGAATATTAATCAAAATTTGATTAACTCTTAAAAGAAATTATGACAAATATTCTGATCCTATTAATTAACGGCGGGCCGGGTGACAATGATGGCCACCAACTATAATCCCTCCTAACTTTTTAATTTGTCGTTAAGACTTGAGAGCAGTTGGTACACCCACTTTTTAAATCCATCATAAAGGACATTTATCTCTTCCTCAAACGAGTTTATATTAATAATCACTATATCTTGTTAGAGTAGTAAGATTTGAATCGAATAAAAACAATCAGAGTAGTAATATTTTGAAGTTAATTCCTCAAGTGATGGTTCAACTCATAGAAATATCTTACTAAAGTAATTTTTAAATTTCTTGACAATATGACATTAATTATGCCCATATTTCTAACAAACTAAAAACTAACGAAAAAATATTAAATTATTCATTTTTAGACACAATAATGAGAGCATTTTTGAGTCAAAAATGTAACTGAAGATAAACTTCGACATATTTCGAATAGTTCAAGAGTAAAAAATTGACGTGCACGTAATGATCTAAATCATTATATTACGATTCAAGTAAAACATGCTGATTAAGTATTCAACTTTCTTTTTTTTTTTTAAACATGAAAACAGGTTTAACCGTGAATGGATATCCTTGCAAGAAGAACTTTTCAGAAATAGACTTTTCATCAATGGTAATAGCCAATCCAGGAGCAACCAACAACACATTTGGTTCCATAGTCACAGGTGCAAATGTCATGAAAGTCCCTGGCCTTAACACACTTGGTGTGTCTATGGCTCGTATCGACTATGCCCCTGGTGGAATTAACCCACCTCACACTCATCCTCGTGCCACTGAAATGATCTTTGTGTTAGAGGGTGAATTAGATGTTGGCTTTATTACAACATCTAATGTTTTGATTTCAAAGCATATTGTAAAAGGTGAAGTATTTGCTTTCCCTAGAGGACTTGTACATTTCCAGCAGAACAACGGGAAAGTTCCGGCGGCCGTCATCTCCGGCTTCAACAGCCAGTTGCCGGGGACTCAATCGATTGCCACAACGTTGTTTGCTTCCTCACCAACTGTTCCTGATCATGTCTTGACTAAAACATTCCAAGTTGGTACTAAGCAAGTCGAGAAAATTAAGTCAAGGCTGGCACCAAAGAAATAAATGTTTCATTAATTAATTGCTCTTGTGACAATAATTTACTTATGTGAGTTTGTTAATTGACAAAGATTTGTGGGTTCATATACGATGGGGTCGGATTGGTTTTTTTTCTTTTTTGGTCCTTTTTAAAATTTATCTCCAATAATGTTGTGACAGTCTATTTCTCTGTTGGTCAAGAATAAATGTGATCTATTTTTGTATCTTTTATATTTCTAAGCTTCTATATACTCTCACTCAGTTGAAAATTACACTGAGCTTTTACATTATTAGGTGACTTTCAAAAAATAATTATACATTCCATAGTAATTACACAAGTATTTTTATTGGAACGTTGATATATAACTAATGGAATGCTTTTCATTATCTGCTAAAAGAATCTTGTCAGTATTGGTATGAACGACCCTTCCCTCGCGTTCGGCTATAGCAAGAGCCCCCGAATCTAGAGCTACTTGTCGTTCCAACCCAGTTCCAACAATGCATTCCTCGAAGCGAGAAAGAGGAACTGCTTGACGTTGCATATTAGAACTCATTAAAGCTCGATTCGCATTATTATGTTCGATAAAAGGAATGAAGGAAGCTCCAATAGAAAAATATTGAAAAGGAAAAATACTTCGAAGATGAACCTATTCCCATGCAATAGTCAAGAATTCTTGACAGCGTCGAGTTAGAACAACCTGTTCTTGATGAATATCCCGATTTAAGGCTAACGAGCTTTCTGCCGCTACCATATAGTATTCATCTCTATCTGGTAATAAATAAAGCATTCGTACCCCCGTTGACCTCTCAGAAATTTCATAAAAAGGGCTTTCTAGAGATCCCCAATGACTGATCCTCGCAAGAATTGCTAAGGATCCAATAAGTCCAACATTGATTTTAGATGTGTCAATTGGGCAAATATGTCCATAGTGACTAGGATGGATATCTCATATCGGATTTAAAAGAAAAACGGGTAATTTAATTGAAATTGAGTATTTTAAGTTAATTTGGGGGATTTCATCCAATTGAAGGGCAATTTTATTTACTTTGTTAACAGCGAGAGTATATTTGACCCTATAGTATAACCAGAGGCAAAGTTAACTAATATACTAAAGTAGAGGAATATTTTTAACCCTTTTCCCTTATTAGTATATAGGCTAAATTATTAATTTTTCTACTGAGATATTTTGTTGTCCGGTCGACAATTGTATCGACATGTATCTAGCTCACATGAATTTGCATAAATCGATGTCAAATAACTAATGAAAAAATTAATCTTAAATGATGAATTAGGTAATGTGTATCTTAAAAGGGGTTTTGAAAAGTATAATGAACGACATACTTGTCTAATAATTTCATTACGCAACTAATGAATTAGTACATTAAACTAATTAAAGAAATTGCCGTTTTTGAAGTCACTTGTGTCAAAAGCAAATTATTAGATTTGAAAAATATATTAAACAAAAGAGGGCAAAAAGGAATGATTCTATCATCATAGGGAAAAAATTGGACAATGTGTTGGGAGTAGTACTGAAAACAATTGTACCAATTATGGATTTTTAAGTATATGCTATGATATGGATGATGACAGTGTAAAAAGCAGTAAAGGGTTCTCATTTTGAAAAGAGGGTTAATTAGGTGAATTATTTAGGATTTTTAGTTGATCAGCTACTTCTTTTGGTTATGTCCAATTAGTTTTGCTTAATAATTACTTAAGGACTTAAAATTAACAGGAACAAGAAAATAACCGCAGGGCTTGAAAATAACACAAATTAATAACCTATTTGGTCGAACAATTTTTTGGAAATTTTAAGTTTTTGGCCACAGTTTTTTTGCACTTTGGAAAGAAGCTAGAAATTTCTGCTTCTTATAAAAAGCAAAAAATTTATTATTTTTTAAATAAAAATATCTTTATCATAAATACATATTTATCAAATATATCAGTTATTAATACATTAATTTTTAATTATACAAATTTACATGTAGCAACTCTTTTGATTCTTCAGTCCGAGTCTCTAGATATTAGTGTGCTTCCAAAATTTATAAAGAAACATTTTTGATATCTAAAAACAAAAATATTATATTTCGTAGGAATGTAATAATTTTTTTATTATCACTGAAGATCCATTTATACCGTTTCAGATATAGATCATATTATAACCCTAATATGCATTATACATACATCAACTTTTGATTAGTAGTGCGATAAATAAGATCCAATCATACATTTAAATAATAAAAGTAAAATTGTAGTTATTTATTTTTGCGGTGAATTTCTCGTATATAATGATATAATTTGTGGAGTGGTTTTAAAATTTATTTTCGTTGATATTTTTTAGTGTATTTAAATTATCATGTTGATAATATATCAATATTTAATTTATTTTTTTTTATTTATTTACGTGTTATACCGATTGAAAATTTTAATATGTACATTTAAATTTTAATTTAATAAAAGTAAAACTTAATTAAAGTTTTTCATAATAAATATTCAAAACAATTTCTCTATAAAATAAAAATCTTAATACTATATGTTCAGTCATACTTGTTCTATTCTGTACTTTAACACTCAAAATCACTTTTTAAGAAAAATTTATCAAATACAATCTACTTATTAAATGTATTTTTTAAATAAATTAATCAAACATGAATTGTTTTTTATTAAAAGTATTTTTCAAAAAAATATTCTCAAAATAAGTAATTTTTAATCGTTTGATCAAACAAACTTTAAATATAAATTTGTGGGTTAAAAGGTAACATGAACCATCATATAATGTCATATCGTGCAAACTCGCTTACAAATCAAATTATGATAATATTGTGAACGAAAATATTGCCGACCACACGGAAATCAAAATAAAAGAGAGGGTTAGGTGATTAGTTTAAAGGTTTGGTTGACCTAACTATCTTATGGGGTCTCTTCTTTGGAGTGAGTGAACAAGATTTGCTTTTTAAGTAATTAACTAATTAAATAGATTTTTAAGAATAAAACAAACGTCAAAATTTTATTGAATATTAGGCCAATGATATACAGTAAATTCCTAGATCTGGATGGTATAAGAAGGCTTGAAATGATGAATTTATAATTTACCTAACTCTACACCCAATTATTGGAAAGAGTCTCAATAAAGACATGCAAAATAATGTTTTCATCTCACCAACTTTTCAAAGTTTTTTCTCTCTCGTTTTGTTTTAGAAAACCAAAAAAGGAAAGGATTAATAGCTTGTTTGGTGCATGTTATAGGAAAGAAGTACTTTTTTTTATAAAAAAAAAAAGAAGAAGATATTTAATCATGTTTTAAGATGGAAGATTGGTTGAATAGAGAATAAGTGATAAATTTTGATTCTTGAAATAGAGTGAATCGGTCTTTTTCTTCCTTTATTTTGATTATCTTTAACTGTAAGTAATTTTGAATAATAGCAGAAACTATTATTTACAAATTGACAAAAACAAACTTTAAAACGGCTCAATAAAATTAGTAAGATAAAGTCGATATTTTACTAGTAAGTCTTATATGTTTTTTATATTATAACTTAAATATGCATTATATGTAAAAAAGTTCATGTTGCCATTTTTTTTCCGTACTAGTTGGTCATAACATAATATGCATAAATGATATAAAATCTTTAACTTTACATAATAATATTATTATTTATATTAAATAGAGATAATTTAAATAAATAAGATATTAGACATGTATTTATAATAAATTATATTTAAATTGTTGTAAAAATTTGGATTTACTAATATAAGAATTTTAGTAATTTAATTTAAAGTTTAAAAAGATTTATATTATTAAAGAGTAGATAATATTTCTTTCTCTTTTTCTTTCTTTCTTTTTTCTTTTAAACAATTTCTTATATTTTTACTACAAATTTTACTATTATCTAAACTAAAATAAAATCATAAAATTTACTATTAAAATTATTAACCTACATACTAGCTTGTTTGATTATAATGATAACGTAACACCTTCACTTAAAGAAAATGCAATATAGTAAAACATTACCAACAATTGAGCATGGTCCTCCTAATTTTTTTTTTAAGGAAAAAGATAAACGTAGCATTTCATAGGGAAAGATAGTACATAAGGCTGTTATCGTGTCCTCCACAGGACCAATAGATTATTGATAAATATGTTTTTTAATAGTCTAATATATAATACTCCTTTTGGCCCATATCGTTTATTCTTTTAAAGATTTTTGTACAGTCTTTAAAAAAGATATTTCATGGTCTTAATCATAGAAATATTTATCTAAGCAATAGGTACTATAAATATTTATCTAAGCAATAGGTACTATTCTCTTATGAGTTTCACTTAATTAACACTTTTATTAATTGAAGAATAAAGGTGAATACTTCTTATTTTTTTTAAAAGGTCAAATAATTTAAGTTAGACATGAATTTTTATTCAAAGGGATAATTTAGTTATCCCCTATATATATGGGATAACTTATTCCATCATTGTAATACAAATAATAGAATAAATAATTTCGAGACTAACTAATTCCCCCAATTAAATGCATGATAAAATCTCAAAATTATTATCTCTTACCTCTCGTACCAAATGAAATCTTAATATTTAAAATCGAATGAAATACAATTTTGAAGTACGTTTCACACTTTCAGTGCAAGTGCGACGTCAAACTTCGCAGTTTAACGACTGTTCATCGAATAACTTGGAGATTTGAGACGCTTGCCTATACGAGAAAATATAATTCTTGAAATGTCTAAAACCCTTCTGATATTTAGTGTCCTTATGCCCCTTTGATTTAATCAGAAAACGTAGTCCTGTATTACAAAGGAGACGATCAGATAAACACCATGTGATTCTTTTTGAAGCATGAAAACCGGCCAAAGGTTTTAGTGAAAGCACGACATAATTAAAGAAAACAAAACTCCATCAGGTATTAACTAAAAACAGATAACCAAAGTTATTTATCCAAGCAAACTAGAATCGATCAAAGAGGTACATATATATATCATACATGTTTCAGATATGCAGACAAAAGAATGCCACATCGAGGTCTGTGACACAACAAAATCCCAACTAGTGTAAGCTAATAAAGACTCCTGCAGCAAGAAAATTAAAGATTGGTAATCTAATCAGAACATGCATTAGAAGGATTTCAGTCTCTTTTCATAATAAACCCAAGTACTGATGTGATTAATCAACTGAGTCTCTTCATTTCGTTTTGCCATCTGGGACTGCAAACCGCAACACTGGTTGCTGTTTACCATCTGGAATGGCAAAAAGGACAATGGGTTTTTGGGGTCTTAAGAAGGGAACATCACATCTGAAATAGCCCTTCCTCTCCAGCTGCAACACGTCTCCACGCTTCAAGTTTCTCATGTTAGAATCACCAAGTGCTGGAGTCTCCTTCCTCGTGCAAGGATTAACAACATCAATAAAATTCTCATCTTCCTCGAGCTGCAAGACCAAAATTAACAATTCAGTACGTGATCGACCCACTGTTAACAAAAGCTTTGTTGCAGAGAACATGGCTTCACAGGTACTCTGTGAACTACCAAGTTCAGGTGGACAACAAATACAACTCTACATCAGAACATTATGAAAGGCATTCTATTACTTCACATGTACATTGTCAATGAATAAGGCCCAACGGGTACTAGTCTGTTCCATTACGCTGTAATGGATTATAAACAGAGTTCATAGTACTCTCTGCTTTTATTACTTCTTTTTTTTCCATATCATACCATCCCTATCATCAATACCTCCCCAAATTTTGTACAAAAGCATCTAATAAAGTTCATATCTAAATCAATCTTAGTATTGAGAAGGGCACTCTTTACCCATTATGCAAAAAATATCGTATCACCACTGCTTAAATTGAGAAGAGCACTCTTTACCCATTATGCAAAAAATATCGTTTCACCACTGCTTAAATTGAGAAGAGCACTCTTTACCCATATATGCAAAAAATATCGTTTCATCACTGCTTAAATTTTGACATACACCTCAACAGTAATAACATACTCAGCATTCATTAAGTTTTAATATTTTCATATAGACAACCCAATCTCTACCATTGTTTAAATGTTTGGCATATGAAGTAATAATATACTCAGAAATCATAATTTCTAATAATTTTCATGTAGACAACCCAACTAATTCATCAACGGATGTTTCCAAAAGCTCCATCCAGACCATGTAAATGCACTTATCTCTAGATCGATCTTATTACTGAATCAAAAGCTCTAACCATTATATGGGGAATCAATATCATTTTAAAATTTCCTAAAATGCTTGACAGTGTTAACCAATATTGTATATCATATATCATAAAATGTTCAAAAGTTCTAAGAATTCAACCCAGAAAAACAAAAGAAAATTCAACTGACCGTTTAGAGGAAAGAAAGACTAGAGTGAGTTTACTAAAAGGATAGGCTAGAATTTCATGCTTTGCAGTAATAGTATGTGAACACTGAAAAATAGTCTTCACGATATTTTAAATGCTTGACAGAGCTAGACACTAGTAGGATACTCATCATTCCCAAGTTTGAAGTCATTTGCAGAAGAAAACTAAATCATCCCTATTTCCAGTACTTCTCAGTACTCTATCCAAAGGTAGAAAGGCACACTTTGAATTTATTTGTATCAATCTTCTTATTAGTGGCACACTTTGAATTTATTTGTATCAATCTTATTATTATTCAAGACTTTTGAGCCAGAGGTCTATCTGAAACAGTCTCTCCACCCACAAAGATAGGGGTAAGATCTGCATACATCCCTACTCTCTCCAGACCCTATTTGTGGATTACACTGGGTATGTTGTGATTGTGGTAATATTATTACTCAAGAAGTACTAGCCCCTTCTTACCCATCCAAAAAAAAAAAGGTTTTTTTTGCAGTTTCCAACTTCACATAACCATAAAACAGTCACAGGTTTTGAAAATTTGATTCCATTAGAACTCAAAATTTAATAGGAGATGCGAAGGAGAAAAAGACTAAGATAAGTTTAATAAAAGGATAGGCTGGACTTTGAAACCCCGCCAACATATTGAAGTGAAAAGAGCCATACCTTCTTTTTTGTAATTAAATAGTCAAAATCAACCAAAGAGAGTTTAACAAGTTCATCACTCTCTGGCAGCCAAGTGAGCTTTAACTTTGTTGTTTTAACTGACCCTTCTAGATGCAGAATCCCAGACAGATGCGTAACATTACCCTCTTGGTCCTTCTGTATCTCTTTCACTATTGCATTGCCCCAGTCCATCAATGTTACTTCCTCGTTGACAGAGATTGATACAGCATCATCATAGTCTATCCAGATTCTCTTAGTGTAAGTTGTTGCTTTTTCCCCAGCACCTGCATATTTTTTATGCTTGGGTATAATACGTACAAAAGGATCATCTGGCCCATTACTCAAAGTCAATAGGACTCGTCTTTCTTCAATAACAGCAGTATGCCTAGGACATACAGGATCAATGATCTTCTTATTAGTGGCCCATAGCTTGTCCCACTCCATTAGATTGAGGTTCTTTGATGCTCCCTAAAAAAATTGTGAAGAACGTTCTTTAGGCTTCAAAATACAAGATCAAACATATAAAGGAATGCTTCCTAATTCAGAATCTCAGATTAGTCATGGATTTGCTCCACAATGCTTCAGACTACAAATGTAAGTCCAGTAAGCAATAAATGAAGTGAAGTTTATGCCCTCCTCCGTCACCCAACAATGAAAAACAAACAAATCATCTCTTATTTTATGACAGAAAATGCAGAGGTGATTTTGTTTCCAAAAGGATGCCTTCCCAGATACACAATTATTTTCTGAATGCTTTTAAAAGCATGTATTAGTATTGATGATGTTAGCTGTATTTCATATTAAAAATAAAGCAACACCCTCAGTATCTTACTTGTTCAAGAATGAACTGTATCAGCGCCTCAATCTTCAGCCCTCTGCGCACTATCCCTTGTACGGTTGGAAAACGAGGATCATCCCACCCTTCGACCAGTCCATTTTGCACAAACCACAGCAGCTTGCGCTTGCTAAGAAGTGTATAGACCAAATTCAGCCGACTAAATTCATAAATATGAACTTTTCTGAAACCCATATCAGTTTGAATCCGATAGTACTGATCATTTCTATCATGATACTCACTAGATCGAAGTGCATGTGTAATACCCTCATAAGCATCTACAAATGGGCATGCAAAATCATAAGTAGGGTATACTTTATATTTAGCACCAATCCTGTGGTGAGGAGTCTGATTGCAGCGGTAATATACTGGGTCCCTAACTGACTTGTTAGGATCCTGCATATCCAATTTCCCTCTAACACAACACATTGTTCCCCTCTCTGAACCAGCGATCATCTCCTTCCATAATTTCAAATTCTCCTCTATACTATTGTTCCTACACCTTGATTCTATTCCATCCATTCTTTCTTTTTGCATTTGCTCCCTTGGTGTATCATCCACATAGGCTTTACCCTTTTTAATCAATTCCTCTGCCATCTTCATTAAATTTGGAAAGTAGTCAGATGTATATGTCACAGTCTCATACTTAATTCCTAGAGTTTCAATATCTTTCAGTAGATTATCCACAAATTCATTGCTTTCCTTATCGGGATTTGTGTCATCAAAACGAATAATAACTTCCCCTTTATATCTCTCAGCAAAATACTGGTTCAGTAATGCTGCTTTTGAGTGACCAATATGGAGATAACCACTAGGTTCTGGTGCAAACCTCAACTTCACTTTTCCAACTTCTGCCTCTGGAAGATCTACCTCAAATGTCGGTCTCCTACCTTCCGTGTCAGTGGCATCATCTTTTTTTTTTGCATCACCATTTACTTTGGCCGGATTAGCACTTGAGCCTTGTTGCTCTTTCATTTTGGATGCAGTTGGCTTTCCTGAGCCTTTCTTTCCCACATATGTTGCTGTGACTTCATTTAGAACATCATATTCAGCTAATATTGAATTGAACCACCTTGCCAGATTTTGGTACTTCTTAGATGATCGTAGGCTTTCCCATCTCTTCCCAGTACCTATGCACAAGGAAGTTTTAAGCACCAACAGGTAAAATAAAGTAGGTCACTCCTTTAATTATAAAATAAGCATATATTCACATCAGATTTGGTCCAACTAAGGATCTATTTACAGGAAAAAGATAGATCGTTGTCAGCAAAAGTGCAACCTTACGAATCAAAGAGAAAATGCAACCTTTTCAATCTATCCTCATTGACGAGACCGCTTGTAAAATTTCATGTGCTATTCACAGGGTCTAAATTTATGATCTCGTCTTGAGATGCTCCAAAAATGGAGCAAAAACCAAAGATATCTTATTTTCCAAAGACAAAGCAAAAGTACGTTTAATGAAGCATTAAGGTCAAGCTGTTGATCAGCTATGTGCCTTTTTAAAAAGTTCACCACTGGTGTTTTTTAGGCATTTTACACTCTACTTCATTGCTAGATTTTTTTCCCTAATGTATTTGAAAACAAATCCACCTGCACTGATAAATCACCGAACATGGTACCAGTTCCAAATGTTAACATTTCCAGCCCGAAGAGAATTAGAGCTCCAGCAATGTTTGTTCTTTTTTTTCGAAATTGGTAACTGTGAGAGCTCCAGCAATGTTTTAACAGCAAAAGGCAAAAAGCAACAAGCCACCTGGGGCTTTAAGGAAGAAACCAAAAATGAAGCGCATAAGTTTCAAAACATAAGAATCAGCTAACATATTGGAATTTAGCACTTAAAACAACGTTTTACAATTGAAATCATTAATTTAATATATAACATAATGTCACTAAGGATACCTATTGCTCAAATTAAATGCAATTATAATTTCAATAAGGTGGAAAATATCTTCAACAACAAAAATTATTTTGTCTTCAACTAATCAACAATAAGAAAAATTAATCCATAACTTCAATTTCATATTCAGTTGCTTTGAACTTCTTTAATAATTAGATCTAATTACAAGAGCCACTCTTTTATCCTAACAAATAAGAAGAAGAATGGAAGAATAAAATATGACACAGTGAGCAAACAAGGAAATGAGAAACAGCAGTGAAAGAAGATTTGTAGCAAACTAGAGAAGAAACCAATTAGAACACTAATGTGAACTAGGAGAGGAATCCTAGTGTGAATAGCTAAATGCCCTATATTTTATCCTCCTTTTTCTCTTTAATTATCAATAAAGATATATGAAAATAAGCAATCACTTTGTGCCTCAACCTCTTTGAAATTGCTTCACTTCACTGATGAGAAGCAAGTCAGCAACAGCCCCTCACTTAGAATCCAAATATTTTGTTCCTAAGAGATATGTGCCTTGGAAGAAAAGAATAGGCTGATAGGAGTGTCTGATAAAAAATCACTTGTCAAAGAGAGTGCCTAATGAAAAATTGGCAATTAGTATGAACAAGGACACATTGCCCTGTAGGTTAGTGTGGAAACAGAAATATATCATGTGAGAAGAAACTAATGAAAAATAATAAGGCCAAAGGCATTACAGTCTCCTAAAATGTGCTACATTGAGCAATTTAGTAAACCTTTTCAATAACAGAACTTGCCTCAAAATTTAAAATGAACGCATTCAGTCCTTCACAATAGAACTTGACAGTGAATCAAATATACATCTCAGATGTTTCTAGAACATGAATTGAACAAGAATGAAAAGGTCAGATATGAATACATCCAAATAAATGGGAAATATTCAAACAAGCACAACGGTACTTGACAATCTAGATTGCACTTATAGTTCGGAAGAAATCATTTACACTCCAACTATTAATAAGCTAATATCTAACTTTTTGAATAACCGACTCCCCAAAGACCAATCGCCGCATGGTTCGAAACTTGGTGGATAACGGAACCACCACGGTACCTTCTCTAAAGTTATAGTCTATATCTGACTTTACTTCCCCTAGGCTATGATACAATTAAAGATTTCTCCGGCTATCCTTTTCAAACCCATTACTAGCTACACATTCTTTTTTTCTGCCCAAACAATTACTCATTCTTATTGCATAAGCATCAAAAACCTCACTACACCAACCACCAAGGGCGTGGCCTAGTGGTCAGTGAAGTGGTTGGTTTAAGAATCATGAGGTTTCAAATCCCAGCAGAGACAAAATTTCTTCCTATCTGTCCTAACTTTGATGGACAAAGTTACCCGGTACCTGGTGGTGGTGGGAGATGGCAGTCTGGCAGGTATCACGTGGAATTAGTCCCGAACACCACAATTATCAAAAGAAAAACCTCACACACAAGTGGGGATACTCATCTACAAGTTCTTCCATAGATTTTATTTGGCTAGGAAAAGGCCAAAATGCAAAATCAAACCACGTAGATTCATAAATTTTAAGCTGTACACAGTTTCTCTTACTTTTAAGGAATCAAGCAGACCAGTGTTCATTTCAAACAGCCATCGAGTTTGATAGTCAGTCTGCATTTAATTCATGCAGTTCTCTGCCAGCCCAGGAAAATGTAGCCCAACTCAGGAAGCTAGTCCACAGAAAATCTAATTCAATTCCTAATAGCAGCCTCACAAATAAAATGATAGTACTTATTAAAATAATACTTGATAAGTTCAGCATAAAGGCACTAAACTGTTTTAATATTCGACTCAGCTACCTGCAAGGCCAGACCAAACTGCAACATCTGCAATTGAGAGGCTATGTCCAACAAGAAATGTGTGCTGCAGAAGATATCCATCCACGTAGCCACATGCTTCCTCAAATTGAGAGCCAGAAGCAAATATAGGAGCATAGTCTAGCCACTCGTCTATCTGCAATAATGATGGAGAAAACAAAAGAGGAGAGAAAAGTAAAAATCAAATATTAACTTAAAAATGGCAAAGATATTTTTCAAGGTTCTCATTCGAACATTTAAAAACAGCAAATAGATCTAAATCCATGCTTTGAGATGCAGAGTTTAAAAGACCACCTGGCTAGACTCGAAGGCGTTCCGCTGGTACAGATCAGGTATGTTTGCAACCCGACTAATGTACCTCAGAAGCACACAAGTTCCCTGCAGCTTCAGTCTGAAAATTAGGGTTGAGTTAAGATACTGTAGGGAAGTTGGAGGAAGGGAAGCTGAATCCACTTAAAAAACAGTTTAACATCATGTTTTACATTTGATATTACTACAAACATCTATAACACATTTAAATAGTGTCGCATGTTTTTGGAAAAAGAGCACACTATGGGTGTGCTTGGTATGAAGGAAAATATTTTCAATGCGAAATGTTTTCTTGAAAAAACAAGTTCGTTTCTTACTTATTTTCTAGTGTGGAGGGTCGGAAGGAGACAATGAACTTGAAATGCCACTTGTGGAACTTGTTTTCCTTAATTCCATTAGGGAAGTCATTAAGGAACTTGTTTTCCTAGAGAAATTATTTTACAAAACATTTGACCAACTATACATGGGAAAATCCGAAAACACTTTCTGGAAAATGTTTTCCTCCATGCCAAACACATCCTACATGAAAACACAGATTGACATACCCAAGAGCAATGAAAAATAAGGTCAATTGGCTATTCTAAACACCAAGAATGAATAGGGAAATAACATCAACGGGCTATATCAGTATTGACTATTGAGATTCATCTAATCAAACAATTAACAGAAATGAATTTCTTTTGCAGTCTTCAAACCGACATGTATTAGTGGAGAATGCCACATACACCAGCAAAGAAGTAGAAGGCTAGTGGTCACTGGTCAGACCTGATATTACTTTTTGCATACTGTCAATAACTGGAACACATCAATAATTGAACTAGAGGGTCTTGATAGCGCATGGAAAATAATGGCAGCAGCACATTTCATCCTTAAAACTTGGTGTTTAATGGGTTTTTTGGCTCAAGACAATAGGTTCCAACAAAAGCAAGCCACCAAGAAACCCTCATCACATCAATTAACACTCACATTTTTCGGTTCTGACCATTTCCCGGACCCAATGACAGGTCATAGCATGACCCAACCATAACAATGTTCTAATATTTCACTTCAACTGAAGTTTACATGCAGTGGCCATTCTCGAAAAGGAAGGAAACAATTTACTATAGCTGATCTAGCAAAGCTGCTGGTTTATATGCATAATATGCTAGACAACACCATTGATACCTATCACCAAGATTAACTCACCGTGTCTCGATCAAAAAAGACATAATACTTTTATTGTGTAAAACTCAATAGTCTATGCCTAATCAAATAACGGTAACAAGATACTTTTCGACGCCCTTAAGTCTTAAAAGGAAAAAAGAAGAAACTACAAAAACGTGACGAGAAAATTACAAACGCGAGCAATAATGTGCAGGGAAAAGAGAACAAATCAATAGGTTTGCAGATCAATTATTGCGAAACATTGCGCAAATAGCGGAGAAATTGACAAATTACCCATTATCGAAATGTATAACAGGAGGAGAACCAGAAGCAAGAGTTGGATCAGTAGAGATTGGAACTCCGGCGATCTTCGCCGCCGCAATGACAGCCAAAGGCGGTGAATCCGCAGGGAATGATAGTTTCAGCTCCATCGCTCACCGCCGCTACAATCCTCTACAGAGCTGAGAGAGGAATGAGGAATTAATACTACGCAAAGACGGAGAGAGAAGAGACTAAACCAGCGGCCGCCACTGGGAAAGAGAATACAAAGACAATGGAGAAGAAAACAGGTTTCTGCGTAGAGACTCCGACTCAGGGTTTTTACTTTACGGATAGAATGACACTTTTTTCCTTTTTCTCTTCTAATTTTCTCCTTTTGACCGGTTCTCCCTCTATTTATTTATTTATTTCCTCATTGCCAAGTTTTGCTTAACTTTATTTATAGTTACTCCGTTTTAATTCATTTCTTTTAAATTTATTTTTAAAAATATTTATTCTTTTTAATTAATTTTTTTATTTTAATTTTTCAAATGATATACTATGCAAGTTAAAAGCATTATGATATTCTAATGTTTTTATATTTAAAATTATAATACTTAAAAAAAATATTTTTTTTTAAATTTTGTATCAAATTAAATTCATGCAAATAAATTAAAATATATATTTTTTTTTAAATTTTGTATCAAATTAAATTCATGCAAATAAATTAAAATAGATGGGTTAATAAATTAACTTTGTCTTCTGATCAATGTTCTATTAACCCTTTATATTTAAAAATAAAAATTATAATATTTCTTTTGTCTTTTCAATTGGGATAGTTATCCCCTCGATGATAAATCAACAACAATATAAAGATTAATTTTATAATCAAGGATCTGAAGAGGATAGATTATATGTAGATTTTATTTTAATTATAAAAATTAGTATTTTTAAAAGTATTTTCGGGGCGAGTATTAAGGTGAGCGGAGCGGGGCGTACCAAAAATGCATCGGAGCGTAAATAAAATACATAGATCCATAAAGTGTAAGCCTCAGAATTTTGGGCGTAAGTCTCGGGCGCAAAAGCGTAAGTTTCGGGCATTAAATTTATTTTTTATTATTTTAAAAGTATTTTTCTATAAATAATATTTTTATTACTGTGTAATGATATTTATACTTTATGTTATCATATTTTCATATTGTGTCATTTTTTCTAGAATATATCAATAATTAAAACAACTCTCGTAGAAAATATCGTAATAAATAGTTTTTTTAATGATTATGCCTAAAAATGATAGGATAAATATTTCATAGTCCTAAGCTCCTGACAAACTTTATCTGTATTTTTATATAGCTTTTATAATATTTATTCTTATCCTTCTTTAAAATATATATATATATATATATATATATATATATATATATATACATATATACATATATATATATAAACAATCAATGTAAATATTAATTCAGAGTGATAAGAACTACAGGAGATCGATTATCTCGGCTATTATCATTTTTTATTTCTGTTATCTTTCTTTAATAATAATTATAATATTGAAATTTATTTGAATTTATTTGCAGAATTATTAAAAATATTATTTTTACTTATTCTCTTAGTAATAAAATTACAAAATTAAAAATAAATGAAATATACGCCCCGTAGATCCATGAGACTTACGCCCCGTGTCTCGGGGCTTACACCTCGCCCCGTGCTATGTAAAACGCCTCATCTCGCACCCCCGCCTTTTAAAACACTAATTAAAAATAAAGAGGATGTTTCTTATAGACATTTGGCTTAAGGAATGATGGTCCAAACTAGTCCAAGAAAAAAAATAAAAGTGAAAGCATAACAAATTATTCTGAATAGTAATTACAGCATAATAATATAATATTTGAAGTACAACAAATAATAAATAGTAATAGAAATCGAAGGACGAAAAATTACAGGAGTAATACTATGACTACTAATATGGATGAATACCAAGACAAAACACTACTACCTACTAACTCCTGCCCTAACTTATCTCCTCCGCAACCTCCTAACTAAGGTCATGTTCTTGGTAAGCTGAAACTACGGCATGTCTTATATAATCACTTTTTCCCTATACTTCTTCGGCCTACCTCTACCTCTTATAAAATTATTCATAGTCAACCTTTCACACCTCCGCACTGGGACATCCATACATCTCCTCTTCACGTGCCCGAACTATCTCGATTTCACTTTTCACATCTTGTCATCCACCGAAACCACTCTTACTTTGTCCCCGATATTCTAATTTCTAATTCTATCTCTCCTGATATGCTCACACATCCATCACAACATCATCATTTCTGCAACTTTCATCTTTTGAACGTGAGAGTTCTTGACTAACCAACATTACACCCCATCTAACATAGTTGGTTTAACTACCACTTTGTAAAATTTATTTTTAAATTTTTGTATACCTTTTTATCACACAAGACTCCGGATGCAAGCCTCCATTTCATCCATCCTGCACCAATACGGTGGGTGACATCCTCATCAATCTCCCTATTTCCTTGGATACCAAATCTAAGATTCTTGAAACTTCTCCTCTTTTTGTATGACTTGTCTATCAAGCTCCACTTTCATGCAAGCTCATGTGTTACGTTATTGACTTACAGCCTAAGTATTTTGTCTTGGTCTTACTCAATCTGAACCCTTTAGACTTTGGGGTTTATCCTGAACCTCCAACTTAGCATTAACTCCATTTCGAGTCTCGTCAATCAGAATTGTGTCATCACGCAAATCACATACATAATGGCACCTTATTTGAATTTGTTGCATCAATTCATCTAACACCACGAAAAATAAAAATGGGCAAAGTTGATCCGCAGGCAACCCCATCAAAACTCAAAAATATTTCGAGTCCTCCCACTGTCCTTACCCCGTTATTTACTCCATAGTACATGTCCTTGATCGCCCTGGTGTATGTCATAGGTACACCCTTAACCTCCAAGCATCTCCATAGAACCTCCCTTGGATTTTATCGTAAGCCTTTTTTAGGTCGATGAACACTATTTCTCTCACTATACAACTCCATCAGTCTCCTTACGAGATGAATAGCTTATATAGTTAAGAGTCACTACATGAATATAAACTGGTTCTTAAAAATAGCTACACCCTCATCTCCACCACCCTCTCCTAAACCTTCATCGTGTAATTTAGCAGTTTGATACTCTTATGATTATTGCAATTCTAAATATCACCCTTATTCTTGACAATTGAATCATTGTACTCCATCTCCATTCTTCAGAGATCTTTGTCGTCTTGAAAATTACATTTAACAACTATATCAGTCACTCTATACCTGTCTTGTCTGCGCTATTTCAAAATTTCATTGGGATCTTGTTTAGCCCGGTCACTCTATCCCTGTGCAAATCTATAAATAATACTCTTAACCTTCTTACCTTTTGTGTATATAATACCCACAATCGTAACACTTCTCTGAGCGTTTCAATCCCCCATCATAATGTCTTTGTTTCCTTTTTTTGTTCAAAGTTAATGGAAATAAGATTGACATCTCTATCCAATGATTGTCTTGTCCACTATTACTTTGTCGTTCTCATCCTTAATTGATGCACTTCACTTAGTCCATGTCACAGGTCCTCCTCTCTATCTCGCCCGCCTTGCAAGCTTGTATAACTTTTTATCCTCACCCTTGTCCTCTAATTCTACATACAGACGTTCAAAAGATGTCATTTTTTCCACAGCAGCCGCTAACTTTGCCTCTTTAATTCTTCGTCATCTTATACCTTTCCCTATTCATTCTTTTCTCCTCCTAGTCCTTACTTTCCACCAACTTTTTATGTATGTTACCTTCTTAGCCTCCACCTTCCCTTAGACTTCTTCATTCCACCATCAGTTTCCTCAATGATCACCAAATCCGCCTTTCGAGACACCCAATACCTTTCTAGTCACACCCCTAATGCAACTATTAGTCCTATCTCACATATTGTTTGCATTCCTACTCCTCTACTAAAATACCATAGCCGTCAACTTCTACCCCATCTACAAGGCACGAACCATTGTCAAACTACCCCAATTGATCCTTAGCATGTCATCCACAATCCTCTTCTTCATAACCTCCAAATCTATCACCAAGTATTTATGTTGGGTTATAAGATTCTCACACAAAAATTAACAAACAAATAAATCTTACAAATGCAAAAAATCTTACAATTTTTGCAAAGATCTTTGTCATCCTTTTTAAAATGTAAATAGTCTATCTAAGTCTTATGTCACGCCCCACCTTGGGAGGCATGAATGGCACCTAATGCCACGCTGGGATATGACTGACCTGGCTGGCTTATGCACGTCTGTTGCATGCTTGCGACTCAATTCAAGAAAACAACGAGCAATATCTCGGTTGTAAACACAACCCCCAACCGACAAGGCCGTATAGCCACCTGAAAATTAAACATCTAACCAACAACAGGTAATAGAAGGGATCCTATGCGAGCCGACAAAACCACCATGTTGTCTAGTTATAACGGAAATGAAGACGAGCTACTATACTAGGCCCCACACGGCCAACATACGAAACATAATTGATTAAGGCCCCACACGGCCAATATACAACTAACTGACTGATGAATGTAGTCTGCAAACCTCTAAGAATCACAAACAGTGGTCGGGAAAGGTCCCCTACCCAAAATGCTATACAACTGAAATGCTGAAATCTCTACAATCTGGCAACTCAGAATGGAAGGAGCTGGCGCAACTGCGGAGTTTGAATAGCTACTACTGAAGACCCTGAACTATGTCTGTCTAAACCTGCAGGCAAGTAATGCAGCGCCCCATAATTGAGTTTCAGTACAATATGTACCGAATATGTAAGACTGTCATAAAAGCTTAATGGAAACTGTTAAAAACTGAAAGTAAGTAGAAAAGCGGGGTAGAAGACTTAACCTGTAAGCTGACTTATTCGTAATATGCATCTAACAAAACACTACACGTACATGAGTTAAGACTGCACAATCATATAATTATAAGCTATAGCTAGCAGACAAAGATGCAACCAAGAACCTAACCGGGCTCCCATAAGCCTGGAAGGTACAATCAACATAGACTAACCCGTTCGGGCCCCCATAAGCCCTGGCGAGCACACTTCAATCTATATACCCCTAATCAGATTTCTATGACTCTACTCGTGCTATAGCCAACCCACCAGTCCCCTGTGTCTGCAACTGATCCCACTCGGCTCTTGATCTGTAGCTGTGTCTGAGTTTGGTGGACTCCTAATATCTGCACCCCAGGCACCAGGCTAGACGGGGGTGTGGTGCCGATACGGCATAACATAGTCCAGTCATGGAATGGACTGTATAAGGTCCTTGGACCTCATCTTCGTCCCTCGCGGACGGCATACCCCTCCTTGGAGTGTCGTCATCTAACCCTTGGCGAGCGACGAAACAGCTAGTAACCCTGGGGTAGTCATGGAAGGCTCCTAAGTAAGGACAATCCCAACTGAGGTGTTATACTAAAATCTTAATCTAGCCATTCAAAGGTGTATCTGGCCTTCTGGGCCTAACGTTATTGCTGCTCTCCCTTAGAATTGTCTGTAAGACTGCTGGCAGGCACACCCCGTGCACTTGTATCTAATCAGAGGATCCTGGTAGCGATCATGATCTCTAATGGTCTAGACTGGATAGGGTGAGATCTAGAGTATCCTAACAATACTCTGAATTTCCTACTCGGACAACTATAACTCATAAACAACTGTAGGGTCGCGGATGACTAATTAGTTAGTTCCTCTACTTATAACGACTGTATAGCTGTTACTGATCGAATATACTTTTGAGCGGTCGGCCCTTAATTCTCTATAGGCAGTTTACCGATATTTTTAGCCTGAGGGTAGTACTGTACTAACATGGTGCTAGTCCTTTAGAACTTATCTTGGTATGCTCAGATCTTATGTGACTTTTCTAGGCGATTTCTAACCTTATAGACAAGTTTATATAGATCTAGCCACTCACAGTGATCTGCACCTGCGTATCTTATAAGCACAAGCTGGGGCACTGACCCTGCCTCTAGATGCTAATAAGGTCCCCTTCCTCAGGGTACCGATGGGTCTATTTGACCTGGATGACTAGGCTGACTTCCTGGGCAACCTATATGACGAATGCTAAGTCAACTGGGACTGACAATCACTGGTAGTAGTTAACTAGAGGACAGACTGTCACTCAGTTCACTAAACAACCCCTAGGCTGCTGACTCTAAAATGTGGCCTTCCTATCTACATTTCTGGCCCTGGGGTGTAAGGGTACGCCAATGACCTTTGGGCGTGCTTCATTAACAATACAGGCGCCAAACTAGTGGCTATATGGCCGAGCTGCGCCTATGTTGTTCAACTTACTAACTCAGGCCTAATAACTATCTATGAGCTTCTAAGGTCTAGGCCTGACCATAAGACATCCAATTCCACTAGTATAATATACTGAAAACCGATGAGTTCCTATGATGCTTCTAGCTTGTATCACACTTGACATGCTCTTTCTTGACAAAGGATACTGTAATATAATCTATATACGTTTTCTAACAGCTAAATCCAACCTATATCCCTTCATAGTCTACAAACAACAGCTGACCACAAGATATCTTATCATAATCTAGTGATAACAACTATTTGCAACATGAGGAACCGTTGTTTCCATTCAAAAACATAAGTCATATCATTTACGATGAGAATAACTTGCCGAAGGGATAAGCCTTACATACCTCGATCGCCGATTCCCGATTATCTGACGAGTTTCAGTTGTGTTCAACAGCTCTTTCCAAATGTAGCCGTAATACTGGGAGAAAAAAGGACTAATTTTAATACCAAATTCAGCCAAAACAATAACTTTTGATACTAATAACAATAATACTTCAACTTCGCAGAATACGACCGAAAACCTATAACTTCACGAGAGTTCAGAAGAGAGAAATGCTTACTTGATACCTGTGACTGATTAGGAATCAATTTGGAGCAATTCTGATAACTTCTACTCGGCGGAGTTCCGATTCGCCGGACGTATTTCAAGAAACTAACTCCATATTAATGCTCCCTACAGGCTTATAACCCGATACCTGAAGTTAATTTGAGTTTGGACGGCGTTTAGCAGTGTAACCGGAGGAAAATCATAGGAAAATTGCGGAACTCTCTCTATCTAGACGAAGGTCTGTTTATATGTTATAATACCAAATGCACCAATTGAACTTATATAAAACTTGGGCGGTGGACAGGGGGTTCGTGTCACGGACCCCATCGCGATGATTCTAGTCCATGTCACGGAGCCCATCGCGGAGGGAGAGAGTCCGTGACACGTTGCCCTTTTGGCAGCTTGTCCGGCCTTCTCCCTTGCAACCTCGATTCCGCGTTCGTTCGACCTTTTCCCAAGCCCTTTCTCGTATATGTCATACCCATCAAACTCTTGACTTACGTACAAATTCGCCGATTAAACGTTAGAAACTTACGGGGTGTAACATCTTAGCCACCATATTATGAAAGTTTACCAGGTTCTTATCTTTCTTTGGAAAACACGAATTAGCTACCACCAATCCAAAAGCTCTTGTGAAATTCACAAATGAGACTCCTCGATCATAAATCAATGAGAAAATAAGACAAATCATTATAATATATTTTAAGATAATAAAAGTAACCTTTGATTATGATAAATTATTGTACATTTTTCTTTTAACATAAATAAATTTCCAAAGACGCTCAAAAAATATCATGCCTAAATTAATAAATTTCATCTAACAATCATGTTATTTTGAGGTAGGAAATACCACCTCATTCATTATTTTTCATCAAATAAATATCTCCCTTTGGATTAACATTTTCACATGGTTTTCAATTTTTGACATCTACTATAACATTCATTATTGTAATCTTTTATTTTATACTTACTAATAATTTTTTTTTAAAAAAATTAAGCCTTTAAAAATTAAATATGTAACAATGATCAATTATTTGTAAATAGACTTTCAGCATTAACATAATTTAAAAAGCAAGATATATTCTTAATCTCTATTCAACATTATGTTCCTAATTAATGTCATGAACGTACAACAAATCATGAAACTTTTTTTAGGTATAATATTTTGGAAAATTGGAACATCCTTGAACTTGTATATTTTTATCCGGCGTATATCTAAATTATTTTTTGTTCTAATTATCCTCTTGTACTTAATATCTTGATAGCATTCACCTCTATAAGTTGACATGGTAAAATAGTGTACATACGCTCTCTTTTAGGCACAAGAGAATGAAGAATTTCTTTTTTAAAAAATATCCAGGTGAAAATATTTTTCAATTGTTAATTATATAGTATATATATTATTTATTTTTTCTTCTTAATATACCACATACATTTCAGCTTAGGCGTGTATTTTTATTTGTATAAACACTCTTATTAGGTTTAAATAAAAAAATTGTTTTTCATTTATTTATTTAGACCATAATATACCTTTTTCATTCATTTTTCTCTGTAGCTCATAATTTCTCTGTGTGAACCCGAGTTAGGAGCATCAGGATAGGCATAATGGCATAAGTAGGTAGACAGTAAAAACTTATGGAGCATATATTTATATTAAATCAATAGACGCAGGATATATGTTTATAAATAAACTTTTAACACTTAATCATAATTAATTAACATACATTCCTTTTAACTTTATTAAATCGCTTGACTATAATAATTTACATAGTTTGATCATTGATGGGCAAGCATCACTGCGGACAAATAATTTCCGTAATGCGTGGACTATTTATATTAAAATATCTTTTAGTCTAAGATTATAAAATTTAAAAGTGTTTTTTATTTTTTTAAAATTTTATTTTAAGTCAAAACCAGACAAACGAGTTGAAACGAAGAGTATACTATTTAAGTATCCTGCAATAAAAGTGCTAAAACAACTAAGTGAATAGTACTGATATACTTTGAGAGAGAGAGAGAGAGTTATGTTACAAAAATCGAAAAGCTTTTCTTTCTTAGTATCTGGGGAGGGCAGAGAACACAACCGTTCTATTTTATTTTCCTACATCTTGCTTTCAATCATTCTCCAAGAATTTTACGAAGCAACAGACTACTGGTGTTCTTATGGATTCTTCTTGTGCTTCAAGCCAATTTAAAGAAACGTGTTATGAACCATGTGACCAGCAAATGGTTGGCTGCAGACAGATCTTAGGCATGCACACCCCCTTCCTGTGGTTTACGAATTCTTATAACACGAAGTCACGAACAAAAAAGTTAATGGCGTATGACAGCTATTGCGACAAAAAATGGAGTTGTATAACTCCACATGAACAGCAGCAACAACAACAATAACATACCTAGCAAAATCCCACAAGTGGGGTTTGGGGAAGGTGGTAGGTATGCAACTTTACCCCTAAAGCTAACAAGCTAGCTGAGTCTATAAATAACATATTTTCATTTCATTGTAATCTTCTTTTGAGAAATGAAGTAATCCTAGTTTAGTTAGCTTTAGAATATTTATCTGCATTTTCCTTTTTACTGCAGTTTACTTCCGTAATTTCAGAAAGTACCATAAATCAGTCATGTAACAGAAGTAAATTAATGCTATAGAAGCAGAAAATCTAACTGAGACTTAAACACAGAAGACAATTGACTGAAAATTTAGTAGAAACAGAAAGAACAGAAATCCTGCAATTGCATCCCAAGCATCCTGATTTTGACATTTAAGGTATCTTTCCTAACAAAGTGCTTTTCGAAATTCCTTTATGCTTTGCACAATCCAATATGCTAGAGCATCTTATTCTTTCTGCTTTCGCATTTCATACCAGGGAACTTGGGAATAACACATGGGGAAGAGAGAGAGAGAGAGACTGCAAGCATACTTCTCTTGAAAAAAATGTGATGATTAAACAGCACTGCGTCTTGCCTAAGCATGTCTTTTCTCAAACTTTAAATACCTTGGGGTGGGCTGTCTCTTTAGTGTAAGTCACTGACCATCTGTCACAATGGCTTCATCAAAAAGGGTCCTAAGAATGATCTGCAGCTTCTCAGAAGACTCAAAAATAATATCGTTCCTTAAATAACATTAGAAGGATCACAATTGCTTAAAAGAGTCCTAGAATTCCTGCCTTCAAGAAACTGAAGAACCTTCGAAGCAAAAAGAAAGAACCTGAGCATGGGTACTGTCAAACTTCGTCATGACTCATGAGTAACCAGTAGCCACCCTTCAACTTGATGCTAACAGAAGCTTACTATGATTCTGGAAAAACATCTTTAAAATATGGATAGCTGAAATGCACAATCCCTTATTATGAATAATAAAGAGAAAAAAATTCACTCCATTGGGATCCCTGTTACAGTTGTTTCCCAAGAGTCCATTAATAGGCTCGCCATAGAGACAGTCGAATGGCAAGTTGAAACTAGACTTAAGGCATTTCAGAACATCACGTGACAAATTTGAGAAGTGACAAGATAACATGGAAACTTCAGTACCAGAATATTTAATGTGAAACATGTGAAAGAAGAGAAAAAACACTCTTATGTTAAAGTTGAGATTACATTGGAGTGTGAATTATATATACCCCCATGAGAAACAACAATAAGGAAATTTTGTCTGAAATATCAATATTATACGTTACAAGCAATTTCCTTCCAGCAAGGTACCCACCTGCAACAAATCGGTGTGTCTTCCCTGTTTGTCATCTCAAGTTTATTTGATGTATTTAATACTACATAATAAGGCAAGGATAACCTTCCAGGAAAAGCTACACTTACCTTCTGAGCATTCTTATGTCTGGTATCCTCTCCTACCCAAGCCCTCGTCCAAAATTTGAAGTCACCATCAATTATCCATCAATTTTAGAACACTGAATATGGGATTGCCTAAGGTTGTTAAATATACCAAGCACAATATAGTTGGTTGCTTTAAAGATACTAAACACAGTATTTCAAATAAGGTAGTGAAGCAAAGGCCAGTTCAGTAACCGATCATACTTCAAATTTATACTCTTATACCAAAACACAGAGAAAGGAATGTACGAAGAATTTTGACAGATTCCTGTACATCAGCATCCTTTGCAGGTAAGTTACACAGAAATTATAAATTCTAAATCTTGTTTGAGAAGATAATGGTCCCATGAAGTGTGACAGAAAAATAATGCTTTTCACCCCAAAGTCCCAATGCCAAGTTATTCAGAATTCGGTCTTATTTTCAGAGGAAAGTACATGTTCATCGCCAATATTTATAGACCTTAAAAACACTTGCCATCATAGTAAGTTACATCTCTAACTAAAAGCACTTTGATCACTCCAGGAATTAAAGGTCCATCTGTTTTGCCATAAGGCCTTAGTGCTCTAATATACACCATGATAATAATTTAAATCCATCAATGTGTTTTATCAAGCCAAGAAAGTTCAGTCATTTACATCTCATTGAGTACGTGACATAACAGAAAGAAAACTGGCAGAATTTCTCAAAGGAAAGATTAACATCAAACTCAATCACATAATTTATTGATATGCAATATTTCAACCTTCATATACAATGTGAACTGTGGCCGGTACTTTTTACAAATTATGGCTCTAAGAATTGAATGATGAACACAATTGAAGTAGAACATCACAAGATTATGGTTGCTATAAAAGGTGATCACTGCAAAATCTGATTCATTTGCATAAAGAATAGTTTCATTCGATCAAGTTCTATACCTCGTACTCAAGTTGCCATCCATCACAGAGCAATTGGATGGACAGTTTCTCTGGCTTCTTCTCGATCATTTTCAAATATAAATTCAATACGCCCCATTTTCTGAAAAGTTCTCTTCCAAATAGGAAACTACCCCCAAAGTCAAAAACCTTTTCCAGAAACATAACTTTCCTTCGACTGCAGTTCTGAATTTCTAATAGCTATTCTCTCAGTCTGATAGAAATGATTTTCAGCTCCACAAACTGAGAATCACACACTAGAAACAATAAACACAAACTAAAACTACAGAACTATTTCACCCCTCAGGCCTCGGAGTTCAAATTCAGTGTTTTGACTGCTAAATGACGCAAAACAAACCAAGAACTACTAGGCCATTACAGTAATTCTCGCTAGATTGCACAAACTATTGGCATTTGGAAGCCTCTGAGTCCTATCACCCTAATACTCGACCAGAATGCAGCACAGGAATCAAATTGTATAAATCATCCAAATTTCTCTTCTTCTTTTTTGTCTATCACATTTCATTTATCATCTTGATTAGAGCAGGGCTTAGATTCTACATCCAAATGGGAGTTGCATTCATTAGAATAAAAATCATTCTTTTCAATAAAGACTCTTAACATCTCATAAGTAAAATTGGGGCTATTAGGATCACTCGTCTGTGACTCACCGCCTGAATCAGCAGTCGGCGGTCTCTTCAAGCACAAGTAACACCCTCCTCCTCCACCACCACCGCCACCACTTAATTCCCTTCTTCTCTCCGAATTTCCAGAAACCCCTTTAAGTTTCCTCCTCAACAACTTTCTTTTAACCTTCCTAAACCGAAAACAAGATACCCTTTTCCCCTTATTCTTTCCAAAATCCTTATTGTGATCACCTTCCTCTTCTGAATCATCCGTCTCCTTACCCCGACCGGCACCGACGCCGTCATGGTCATCATAGCCGCTGTCGCCTCCTCCTCCACCACCACCAACAGTGCTGCGTCGATTCTTGGTGGAAACAGACATAAAAATGTAAAAATTAAATCAAAGAAATTACAAAGAATAGGACCACAACCATGAATGTGGGGGGACCTGTGGTATATTAGGATATGACGTCTGTAAATACAGTGCTGCAGATAGTAGATGACGAAGAGTGTGTACAGGTGAAAGAGAAAAAAAAGTGTGAGATAAACTGGGAAGTTGATTTTGAATTGAATTGAATTTCTGAAACACCACACGGAAAAGAGAGAAAAAGGGAGGATTAGGAGTTGCAGGATATGGTTATTGACGCCAAACTTGTCGGGTTCGCTCACGGGTAACCCTTTAATTACTTGACAGGTGGTCCACATTCATTACGTGTTATTTCCTTTTTTTCCTTTTTATATTTCATGGTAGGGTATTTTACTATTTACTTATTTAGCTAGTATTTTGCGTTCACATGATTTAAGAGAGGACCATATTAATATAATATAGATAATCTATTTTATTTTAATATTAAATTATTTTCATTATTTAAATTTTATATTTATAATTAAAATAACTCATCGATTACCCCGAGAATTCCCTTATACTTGATAGGCTCATTGGAGTAGTTTAATTTGTGGAGAAATTCAATCATAATAGATTGTCTAGCTATAGTGGTGCAACGTATTTATTATTCATCTATGATTAATTTACGCTGTAATTAGGGGTGGGAATTCGGTGTTTCGGTTTGATTTTTTTAAATTTCGGTTCGATTTTTTCGGTTTTTGGTTATGAATAAGGGACATCAAACACCGAACTATTTTAATTCGGTTCGGTTTATTTATTTCGGTTATTCGGTTTTTTTGGGCTTGGTTGATGGACTTTTTTCTAGTTGTAAAATGGGCTGCATTTTAAATAAAATATAAATTATTTCAAGTTTTTTAATTCAAAATGATCTATTTTTAACTATTGTGAATCTTGCTTTTATTAATATCAATTATAAATTTATAATAAAAATTAAAATTTTATAAATCGAGTGGGGGAGTTGGGGAAATGGGGGTGCCGACGGCGACGGGCGGTCGGCGGAGAGAAGACGTGGCTGCCGGCTGGTGACCGGTAGAGTGGTAGTGCCATAGACCGTAGTGGTGAGGGCATGAGGCAGTGAGGCTGAGAGTGAGAGAGGAACGTGTTTCAGTGCTCTGTTTTCACTGAAGAGAGTATTAGGATTTAGGATAGGAATTTAGGATTTAGGGTTTTTAATTTTTATTTAATTTAATTATTTGTTATAAAAATAAAATAAAGTAATTTTAATATATATTCGGTTATCGGTTTAACCGAAAAATCGGTGAACCGTAACCAAAAAAAATTGAAAATCGAATTACGTTATAAAAAAAATCAAAACCGAATCGAAAAATCGAATTAATTCAGTCGGTTTGATTTTTTGATTTTTGATTTTTTTGTCCACCCCTAGCTGTAATAGGGAAAACAATAATCGAAGCACATTGTATAATACTCCTAAAGCTACATGAAGTTTCTTCTTCTTTTTCTTTTTTCTTTTTTGGGATTTTTAAAGCTATATTATTTCCATACGGTTCATTGAAAATAAATTCATAGAAATTGCAATTTTTTCATAAATTATTTTGGTACTTGAAAAGTAAATTAAATAAAAAGAATTTAGAAATACGATACTCACAAAATAGAAAGTGTTCACCTTCTTAGAAAATGAATAAAATTTAAGAATGTGTTTGATATGAAAAAACATATTTTCTTTCATCTAAAACACACCCCTAGATTATTTATTTTAATTAGGATTAGTTGATTCACCTCGTGAATATTTACTTTGAGGACTAATTAATCATATAAATAAATTATATAAATTGGTGTACAGAAATGAATAAAAACTAATTAGAATGTGTTTGATATGAAAATATATATATATTTTCTTTCATTTTAAAAAACATCCCTAGATCATTTATTTTGATTAGGATTAGTTGATTCACCTAGTGAATATTTACTTTGAGGACTAATTAATTATATAAGATAAATATTCGATAAAGAGTATTATATAAATTGATGTACAGTGAATATAGTGTAAATATAATTATAATGAATAGAATTATAAGGAACTAACTTTATTGATAGTTATGTTATACTATTCCTGTTCATAAAAGAAGTATACAAAACTAAAATCATTTCTATTTTCCATATGGAAATATTTTTAGTTACCACAAAAAAATATGACCATATATTTCTAACAACTTATCCCTTTCAGTGTGCTTGCTTATCGTCTCACCTTTTGCCTGAAATTCTAAACAACGTAGGAAAACCGTGTCCCTAGACCTAAAGCAAATTCCACTGAGGTTATACTACTATAAAACATTTTGTTTGATAATAATAATGATTCCAGTTGTTTCATTTGACTCGATGAGAAATAAATAAAATATTTCTTTTATTTATTGGTAGGCTTCAATAACTGTTAAAAATATATTTGTTAAGTTTACTCATAACAGGAATAAAAATATTTGGAATAATAAAATATAAAATTCATCAATAAATAAAAATAAATGAGTAAATTTGATCATTTTTTCTATTTTATATATTCTGAACCATAGTGCTTATCGATTGGTTCGGTCAGATATTATATATTATCGGTTTATTTTATCAATTTTGAATATGTAAATACGCTAAATTGAACCGATAAGATATTTATTATGGATATTCAATTACTCGATTTTTAGTCCTTAATAGTTCGATTTTTGATTTAACGTAAAAAAATGCTTCTCTATTTTTATTTTTATTTTTTTCTCTCGTTTTCATTTGTTCATATATACACTACCTTCATGTATAATAGTCAATGTACGCGCATACCTTACCACTACCACAGAGGTAGAGAGGTTATTTCCAATAAACCATCGGCTTTAAGAGAAACAAATCCAGCAACAAAATAACAACACATGAACACGAATTACAAGCATAAACAAATTAAAATAAGTTATTGCTAAAAAAAAATTCTAGATAAGTAGCATATTTAGATGTAGTAGCAAGATAGCAACTTCTTGAAAAGAAAAACAAGGCTAGTTCACAGCTTACATTGATGGGAAGAATTATACCAAGCCATCTATTTCAGAAAGAAGATAGCGGAACCAAGACAACATCAATAACACACATACACAAAAAAAAAAGAATTTGTATTTAAAATATAAAGCCACTATTATATAAGTAGGGATAAAAAAAATAATCTTAGTGCAATCTTATTGAGTTATCGACTCAATCATTAACTAAATCTTAAAATCGAAAACTTAATCGATAGCCTAATAAAAAAATTTACAAATTCATTTAAAAAATCATTAATCTAATAATTCAATCGATAAATTAATAACATTTGTTTCGATTCAATTTCTCCATTAAATAATTTTTGCACATCTCCTATTTGAGTCCTTTTTTAATTGATGAAACACACAGAATTATTTGACTTGCAAGTACCCGTCACCCCACCTAAATCTAGTTAAGTTGGCCAATTTTTAGCCCAACTTGAAAGAAATTTTAGGACATTGAAAGAAAGTTAGGGTCGGCTATGGCTATAAATTTTAGTTGAAAATAACTATTGAATTTCCCATACGAATTCAGCAATATGTTTTGTGACTACTAAATAATTTTGTTTGTTTCTATATAATAATTGTTTCTTCTTTCTTTTTTTTTCAGCAGTTTTAACTATTTCCCATAATGAAATTCAAGCACACTATATAAAACTCAAAGTCTCAAACTGACCCTATTCATAAAGGCCAATGCTAAACGAAGATTAATATGAGAGGGTTTGTTTTGTCCAATTAGAATGATAACCTCTATTTATTAGATTCACTGGTTCAAATTGCACTATTATGTGTTAAGTTCTAATAAATTTGACATGAAACTGGACCTTGTAACTATTTTTATATTAAAAGTGAAGATAAACACATTTAAAATTTTAGTAGAAAATGAAAAAAAAAAAAAGTATCATCTTAGCACACGGATAATTTTCTCTGTATCGTTTCTTTAAGATGTTTCCCTTTATACAAAAACAAAAAATTCTCTATAAGAACGCGGCTTCCTTTTCATAAAATATATTTCACCATCTTCTCATGGAAAAAAAAATTACTTGCATCAATTACAGTTAATTAATATTTATTTTTATTCACTTATTGCTAGTAATAAATTATAATGGTTTAGTATAAAGAGAAAATTTCATAAATGATAATAGTTTGAAATATAATTATTATTAGTAGTTACAATTTGCCTAAATAAAATTTATAGCTACTATTTTGAGGCTGAATTCAAACCTATTTGTTTGCTCAATTTTGTTTGATCTACTATAGATGTCCGCTCAACCTAGTTGTAATAATATATACAATTTTGTTGGATACATTGTATATGTTCACTCAACCTAATCGTATCAACACATATAATTTAGTTAGATACACTATATTCGCGCGCAAGAAAAATACATCGTATTCGACTTTGTATGAGTTGCACTAATACATACAGCACACTTCAATACACTTTACATTCATCACTCCAAAACACTACAAACACACAACATACACTTTATATACATACAATATACAATTTTATTTTTTAGTGTATGCACCACGAATGTATTATAAATGAATTTTTGATATATATATGCACCATTTATGTACACTTTTGATTGTATATATTCTTTTATTTTGACTGTAATTCAATGAATGTGTCATTGTTGATTGTTGATTATTGATTGTTGATACAAGAATATGTGTTAAAAGTCAATTTCTAATATCTGAGCAATGTAAGCACCGTGTATATAGCAAAAATAAACTTTTGATGTACATATTTGCGTTTAACTTGTATATGGATAGATCATCAGTTTTGCATTTTATATTTGATTTTATTTTACCGTAGAAGCATAATAATTAAGAGATTTGAAAATATTAAGAGAAAATCAGAGTGACGGAGAACTCGAATATAAAAGAAATAGAATGATTGAAACAATGCAAAAAATAGGGCTTCAAACATGAATGTGCACGTGTGTGGATATTTACTAGAAAACTCAAAGTGTAGTTATATTTAGTAAATTTTTAAAGACTATTCTTATGTATCCTAAATATAGCGTATAAGTTTTGAGTGATTAGATAACTCTTCCAAATATTGGTAGGTAGGGGGGCTCATATGGGGTTCGAAAGTGGACCCTAGCCAACCAAGTAGAATAGCTGGGTCGGCTAGTGATTGATGGGCCATGTTTATACCTTCTTTGCCGGACTGGGCCATCTTTATACATACAAATGTAAGTATGATTGGCGAGGCTTACTTGACAAGCTGGGCTTCGCTTTAGTTTTAGAGCCTGTTTGGATTGGTTTGTTTTAGATACTTTTAAGTTAAAATAATTTTTAAATATTTATATAGTGTTTGAATAAATTTAGAAAGTGGTGTGAAATATTTATTTAAGCTAAAATAATAAAAATAAATTAAAGTCATAAATTAGAAGTTCTAATTTATGATTTTAGGCTTGTAAGTTATACAGCAAAACAGGTTATTAGTTTGGTATGAAATAAGGCTGTAGGGCTGAAAAGCTTGGGCTTATGTTTGATCATAGGGATTCATTGGCACTACATGGCCATTTTTAATGTCACTGTTTAAATTCTGTTCCCATTAGTTAAATATGATAAATTCAGCCTTTAAAGGTGGTTGTGTAATTTTTCTTTCATATAAACTGAATCCACTTAACTAAAGAGCACAAAATTTTAGTGATGACCCCATTTGTACAAATTCCCCCGATCAAAGAGGCCATTCACATCAGTATTTTATGATTTGTTAATAAAAGATTCTGCAGAACTTTCCGTTGACATTGAGTGGTGGACTTGGTTAACTAAAAAAGCCTAATTAGCCCACTCTAACGCTCATCTAAGAAAGTGTCTTTTCTCAATGCTCAAATCAAGTACTGTTTAAAATATAAATCTTTTAAAATATGTTTGATGGGTTCAACGAATTACCAAGTCGTAATAAATAAAATTGGAAGAAGTTGAAGCTGGTCATAATTTTAAAATTTAAATATAATGGATATAACATTATATTTTATACAGGTTTGGTGGCTTCAATACCTAACACTCAAGTATAGCGGAATATAAGTTTGTAATGTACTACTAATAAATGTGAATTGATTTTTCGGGTAATTACTCAATTAATAATTATTATCTTCAAAAATCACTTTTGTTCTTTGATTCCAATTTTTTGAAAGTCACCCTTGTATTTGATTTCAATTTTTTTTTTTACTTCGACTTTTCTACTTCCATTTTGGATAGTAGAAAAATATATATTAATATAATAAAGAAAAAGGAAAAAGAGAGGATAATAGAAAAGAAAGACGAAAAAATAACAATTATATCTCGATATATAAGAAATGCAGCACACAAAGGTGAACTTACGATTTAAACTGTATGGGATCTAAATTTTAAAACAATGATATTTAATTTGGTGTTAGAAATGAATTCTGAATTTAATCTTTATACATAATTGTATAAATATTTTTAATATAAATACATGATTAAGATTTAGACTTAAACTACTGGTTGAGCGGATCCAATATGTTAGCTTTTGGCTCCGCCCCTGACAGCATAATCTTATCCATGATAGTGTTATCTGTGTTTAATAAAAGGCTCATTTGTGTTGACATGAATATACATAGAATTTAACTTTTATACACCGATAATATGTAAATAAATTTTTATAGCATCAGTATAGCAAGTTATTTACTGTATTTTTTAGGTTAACTAGAACAAGTAGTACTATAAATTAAACTGTTAACTTATGTTGTAGGTCTCATCTTAGTCTGATGGTTTTAAAAAATTAAACAGTATCACTTACAAAAGATAAACTAATATGTTAAAGAAACGACTGTTATGATCACACCTAGTTGTAAAGAAAGATAACGAGTAAACATTAGTTTTTGAAAATTGAACTGGTCCCCTGTTTTTGCCCTCTGTCTACTTTTTCAATCAATTAAAAAAAAAAAACTTGACCACCTTCTAGTCTGGTTCCTTTCTCATCATCATATAAAGAAGAAATCACTTAAAATCCATCAAAGTTAAGTGCCTCATCAGGTTGATCATATTTGAGTTTGATGAGAAAAGGGTCAAGAAAAATGTGGTGGGTGGTGCCATCATGTACAAGCAGATCAAAGAGCTTCAAAACTCAACCAATACTTGATATTGAAGAGATACTGAAGATGAAACTCGAAACGATTAAAGAAGAGCCAGAAATCTCTGAAGAAAATGGCAAGTTGACGAAGACGAATACTATGAGCAAGAAATTAGTGAAGAAGATTCAGCTCAAAGTCAAGAAGGGTCGTATTTTTCCGCCTAAATTTAGCCTTAAAGAATGTTATGTTTTGTTCATGACTGGTTTGGCTACCAAAGGTGCGTTAAATGGTCTTCCCAGATATTAACATTACTATTGCTGTGTTTTGATGATCAATCAATATTCAAGCTCAGCGGGATTGTGAGTTCAGTTGGAGCTATTACTTTTTATTCGAGTTACGTATGCATATGAAAAAAAAAAATTTAAATGTATGCATATCATAAGTTTATTATGAATTCGCTGACTTTAGATCCTAAATTTGTCTAGGTTAAAGCTATTGTTCATTTCTAAGTGGATGTATAGTTTCACTCAATCTGGTTCTTTTATTATTTTTTTTTCTGCTTTTATTTATCTGTAGTTTTGTACATCTTCAATTTCTAAATTGCCTGCTGTACTCATTAACATTGAGAGATCCACTTTAGATTTTCCCAAGCCCCTCAATTAACTTACTTTTGCTGCCAAGTTCCCCATAGTATTGATTAACTTATTACAATTTTAACAATGACGTGTCGAACTTTTAGATTAGTTTTATTGCTTAGAGTTTCCATGCAATGCAATAGATGTGGATTCGTTTGACACTATTCTATTTCCTTTCTTGTTCTCATATGTACTGTAATAGATTTTCGTTTTTGTAAAAGTGAAATTTTATTTGAACATCAACCGAAATATTGGTTGGAATATTGATGAATATGTATTTCAAAAGTGCTGTTTTTCAAACCACTTACTATAAAGTTTTCCAAGTGTCAATTTTCAAAAGCATTTCACTAAACTTTCAAAATTTTCAACTTCAATTCAAGTGTTTCCCAAACACAGAGAGATATTTGATTTGAAATACATAAAATGTAATTACAAATTAAGTTATATCATAGAGGTGTGCGCTTAGAACGATTTATTCCTTTTCTATAATGGGGCTGTGGAAGCAGGGGTCAGTTAATCATCACCTCTCATGCCAATCAATCAACTACACAAATTCCAAATTACTAGTTAATACAGATTATGTTTGGTATCAATTTCAATCCTTATGCAACAGTCACCAAAAAAAGAAAAAAACACTAAAACAGGCATATCTGCAACCAAGAAATAAGTGGCATAATAATTAGGTCCATTCCATTTCCCATACTGCTATGCTATTATGTTCCCCTTTTGCATATCTGCAAGGAAGGGAGGAAAAGATAAAATAATGAAAAAATAGAGGGAGCACGAAGACAAACTTATCCTTATCAGAATGAAGTATTTGTCATTTGAGTCCAGAAAACCTTGACAACATGGGCCAAGTGACTAGTGTCATTTACAATTCTCACAAAATCATTTGATTCTGCTTTAACTCTTGCCAAAGAAATTTGGAACACTAGAAAATGGTCTCACAACCACTTTGTCACAAAGATATCATCTAAATTATTCATGTTAAAGCCCAATAAACTTAGTTTTTTTGAAAATCCAACTGGATCCTTCCAATTCAAAACAACCTTTAGTCAAAAAAGGGCTATTGAATTGAAGACAATCGTTGATCTCGTATGGTAAAGAAATGGATTTCGGGGCTAACTCAACCTCAAAAGCTAGCTTGTCCAAATCCATATAAAGAGTCCACATGTCCTATTGACCACCAATGTGGAATTTTTTTCATTCTTCAACACATATGTATTCCTAAGCTACTTATATAATCCTTGAGTCATATACACATCTTGCTTCTACTTGATTTGGTCCTAAATCATTGCCAAATCCATCTAAATCGCTGTCATTTACTTTTTAATTGAAGTGGTTATCAATAAGCGTGGAAATTTGACTCAAAATTGCCGTAAACTTCTTTTTCTGTAAAAATAAATAAAAATAAATTATATTTAGAGGTTGGGAAAAGAGAAATGGGAAGAGAATTGCAAGGTGGAGAATCAAATATTCATTGACAAGATGAAAAATTCAAAAAAACTTTTCCTCTATTCTTTCCTTCTTTTCTTGAAAGAAGTTCAAATATAGCTACTTCATTCGAGATATCAAAAAATTAAAAGGGGCTGGGGTGGGGGGAGGCCACGAGAGGGGGAGGGGGACAGAAGATCTTTTGTTTTGTGTGAAATAAATATTTTTACACGAGTTTAAGCTATATATACATCAGTATAAAAGGTTTTTTTTAAAAAAAAATTATATTATTAGGTTTTAAAAATTAAATAATAGTTCAAAACACATTTGAAATATTCTGTTTTTGTGAATTTTATATTTGAACTATTATATGTTTATATTTTTTATTTAAACTATCACAAACTATTTATCATAATATACCTTGATTAATATCTGATTTTGCATGGAGTACTCACTTTTTCCTTTTCTTTTTTTGGTTTAAAAATGGTGTCAAATAACACTCCACTCGAATAATTTAAGAAATTAATTGTTTTTTTCTTTTAACGAGAGATAATGGTAAAAAAACAATTTGAAATAACTTATTTGTTAGTATTTTATTTGAACTATCAGGTGTTTGCATTTCCTAGTTGAATTATCGCCTACTATTTATCCAAAGTTCAAAACACACTTCAAAATTAATGAGTCAGCTGCCACGTGAACGAAATTTTATGGACAAATTAAGTTGACATGCGCCTTTTGGCGATTATTTTCAAACACTTGATCTAGTCAGCTTCAGTTTATTTTTTGATAAATAGTTGGTGATCATTCAGGTAGGAAACGCAAACATCCGATAATTTAGGTATGAAACTCGCAAAAGCATGATACTTTAGGTGCTTTTATTTATTTATCATTATCTCATTTAAAAATAATATTTACGTGTAAGTCTCCTTAAAATATTGAATTTGTAATCTTGAAAATAGATAATCTATTTGTCCTTATTTATATCACACACTTTCCTTTTTAGTCAGTTTCAAAAAAATTGACACATTTCTATATTTAGTAATAATTTAACTTTAAAATAATTATTTTACCTTTAATGAGATGATTTATAGTCACAAAAACATCTATGACTTGTTTTAGATCATAAATTTCAAAAATATTCTCATATTTTTTAAACTTCGCGTCTAATCAAAGTAATAAGACATATGAAGTAGGTTACTTGCAATAGGTAAAACTGATTCGATGATGCAAATTTTTCTCACAATGTGACCGCGGCGTGTATAACTTAAACTCTTTCCAAATGTACGATGTGTGAAAAAAGAATGAAAAATATCTAGGTCTTGAATGTATCCATACCCTGTTATGATCTGAAATATAGAACTGCAGTTACACAGAGACACCCTTTTTTAAACATTTATAACTTTCCACTCTCTTGTAATATTGATAAGAGAATGATTTTCCAGAAAAGAAATGAGGAAAATTCCAGAATGAACTCTTCATGTAAATCAGAAAAATAGGGTTAATGGATGTCCCTATGAAAAGAAATTCCTTGGGCATTTTACAGGAGGGGAATGAGTGAGGACAGGGAGTCCCCATTGACAAGACAATACAAAAGCAGGACATACGTCTTCCATATTCTTCATTGTTTTCACTATCTCCCCATAAATCCTAGCAACCCTCCTTGGCAATACTACCAAAGAAGAAAATGCCTTCCAATTCAACTTTCTAGACCTTGATAACTTGAAACCTCTAAATCTTCCATTCATTTTCTTGATAAGCCAGCACCTTCTAGGCCTTATTGCAATTTCCCTTTCTTCAATCCCAACAAGCCTCTCATATCTTCCTTGAAACCCCATCTTCAAAACCAGCAGCAAAATTTAAATTGATTCTTGGTCTGTGCAGAAACTAACATTCCCCTCAAAGTATTTATAGAAGGATTCTTGGTCTAGCACATGGAGAATCTTGATCTTTGTATTACTTCAAAGAGGTAGAAACTAACATAAAAGAACAGTTTTTTTTAGAACAGAGTAAGGTATACTACTAACTACTATGTAGGTTGCATATATATAATTAAGAAAAGATGCTCTCCTATTCATTTGGACACATGGGTAGCACAATGGGTTTCAAGTTTTAAACTAACATAACAGCTCAATGTTCTGCAATAGCCACTCATCCTCTCTTACAGAGTTTTGTTTGTTTCTTTTGGTAGTGTGATTAGCAGATGAGATGAATGGAATATTGTTTGTCATGTGCAATGATTATTGTGGAATTTTTTTTAAAAAAAAAATGGAATGCCAATGATTTATTTGGAAGATGTGGAATTTCTGCAGCTTTATATTCAGAAACAAGACAAAGATCTAGTCTTTTTTTACATTTTTTTAAATGTATATGACAGAGTTTAGTTTGGAAAATTTTAGTGTATGGACAGAGATTGGTCAAGGCCTAAGAGCTAATCAATCTATTTTCAATAAAACAATATATAGATCTTCTAAATGTTGTTTAGTTTAAGGGATTCACTTCTAGTTAAGACTAATAATGTAATTGAGGCCTAAATTACATATGCAATGTATGGATTAAAAGGTCATTAAGTATTTAAGCTGTCCTAATTTGGCTATTTGAACTTAGTTAATCAAAGGCAATTTTGCTGTAAAGGTTAAATAGCCTTAGCTAAGATACAAACTATGGGATCAAAAATGGTCTTACGTTAGCTAGAAATAGGACTGTGGACACAAGAGTATAGTGAAAATGTCCAAATTAACCCTTTACTATGGCAATTTTTAAAATTACAATCTATTTATATTTTTAATTTGATCCTAATGAAAATTTAGCCGGAATGAGAATTTTTAGGCCAGTAGAAATCTTGACAACTATGGTTTTCACATGTCAAAATATTTCTGAAAAGAAACCAAATTTTCTCCTCTAGATTTAAAAAAAAAAAAAAATTCCATCATTAAACTTTAGTTAAAATTTATCTTTTATTTCTTAAGCCCTTTGGAGCTAGTGATAAAAGCAAAAAGAAAGAAGGAAAATGCAGCTAACTTTTCGCTAAGGTATATTTGACTTTCATCATCCCAAATGGGGAGATTTTCCCATTCGACGATCTTTATAATTGTATGGGGGTAAAAGTCAGATTAAAAGTGTGGACGAATCAGAGAATAACATGTAAAAAATAGAATATGTTAAATTTAATTTAGTGATAATACACATTGAATATCTCTCCTGTCATAATCGGTAGAAGTAATTGCATTTGCAGAAGACTTGAATTCAGGAACATTTGAGTCTAGTGTCACGCCCCTGAGTCCGTCTAGCTTCAGAACCACGAGATCAGATACCAAGCTGTGACTGAACATGATAAGACCAGCCTCAACTATTTTTGAAAGATTCGTGATCCTCCCCAACTGTTATGGAAGAAGGGAGATTCTCGATCGTGGAAAAAGACGAACACAAAAGTGAGTAAATGAGAGTCTTTGTGGGTTCCAATTATGCAAATAGTATTCCCTGAGATTTAGTTATAAATAGTTTCTTATTCATTTGTTATAGGACATCTAATTTTTCACCGATTCGCCAGCATTATTGTATTCATATTTTACAATCTCAAGCTGTTTAATTCTTCGGGTTAGAAGAATAATACTACCAAATTATTCTGATGATGTTGTTAGCTATCAACATCGTAACTTAGACTCATTCTCTTTGCTTATCTCATCATTTCATTCAATTCTGTCTGTATAATTTCATAATATTGTTTTATTCATATTATCAAAGCAAGTTAAAATAAGTAGATCATGTCTTTTTGATCATGTTTATAAATTTAACTGTATCAATTTTAAGGTAAACAATAATACAGTCAAAGACATCAATTTTCTCCTATTTTTCCCAGTAGGCAATAGGGATCTCTTAAACCAGGTATGAACACAGTAAGCTGTAACTCTGTAAGGCAGCTAGTTAATTATAGGTATTTAATTAACACAACTTTGACCATAGAAAAAACACGCCATTAAGTTACTGTCCTTGTCCATAATGTAGAATACAAACGCTGCTTAATACAGCCCAGCTAGTGTAGAGCAGTTTCTATACCTATATTATTATTATTATTTCTTGTCAACTAGTTTGATTTGATTATTTATATTAAGTCTATATATGTGGCAGTAATATTTGGTCAAAGTTACACTCTGTATCATGGGCCTCCTCAAGTTAATAAAAAAGGTAACTAATTCTTGGCCGTTTAATAGGCTGGCTAGTAAGTTACGGTCAAAACTTTATTATAACCCTTATTTATTATAATAATATTTTATTAAAATAATTTAATTTTTTTATATATAATTAATTTTTCATATTATATATATTGTTTTATAATATCAGTAATATTTATTATGGGGTAACTATAACAACTATATTCTAAAATACTTTTTAAGAAAAATATTGTATAAAATAATAAAATAAATTATAGTAATCATTATCAACATCATGCACATAGTAAAATTAAATTACGAATATCTAGAAGAAAAACAGTTGTATTTAAATAATGTCCCTCAGTTATGGTCATAACTTCACAGAATAGACTATTGATATTTTTTTTCTTTTGGGGTTTAACCTTCATTACTCTTTTTATCTTTTTGATTAAGTTGGTTAATAAATATATTTCTTCTTTCTAATAATCAAATTACTAAATTAATCTTTTACATATTTTTATTTATAAGAATTAAATAAAATCTAAACATTAAATATTAATATACAGGTAAAACAACACTATAACAGTGTTGACATTTTCAAACAAATGATATCACTTTAACAAAATTTAACGCATATTGTGGCATCTAATCTTTTGCATTATGCGACCATTGTGGCATTCACTTGTAAATCGCCAAGAAATTGAAGGAATACCTTTGAATTTTTTTAATCTTTTATTTCCTTTTGTCTTTTATTTCAAATTCGTTTGAGCTGAACTGTAATCAGAAGCAAACCTCAGCTCATTTGATTGCCTGAACCTGGTTCGAGAATTGAAAATATTCTTAACCACTTATAATAAGATTGAATTAGGAGAACTTTGCTCTATTATTATGATCAAATCCGTAAGTTATCGCCAGATTAAGATAAAGTAAACTTTATTTAGGAATAAATAATCAAAGAATGAATAGCTAGCATACTCACACGTGTCTACAGTTAGATCATCATTATTGAGACTCCAAATAAATATTGTACAAGAAGTCATTAGAGACAGCATGCTTGCATCTTGTTAATTAAGTATATATACACCAGCTGTAATGGAGTACTCTATTAGATTATTATATATGGAGCCCCGTCATACTATAGTCACATGGACTGCTCACTCATCTCTTTTGCTAAAACGGATACTTAATTTTAATTATTCAAATTAACTTTATTTGTTTTTTAAATTTGAATCTTAATTATTAAATGTGGTTAGTTTTTTATTTTTTATTTTTTTTATTTTTAATGTTTCAATCTTTGAATGAGTTTGAATAAATCCGAATGATTAAGATTTGTAATAAATTAAATCTTAATATTATTAACATGTCTATTTAAATATTAATTTCTATAAAAATGGTAGATCACCAATTCCATTCATTCATTGGTATCGTTATTTCTCACCATTATCAATTATGAACGATCACCATGTCCAACCACCATTTCTGTCAATCGATCGCTACAATCAGTTGTCGCTATCATTAGCCACCGTTTATAATCACCACCACTAACCACACCATTATCACAACAACTATATAGCTATCCGCCAACAATCACCACCATCAGTCACTATTCACCATGTTATATATCGTCAGCTTACTATTATTATTTATTTTCAACGTTAGTCATCACTATCATCCACCAAGCTATCAACTGCTGCCACCATAACTTCTAGGGCCAACCAACATCACCACTAGTTACTATCCACAACCCACCGCTATAGCCAATACCATCCCCAATCAGCATCCATAGTCAGTATCACTGTTATCATTACTAGCACCCATCATCATGTAATTTTTAAAAAGAATATTTTATTGATAGAAAGTATTAGATTAATTTAGTACTTATTAATTTTATATTTATTGTTTTTAAGTAAAAAATAAATTTCATATATTCAGATGTTAAAAAAAATAAATAATCTTAATTATGTAGTATTCATATTTTAATACAATATCATAACTAATATTCAGAAGTATATTCAAATTCAAATATCTAAATTTTAATGTGCATCTTTATATTTAAATTCAGACATCTTAATATAAATTAATGAGGCCTTAATTATGGATTTGTGGTGGACTTAATTAAAATATATGATAACAAGTGTATACCAAAAGAAATTAATATTTAATACATAAAACAAGGGTCCTTAGCTCAGTGGTAGAGCATTTGACTGCAGATCAAGAGGTCACCGGTTCGAACCCGGTAGGGCCCTTTTTTTAAATTCTATTTTTTAAGCTCAATCGTGAGGAATGTGCTGGAAGTCAAACTCACTAGTCACTAATATTGGTTTCATATACAAATCAATCTATAATTACAATCGATAATATTGGTTTGATATACAAATCAATCTATAATTACAACCGCTAATATTGGTTTCATATACAAATCAATCTATAATTACAATCACTTTTTGAATCAAACCAAAACAAATCAGATTTTGTCGGACTTTCCCATGGATTTGGTTTAATTTGATTCTTCTTGAACACCTTTTACTTATCATGATTAGACTAGATAAGTTTGATATTTAGGAATAGAAAAACTTTTAGGAGAAAATACCTTTTATTTTAACTGATTTTATGTAACATGAATTTGAATTAGTCAGGTTAGTGAATACAAAACATCAAATGACTATATCAAAATAATTAATATATGCTAAAGGTCAATTTTATGTGATTAATTACTTGATTAATTTAGGAATAAAAGCTAAATTAAGATGTGATGTCAGCCTATATTTAATTATCAAATTTTCACACAAAGGACATAAAGGTAGAAAGACCAACAGACTCATGAGCCATGACAACATGGTTCAAGTTATGATATATTGAACTATGTTCTTCATGATTTTTCTTATTCGTCTCACGTTTCTTGTCTTGAATTATTCAAATTCCTAGAATCAAACCACTGTCTGATTAAACAATTAATTGCAGGCCATGCACAACTACTAGTAATAATATAACTAATTATTGCAACAAAACAATCAATTAGTTCATTGCTTCTATGGAATTTTTTAAAATAAAAAAATATAAGGAGTAGCGTAAGAAAATCAAAGAAAGAGAGAGTTAAGGAATTAATAATATAATGAAAATAATTGGCATGCAAAATGCAAAGGAAATTTTGAAACGAGAATGTCAACATCACAGTCCCCTCAAGCTTTTGTACGTGGAACGGTTTGGTATAAGCTAAGCCTTAAAAAGTCTTATCATCTTAGCTTAGCCTTAAGTAAATAATGCTACTAGTTATAATTGAGATAGGTCAAAACCTTATGATATATAATAAAGTCATGTGCATGATGCACCATGTGATATTACCCGATCTACTTCCTACTCTTTTTGTTTCAAAATAAATAATATTTTAATTTTTTAATTTTATTTCAACATAAATGATATTTTACATAATTAAGAAGATTAATAATGCTCTTTCAATTTTACTCTTATTTAAATCGAGAGAGTTTTTACATCACCACAAAAATACTAAAGAATTACATCTTTTTCAAGATATTTATTAAGGGTAAGTAGGTAAAAACATATTTTACTTATTAGAAATAAATAATTTTCTCAAAAGATGTATCCAAACTAAAAATATCATTTATTTTAAAACGGAGGGATTACAAAATAACCTAAAGAGTTCTAGAAGTTCCACTGTAGTCCAAGCCCTACTAAATGTAAATTAATTATACAAAAGATTTCACTATTTGAATGGTAATTGCACTGTAAACATCAAGTATTTGTAATTTGTTTGATATATATAAGACATAACTTAAGTCGGACTAATCTTGTGGTTATGCCAACTTTAAAGTGTGACAAGTAACCATTAGCAACTGAGTGAACTACTGCCTCGTGTCACTGTTATAGAACAGAACTGCGGATTTGCTCAGTTTTGTCGATAATATTGTTTATACAATATTTCCAATTTTTTTGTGTTCATGTCATAGTTTTTAAAAAAAATATTTTTAAAGAAAAATACTAACAATAATAATTTATTTAGTGTAATTCCACAAGTGAGGTATGGAGAGGATAGAATGTACGTAGATCTTACTCTTATCTTTGTGAGATAGGAATATTATTTGGAATAGATTTTTGGTACAGAAAAGTGTAATAAAAAATAGAATAGACGAGAAAATAAAGACAACAGAATATCAAAATAAACAAAGCAAATAAAGTGATGGTAAAATTGAAGAATATTGTACTATGTGAATACTAGGTTTAGTAATAAGACTACTAAAAAGGAGATGGCGAGACGAGGAGACTAGCTCTCCGTCTCTTCTTTGTAAAAGTATTCCAACACATGGCTACCTCCTACTTTTCTACCCTAATTATCAATCCTCAAACCCTCTTATTCAGGGTTATGTTTTGTTTAATCACCTCCCCTAATTTTATCTTATATTAGGTCTACCTCCGCCTCTCCTAAAACCTGTTACAGTCAAACTCTCACACCTCTTAATTGGTGTCTCGCACACCTCCTTCCTCTTCACATGTCCCAAATGACCTCAGCTAGCTTTCGCCATCATGTCCTATATAACTTTATTCCTAATCATGTCTCTCATAGTATTTCCACAATTCCACCCAAGCATCCTCATCTGTACTATCTTTATCTTCTGAACTCTGCCTCATACAATAGTGCAGGTCTAACCACCACTCTGTAGAACATACTTTTAGGTATTAGTGTCACATTCTTATCACACAGTATCCCTAATGCGAGCCTCCATTTCACCCGGTCTGCTCGAATATGATGAAAATGAGGAATATTTTAGGAAAATAAGTTCCTTAAAAATAAGAAAAATGTCTTCCCTAGTGAAAGAAGGAAAAACAAGTTCGACAAGTGGCATTTCATATTGATTGTATCCTACCCACACTCCAATACATCTTATCTTCACCCCACCCCAGTTCTCATCCCCATCACCCTACACCCCTGCACCAACCCTCACTTTCCGTACTATTTGTCTTAGATTATATATAAATATTTTTATTTACGTAATAAATATAAAAAAATAAATAAATAACTCACTTATTTTTCTAAAAAATAACACATATTAGGTTTGTTATTGTCTTAGGTATTTGTCAAATCGACCCTTATAAGGTGAAAGTACGATGGCTGAATTGGGATAGAAAAATATAAATATTTCAATTATATACCATTTGATAACCAATCTAAGTCACGTAAAATATGTTTGGTCAAAGCAATAAAGTAAAAGTAAAAGCAACAAATTGTGCACACGCAATTTGGATGAGAAAAAGGAAGCTAAACATGGACAAATGACACCACCTCACTTATGTCCTTAGAGTTTTTTTTATTTTTTATACATATGGGACAAAAATGAATTGACGCAAATGAATGCCAAGAAATCAGCTAAAAAGCAATTCAAAATTTGAACATCTAACATGCACAAGACTTACGTTACATACCCCCTACGGATGTGTAAAGTAAAAGTCACAGCTCACACTCTTTATCCTTAATATCCTTTTTTTTTTCATTTTCTTTTTAGTAACTATGGAATTTCAGTCAATTTAGTTTAATTATTACAGCGGATATTTGTTATATATCTTCAGCTGATATATTGGATAAGTTTTTCTATCAAAACATCAATCTATGAAAATAATTTAACTATTACCCATATAATATTTACTTATTTTGTGGACCACTAGGCTATGCTAGCTTTTTGGTCTTACTTACCTTGTTCAACGTTGTATACTAGTACTCCCTTCTTTATCTTTACGTATCTAAGTATTAACTTGGTATATTTCTTAAGAAATAATAAAAAAAAAATAATTTTATTATTTTGATCTTTAAATATAATAAATTTAATACTTTAAAAAATTATATTTTGTTAAACGATTATAGTCGATAATAAAAGTATGTTAGAAATTAAGTAATAAACTATGTCTTGATTTTTAAATCCGATAAATAAAAATGACCATCTATTTTAGACGGTGGAATGAGTACTATTTTACTTTCCATAAACCCAATGTTCTTTAAATGTGGGTCTTATTTTCTTGAGAAAGTTAGTTTCAAATATGCATGTATCTCGTTTTCCTCTATTCTCAACTTCCCAAGTGGAAAAAGGCCCAGAAAAGAAGATGGGTTTGTGTGATGAATGTCTCCCTTTGGCTTCAACCATGGCAGCTTTCCCTAAATTTATACTAAAAATTTTTACAGAAACGTTTAGAAAAAACCTAGATTCATGTGCAATCTTCCAAGAGTAATTAATGCAGAAAACCTGCCAAATTGAACTAACAGTTGGCAACTTGGGCATCAATCTTTTTCTTGATTCTTCAGCTTTTACAACTAATTATCACTTATCAATTCTGCACAATGACATTCCATCCATGATTAAATAATCACCACAACTACTCTTTACAGACCTAATTTTTATGGGAACTCTAATTTCTTCTAATATTAGTTCATAGGTAAACACAAAAGTCAATAATCCTAACTGCATTCAATAGGAAAACAATATTTAACATACATATCTTGTACAAATGAGCATCTTAAGAAAGCTTACTGTTATGAAATTACAGTCTAGTTTCATTTTCCATTCAAAATTATGTGATATCAACCAAAAAGAGAAACTTTATTAAGTGATAATTTATAAACCAAAAAATTAGTACTACTACTATATATGCATTTATTTTTTTGTGGTCCTAGAGCGTTAGGCTTTTAAGAAGATTTCAGATTCTTCTCATTCTTTACCTACTTTTTCTTTCAAGTTGTTTTGCTATAACTAATGGTATCATCTTCCAGAGCAACCAACGCTGCTACAGAACAATACATGTACATGTACAAGAATTAAATCTACTCATGGACTCCTCATATTATATTTATAACACACCAAACTATTCACTTTTTTGACTGCCCATTCATCTGATTTAAACTCTGAATTAAATACTAGAATATTTTTTAAAAAAAAAAGAAACTGATACCATCAATTTTGACTAGACTAATAGATATGTATACATACGTAAAAAAGTAACTGGAGAAAAATCAAATCACCAGAGAAATCAAGATTTGGGCATGTTATGTTGTTCACATGCTGGCCCTTTTTTTCTCCTCCAGTACTAAAGTTAAAACACAACCCATTACATAATTAAATCCTAAATAAGCCAAAAAGAAAGAAAAAATACTTAATTATCCTACCAGAAACAATAAGATGAGCATCCAGTAGTACTATTACAATAACTTGAATTCTGAAGTCGGCGAAAGAACCTTCTTCTTCTATAACCAAAGATGCCATATTTGAGCCTCAACCAAACCAATTTCCTGATTTTTCTTGCTGATCTGAGCTTTACCCAGATGACCCTTTTCACTCTAAAGAAAGATTTCTTGATCCTTTCACTCACAGTCTTCTTCCTGCTGAATTGGTAGCTTCTCAAGAAAAGCTGCCTCTTCTCTATGTCTGTGTACCCTGTTTCTGTTCTGAACATGTTCACTGCTCCAAAAGACATCTGTTTTACAGCCATATTATGATCCATACATATACAGATATACTGGTGTCTGTATATATATGTTGAGAGAGAAAGTAAGAGAGAGTTAATTTGTAGTGGAAGAAAAGGGGGGTAAGGGTATATAATGGTCGAGATTTTAGGGAAGAGGGGGATTGGTTGGAGTCTGAATGCTCTGTTTTTTTAGGTCATGCTCTGTATTAATGTTGCTCCACAGACCATATAACGCCGTCGTAGGGATGTGCCTTGATTTTATAGTAATACCATTTTTTTTTTCCTCCTCTTTTTTACTTTTCCCGTACGTGATTGACCTTTTTTCCTTTTTATAATCTTAGCAAAGGATATTAATTGTTTTTTTCAACTAATCGTGCCATATTTCCATTCGATAAATGTTGACTTAATTATTTTATTAGGTGCTCGTGTCAATTTGAGTGATATTATTTAAATTTTAAAAATTAAAATAATTTTATTATTGTAATATTTTTATATATTTTTTAAATATTTAAATTATTAATTATTATGATTTATTATATTTTTTAGGAAGTTTTTTTAATTATGTTCACTAAAATTTAAATAGGTAGGAAATCTCATAATATTTCTCTATTGACTTAATGATTTTCTAGCTTAAGTTGTTGAAGGTGTGAATAAAATCTATTATTAATAGCTTAAAAAAATTATATATATATTGTATAATTGATATTTTAATAATATGAACATTTTTTAAAAATTGTGCAAACTTAATTTAAAATAAATAATATTATATCATGCAAAAATTATTTTTTAAATTATTTTAGCTCCAACACAAACAAGGAAAAATTATGTCAAACTGGTCTTCTTATTTCCTTTATAACTTTTTGCAGGCTGTTTTTAAGGAGGTCACGGGAGAGTTGAGGGTGTCGTGGGAAATTGGAGGAAGTTTTGGAGAGAGAGTCACGTGACCTGGAAGGGGTATGTTTTTGTATGTTTGGCAATTTGAGCAGTTAGGATCTGTTTTTTCTATTTCAGACGTGGCATAACTCGCCACGTCAGTTACTTTTGACTTTCTTGATTTTGCACCTTTTTCTTTTACTATTTTTATTTTCTTGTGGCCATGCTTTGGGAAAAAAGTATAGTATAAAATTTGGAGTAATATATTTTCCTTGTTTTGATTTATTGCAAGAGTAATGAAAGCATGATATAGGGATCTTCTCCCATTTAATTTTCTTCATTTATTCAAAGCATGCAATTTGAGAATTACACAAGATTTTTCCAGTATTTACATTTGTTGCACAATAAATGTCCTAGTCTTTCAAATTAAGTTTTTATTTTCTGTTTGATCTGTTCGATTTTGGTAACACATCCTTATGATGAGGGTCTATTCGGAATAGTCTTTTTCTTTAATAATAATATAAAATATATTTATTTTATAATTTTAAATTTCACTTATGAAATTATATATACTAAATATGTTATTATTATTGTATTTTCAATTTTATTTAGATTTATACTTACTCTTTGACTTTTGTGGAAAGATTCTTAATTAGAAAGCAAAGTAGGAGTTTTGACTAAAATTACTAATATGAACAAGTTGTTCTTATTATGGTAAATTATTTGATTGTTAAACTTTATTACCTTATATACTTGATTATTATTTATCACTCTTTTTTTCAATTTTAGAAAATAATATTTTTTTTTCTATATATAAATAAATAACAAAGAATTTCAAAAAAAATATCGTAATATTAATGAAGTATGAAAAAAAATAGACCCAGGTTAATAATCTAGACTCTAAGGATAAAATAGGCTTAAGTGAGAATGAGGTTAGAATATCTACAGTACAAAGTTGGTGGGTGAGGTTTGATTTTTAAAATCAAAGTTTTGAGGATGTAAATAAATTTCACTCACTAAATGAAAAATAATTTTAATTTAATGTATGATACTAAATTTTACTACATAACCTAATTGTTATAATTCTACTAATAAAACTCGAGCATTATGTGCAGAATTTTAATGTGATAAGAGTTTTAAAAAGTTTATCTCAAACAAAGATTAGTCGTATAAAGTATAAAGACCAATCATATTTATAATTGTAATTAGATATTGCAATTATTATTATTAGGATAAGAAGACAAAAGGATTCCTTAAACCCACTGAGCTCATATGTTTCTTGCAAGAAATAATACAATGTAACATAAGATAAGGTGGCGGCCAGGAAACTTATAGCAAGTCAAGAAAGACAGTTTGGAAAAACAGAGAATTCAGAATTTTATCACATGAATAGGTGTAACCAATCCCTTACATTTGTGGTTTATATCTTCTAATACAATCATTTACAGCAAACAAAATACTAAACTTGTACACAAAGGATATTTCTTGAATCAAAATCACATAACTTTGTTTGGTCATTTCAAAGTCATAATATAATAACCAAATGGCCACGATAGCCTGAATATGTCACTTCAGATCCTAAACCTAAGCAAGCTCATCATGTATAAACAGAAAGAGAATGGAGAAATGATTTTCTAACTCTTTACAAGAAAATTTTAGTTTTATGGTGTTTTTACGAGAGATCTTTATTTTTACACATAGGAGATTTGAAAAGGTCATTGAAATTATAAAAGAAACAAAAGATCTCATTTGGAGAGAGTCAATTGAGATCAACTTATACACAGTTATTGTGGAGAGTATGGATTAGTATATATAATAGACACTGATAAAACCTAGTAATTACTATAATAATATTAGTGTTGAGATCTCTCAATTAAGTGGGAGCTTAGCTTCCTTAAGCGTGAATCATACGATTGCCATTAAAAAGTAAAAGAAGATCGATATCTTCACCCATCCATTCATTAATATTAAGAGTAACAGTAATAGTGGTGGAGCCAAGTAGGAGCAATCCGAACCTCCTTAGAGGAAATTACATTTACTTATTTTATTAAATGTTGAATTTCTTTGACTTCTTTTTATGTTTAATTTTTTATATTTTAAAATGTTTTAGTGAAAATTATACTTTCGAAACTGAATATTAATATTGCTAAGAGATCGATGACTAATTGAAATATCACGAGTGGGGATAACCATATGGTAAGATGATTGAAGGTATTATAAATTGTTCAAGTAGTTTGTTAATCTTTTGTTCAACCAAAAAGCAAGGTCATTTGTCCAAGTCTAGGTACATTAAATTCCTTCATAAGCCATTCTCGTGCTAGACTGGTATCTTCAAACTCACCTTTTCCCCAAAAAAAATTATATTTTTTCTTGATGTCCCTTACATGCCGGACCTAAATAGAACAGATACATAAATCCTCTTGAATAAGTCGTGGCATGAAACTGTTGGTCACACAAAAATAATAATACGATCTATATATATATCACAATTTCTTTGGGCAGACATCCACTAGTTTTGTTATTCTTTCTTTTCTTTTTATACATATATATCAAACATATGATGGAAGACAAAAGCAAAGGGATAAAATGTCAATGTAAACATATTACCATTTTTCACATTGATAACGCGTAGAGAGAGCCGTGTTTGGCAGCACCTAAATACAAATAGTTCTAAAATAGCACTTAAAAAAGGTGGTCTATAAATTAATCACGTTTCCGTGTGAAATAGTGTATACCTACTTTTAAACCAAACAAATACTTCTTAAATCTGGTGAAGTAAACATTTTAGTCGAAGATCTTATATTGTTTAATCTTCAGTTTAGACTACTCGCAATTCATTACCATCTTGCCCGCGCCTCTAATTGATGACTGGCTATTATATAACTGTTGACCGAAGCCCCTGAGCAGGGGTTACGTGATACCCCAACTGATTCATTTCCCGTTAGCTCAGAACAAAAGTGCAACTCACAGATGTAGGCGCCCAAGAGCAATGCCAAGTCCAATGAGCTAATCATTCAGATATTTGGATTAAAAGGCAAACTGTGGATAGATAAAATTATGATGATCTTGTGTTGAACCATCCAAATGCAACATAACTGAGGTTTCTCTAATTACACTACATATGGAAAGGGGAACAAACAATCGAAAGTTCATGGTAGAAAACTAGCTTTGCCTACATTTACAAACTAAGTTACAACTGTGAGCTTCACGGCGACATACTCGGGTCGCGTATCGCACATCTAATCCCCAACAAAATAATTTCACACATGGATGAAAATTCAATGTCATCACCTCGACCCAGGATTGGCTGCAGGTACCTTGGATGGATAATTTGAAATGTCTACATCAATCAGTGATAGGTCATAGGGTGCTGAAACATTAGTTGATGCATCCATAAGCAACGAGTAGTTCATTGCCTCTGATTTCCCTGTTAGCTGGCCTGCACCAGGATTTTGTGGATTGTTGTTATTAGCAGAGGGAGAGATACTAGATAATTGTACATCTTCCTGTTTGTTTCCAAATATGTGCTTGTTTTTCCTAACAGTATCCATTTCTGGGCCAGTTGGGACAAAAGTCCTCGCCCTGTACTTCGTTGCACCCCCCTCTTCAGAATCACCATGATTATAAAGAACGTAATCATGATAAGTAGGAGCAAACTGCAATCGTGGGAGAAAATTGAATTTGTTAGGACACATATAGAGTAAACATACAGCAGCGAGGGAAAATGAGCAAGTGCCTGTCTTACCTGGTGGACCGTGTCATGGTAAAAGTCATTTAGCATAAGTGCATGTCCAAGGCTAGCTGTAAAACCACGAGAAGGACCAATATTTGCGCCAGCATATTCTTTGTATGGGAAGGCATAAAGGTGAGCAAAGGCTGCAATAAGCATCTCAACACAAATTATAAAATTCTGAAATTGAGCAGCTTCCTTGGTATCTTTAATAAGCTCTGACTTAGCAGCAAGAAACACCAGAACACCCTGGGGCAGAGGAAGTTAAGAAGAAGGATTATAATACCTAGAAACATCATTCTATACAGAAAATTGTAATAGATAGAACAAAAGCCAGCCAATTACTGTGATTTCAGTAATTTCAGTAAAAGTTCTGTTATACAGCATGACATAACAAAAAGTGAAGGCAGGAAAAGCTTAGATAGTCATCTTTCAGTTAGTTGAACCTCATTAAAGGATATGACCAATTTAGATAATTCAATTCATCAAAGAGCAAACCACTACACATCTTAACTAAAAAGGCAAAAGCAAGAATTCCTCCCTGTTTAGGTTCGACTTGAAAGGAGAAAATCTGAAGTGGGTCGGTCCCAAGAAGTAGTATTATTAAGGGTAAAATGAGGAGGTAGGATCAAATAGTTTTCAAAAAGAGAAAGGTGATTATTTTTCGGGTAAACACTAAAAGAATGTGCCACAAAAAAGAGGAAATATCATTACTGTTGTTATGGTAATAACAGAATTAAGCTAGTATGCTGGATTTGGTGTAAACAAAGAGTGTTCAGTAATCAAAAACTGAATTATGTTTTGCTTACTTAACAACAAAGTGAAAAAATAACATGTAACTGAGTAAATCTGGTGAATTACCTGCCAGTACGTAAGGAATACGACGGATTTTATAATGATAAACTTTGGAACTGGATTAAATGGCCGGAGCAGATCTTTGCATGCCACGTAAAACAAAGCCAAGGCATAAAGCGCCATTGAGTATGAGATAGTATATATAATTGTGAGGTAAAGGTATGATTGGCTTGGACTGAAATTTCCATCCTCATATTTTCCCTTTACATAGAGTAAAATTGTAACAAGCACTACTATGGGCTTCAGAATCACAAACTGCAAACATCCCTGCTTGCACCTTCGAATAAAGCGCCTGCATGGCTTGAACATTATCAGAAACGTATTTCAAAATGAATAAATAAACAAGACATTTAAAATCCAATCATATAAATGTTAACAACATTGCAACATGGAGAGCAGCATGATTTAGGTGATGACGATGTGGTCATAGATATCAAGGGAATCATTAATTCAATTGAAATTTAAGGAGTCATCTCAAATTCAAGTGTAGAAATGCAATTCAATCATATAAACCATGAAAAATGAGTGCCCTATGTAGAACTGTGAGTAAATGTATAATTTTTTTAGAAATGTTTCATGCCAGCGAATTCTCAAATAAATAGCTCTTTATTGACTAAATAAAAGTGGGTTCACGCATAAGCACAACTTACCCATCCAATGGAAGCGGAGGAAAGCAGCAGGTCATCAGACACCAATTTGGCTTTAGAACTCGGCCACTCAAACTTAGAACAACAGCACCTGGGCCTCCTACCCATGCCAGGCAGAGTGATAGAAAATTATATATGACCCACGCCTCATACCTGAAAGGAAATTAGAAACTAAATAATCACAATTAACGAAACAATTTCACCATAAGATGTAAGTTTAGATACAAAAGATGCATACTCATATAAATCATTTATCAACTACTCATTTCCACCTAATATATGTTTGGGTAAATTTACTAGCACAGAGATTTTTTTTAAAAGGCTGAAGTTTTTTCTTTTTCTTTTTCTTTTTTCTTTTTTCTTTTTTCTTTTTTCCTTTTAAAAAAAGGCTGATGCATCACGCATACTCATATAAATCATTTACCAACTACTCATTTCCACCTATTATGTTGCGTAAATTTACTAGCACAGAAATTTTTAAAAAAAGGCTGAAGTTTTTTCTTTTTCTTCTATTTTTCTTTTTCTCTTTTGTTTTTGAACTTTTGATAAACTCAAGTACCAGAAACGTGTGATCCCTCCGTTTCAATTTGTTTGTTTACTTTTGACTGGGCACGAGTTTAATAAAGTAAAGAATACTTTTGAATCTTGTGATCTTAAACTAAAGATAAAGATGTGTGGAATGTACCAAAATGTCCTTTAAACTTGTGGTTTTAAACATGCCATGTGAAAAGTTGAAATTAAAGAGTTGCCAAAAAAGGAAAGAGGCATTCTTTTTGAAACGCAATAAAAAGGAAAGTAAGACAAACAAATTGAAACGGAGGGAGTATAAGTTAGGTATATTGTTGGAAGATGTCGACGAAAAAAGAAAAACAAAGCTATTAAAGGATATGAAACAATAACCTATCTATTTTGAATTCTTGAAGAAAGCAAAATATTGCCACTCGGCAAGAATTAGACTTTCTTGGGATAGAGAGATAGAGAAGTGGCTCAATTTAACAGGGAGAGAGAGACTATGATTCAAAATGTTAAACATGCACGATCTAGATTCCCGAGAGCCCTCACATAAACCATGAGAAGGAGATGGACCTACACATAGCTTCTAAGATAAAACAGACGGCCATAGCCCATAGCACTTTGAATGACCCATAGTTGCCATCATGAAAACATTACCTATTCATCTCCCCATTGCAAATTCAGGACAAACAACCCAGGCTCATACAGTAAGTTAAAAGAAAAGTGGCAGCCCAGTGCACTAAGCCATCATACAGTAAGTAAAGTTTGCATCAAATAAGCTAAAATACACATAAGTCCAGATGATTGAAGCTAAAATGCTCCTCTCCCTTAAAGATACATATGGGTCTAGAGCTTTTAACATCTTCTTTTGATCGGTCCAATCTCACTCACAAGAGCAAAACGAGCAACATGCTCAATTATCTAGATGATATTAGTAATGAACCAAAATTCTATCCACAGATAAACATCCCAATGGAACTAGGGAAATGGCATAAACTGAAAAACAACCTAACAGACAGAAAGGGACCCTCAATATTGCTCAAATTTTTACTTTCTTTAGGTTTTTTTCTCCTTTTTTTAGCCAACCCCAACTTGTTTGTGACTGAGACATAGTTGAAGTTGTCGCTTCTCGTACTTTTTTTGCATCAGTTGGGGCTGCAGGGGTTTCGATCACCATTAGTCCTCTTCACATGATTGTGGTTGTCTTGCATGCACCTGCTTCCGAATCTCTTAATCAGTTTCTCATAATATCCTACTTTCTCCCAAGGAAACCCCCTCTGTGAACTTTTTCATTCATACAACAAAAGCAAAATAATTTAAGTCCCAAAGTCACAAGCAAGGAGGTAAGAAGAAAGTTGACCTTGTGAAATAGCCAATCCAAAATAAGGACCCAATATTCCCCTTACAGATATCTAGAATTTAACAAAAGGTCTCCTCCAACCCCAGAAGAAGTAGAAACTTTCGGAGTACATCAAAAACAAAGGCACATTTGGCAACATTTAGTAGTGCAATCCTCATATTTCTGGCATCCACTACATACAACCTACCTCCCAAACCAAAAAAATTCCCCTTCTGGGAACTTCTTTTCCATTTTCTCACAGAAACCATTCCAAATATCATTTAATTTATCCTGTCTCAAAATTGCATGCCTAAAATTGAGAGCTAATTTTGCATCCTTGAATATGTCGCCGCTTCTATACCTACTTCACTTATCGATACTATCAATTTTTATATTTATATGCAACCTTAAAATTGCATAAGATGGTTTATCCATGTCTTATGTAGACCATCATATGCAGATGTGACATCATGAAGAATGAAGGTGGTCTTAAAAAGGAATGAGGTAAAGGTACAATCACATGGAAAATGGTGTCTCAAACAACCTAAAATCCCTCAGAGTTCCTGAAGATTGTGAAAGAATAGAACGCAAGAAAAGTAAGAGGTTCAAATAGGCAATAACTAGTTGAACGAGAGCTAGATATGTTGGTCCATTTATATGAAATCGAGTGTTTGCCAAGAATCCTTTTCGTCTGTCTAGAGATATGTAAATCAATGTAGAGATAAGATTGGGGTGTAAGGAACCTTCAGAGTGAATCCAGAGTATTCTAGAAAAGGAACTGAGAAAAACTTGGAATACGTTGAAGACTGATGCTGATAACTTGCTGATCTAAAGAGGTGGTTTAGACAATAGAGTTCTCAAAAACTCAGTAAGAGACGGCTAGCTTGATGAGGTGAGTAAGACAGCAAGAGTAGATTTCAGAAGTTCCTGGAGAGACAGTCTTGTTGGATGATAGTGATAAGCAAAGACACCTATGGTCATAAAGGCTCGGGTTAGTTGGAGAAAGGTTCTTTTAGGGTATTTAAGTATGTTTTTAACATTTTCAGCTAAGAGATCCTCTCCCTGAAAAGCTTCACTAAATGGATACTTAGCAGACATCCAGAAAATATGTCTCACAAGGTTTGAATATTTCAGTCTATCTTCTGTTCGAGAGATGTCACCTTTTCCAAGTAACAATTCTTTTGCATATCAGCATCTGTCAACAATATCTTACGATGTTTTAACAAATTTTAAGGCTATTCCTAACATTATTCTAGGTTCTAGGTTTAAGATGCTTCATGCTTCTTTGTTTTTGTTGACTATAGTTTAAATATCAGTAGCAGTCTACAAGTTGGGTAATTAACTTGACAGCTCAATAAGCCATGGATTATGAATGTCATATCAGAATAGTCCACGCATTGTGTGGTTGAAGAAAGCATAAAGTGAATTTATTCTTCAGCTTAAAGAAGAAGAAAACATTGTGCAACTAATTCGATTTGACTTATAATTTTTAACTATCATTCAATATTTTTGCAAAGGTTTTAATGCACATGTAAAGCCATAATGCAACATAGACACGTATACCTAGTCAAGCAACTGGACCAGAGGATGCATATTCATATTACATAGTCTAATGCACTGTAGCTCAACAATTGAGCATGCACTCAAATGCAACAGAGACATCCAGTTCCCATTCTGCATATGGGATAAAGAAGTAGAGTTTTTGATATATGGTACCCAAAGGTATGGACATCCACTTCCCATTCTGCATATGGGATAAAGAAGTAGAGTTTTTGATATACGGTAGCCAAAGGTATGGCTTAGTGGTCAATGAAATGGGTGAAAACCTTGGAGACCGTGGTTCAGATTCTCGCAGATACAAAAAATACAAGGTGATTTCTTCCCATCGGCCTAACCTTGTCGACAAAGCTACTCAGTACTCGTGAGAGTAGGTATCCGGTAGAATAGTCGAAGTTTGTATTTGTGATTGAGTTTTTGTCATACAACAATCTTGTTGAACTCACAAAACTTTTAACTACCACCCATCTAAGTGTGCTACAAAGATTTAAAAAGTACACTGAAACTTGGTCATAAAAAGAGGAACTCATTAAGTAAAGAACAAATACATGTTTCTCCACCACTATAGAGCCGGTTCACGACTACTATTCCATCAGTATTCATGACTGCTACTTGTTGCAAAAGTTTAGAACACAGAGGGAAAAAGCAGGGGCACCATTCCATGGGGCAACAATGGGAAGTCATATTATAATATCATCAAGAAAAAAAATATTCATTAAGCCATGAAATACAAACTTGAACCATACTTACATTTCACGAATGGAATTGAAATAGATGGCACTCTCATTTAGGATGAGTGACAAGAATGACATTAGTGCATAAACCTGTCAAGGAGACAAGGAGAATTTTAAACATTATTATGGAACTTAAAACGTTTAGCACAATGTAATATGCAGCTCATAGTCAAGCCAGTTCAGAAATATATTTGTTAAGGTCATGTGGGAAAAACAAATTCTCATGTTACTGAAAAATTAAACACCATAACATCCAGATTTAAGCAAATATGTATTGACTTTAAGATCCATAAAGATGCACAACTTTAATATTCACTACTTGTTGGGGTACATTCAGTACCTGTAGCATCTTTAGTTTAGCTTTAGTTGGTATTATCTAAAACAACAATTATAAAAAATTATACTACTACAGATTGTGAAAATTGCAGTTGAAAAGAGTAACCATCATATTTCCATTCCAAAAATAGGAGTAACCATCATCCGAAAACACCCTAGGGTTCTGGTGTTTTATTTATTAGTAGACGGCAAAATGTTGATAGTACAAGTGCACATTTAAGCACCACAATTAGATTCAGAACATCATTAGGAAGACTTACAAGATTAATTCTTCCCTTAGTGGAAAAAGATCTATGTAATATAACAGCATTACCACAAAGTTTCCACATCTTCAACACCAGCTGTTCGGCTTTTCCAGATCTAACTCACCTACTATCCTACTTGGTCCTTGTCAGAACCTGTGGATATTCCACCTCCAGAAGGATGACTACTCTTTTTAGTTTTATCTAATATTAACAAACGAGAGTATGAATCTGTTCAGAAATCACCTTGATCCCTACTTTTGACCTACATAATTTTAAAAACAATGAGGTTTATTGGTCAACTATATACCAACACAGCCAAACTAGTAACTTGGAGCAGTTTGGACAACTTTTAAGAGAAAGCTTTTTGAAGAAAGAAAGAGCAAAAGAACAGTGTTTGGATACTTCATGGAAACTGATTTTTCAGACTTCAGACCCAACTTTCTAATCAGTTAAGAAGATGGAGTTATTGCGCTCACGTACAGTAGAGTATATGATAGTGATTCATCATTGATATTGATAGTGGAAGAGGGTATTGAGGTAAAGGTTGAAAGCTAGCTTGACAGAGAAAATATCACATCAAAATTTACAATTGAAATGCTTAATGAATTTGAATTCATGAAAGCTGTGAATGTTATATGAAATGGAATGGTGTTAAATATCTTGGAAGGTCTGAAAATGAAAACACTGTTGTATAAATTGGAAAGGAGGGAATGATAGAAATAAAGTAAACTTAGTTCCACTATCATGTAACAAAGGGCTACCATGGATGTCCTAAACATAAGTTTTTCCCATTCCTCCGCCACTACAAAGAACTTCTATTACTACAATCATACACTGCATCATTTCATAGTGGACCGGATGATAAGAAACAGTAAGTAGTCCACCCTCGCCAATCATTTAGAGAAAACATATTACTTTTAGCGGTTTGATCAAGAAGAATAATAAAGACAAAGAACACTCACAGGAACCATAAAGATGATGCGGACAATGTATCTTTGATAAGTAGGCTCAGTGTAATTCAAAAGGTGCCTGTATATGTGCAAAAGCGCCAGTCCAATGGAACCAGCGGTGCAAGGCAACGCAATGAGGATATAGTATATGGGAGCCATTTGTTTTACAGGCTACCGACCATCAAACACAAACACCCTTCTCTGGAACATTAGAAATATGACGAAATCAGTACCATTGCTAAAATTTATTGAATAAACAGATAAAGGAAACCAACAATTTAGGAATATCCATTTGAAAACCACGAATCCACTTACAGAACTGAAGAAAGAGCTCAAAACCCTTATGTTTGGGCACTTCTCTTCTTCACCAAATAGCAGAAACTCTTGCTACAATTGAAGACTTGTCTTTTTACCTTTGATTGGATGTACACCGACCTCGGGACATCGGGAAACCCTAACCCAATAATAAATGTTAAGATTTAACTCATCAAGAAAACTGTTCCATAAAGAATTGCATAATTCATTGAATGTCAAAGAAATTACACAAAATTTCAAAATCCCAACTGGGGTTTACCCGATATATAAAATAAATTTTTTTAAAAAAATGGGTGCGTCAATATAAGAAAGATGCAGAAAAGGGTAAAGACCCACTAACCTTATCGATGCAATTGGGAGAAAAGAAATCAAAGAACTGTGCCAAACTGGGTCATTGGGGAATCGTCGGAGAAAATGAAGTTTGATGAAGACGACGGAACTATATAGATCTGCGGCTTGACAAAACAAGAAAAAAATATGTTAGGCCAGAGAAAGCGCTGTTAGTGAAATGCTGGTTGTGGGACAGGGAAGCAATAATGGCGGCTTTAGGGGGAAATGTATTTTATTGCTGTCAATTGAAAAACAAAGATCGGCTAATTGTACATTTTCGGCCAAATCCACAGAAGGAAACTTGCTAACAAAGATAAATCTTTTTACAGTCAGAAGGAAAAAAAGAATAAATCTTCTTCTTTTTTTCTTCTAACTGTAACTTTTGCTTCGTAGAAAAGGACGAGTGGCATTCATTTAAGAGATATTGGTTGAGTTAGTCTTTGATTTGATAAAATCAATTATTAACCATCACTAATTATCCACATTTTTGTCATTCCTTTTTTAAAAAAATAAAATAAAATCAACACTTGCTTATTACTCTACTATTTAAATTGCAAGCACAAGTATAGAATTTGGGAGCAATACAATTTTTGTTTCTTTTTAAAAAAAAAAAGATAAAATGGAAAGAAATACTGTTGTATAAAATTGGAAATGGTTTTTCTTTTCTTTTGCACCATTTCGATTGATAAATTTATACCTCCTCATCATTAACAATAATAATTAGTCGTCAAACTATCAAGATTATGTTTTCTTCTTAAATCAAAGAAAAAGATGATAGCTTTGAGACCATTAAAATTGCATATTACTGTCACGCCCCATCTTGGGAGGCATGACTGACACCTGGTGCCCTATTAGGACCTGGACTACTGGACTAACTGAGCTTAACCACTTCTGGTGTCAGGCTGGCTCTAACTTTGGATTCAAGAAAACGACAGGCTATATAACGGCTGTAAACACAGCCTCCGGCCGACAAGGCCTATAGCCGCCTGTAAGGATATAAACAGCTAACCAGAACAACCAACTACAAGGGATCCTATGCGGGCCGACAAGGCCATCATGCTGTCTAGTTATATTGATAAATGAAATCGAGCACTAACAAGGCCACCAACTAACAACTAAATAAGATCCCACACGGCCAATACAGCTAACCACAGGGAAAATATATAATCTGCAAGCCTCTACGAATAATAAGATGGTTGGGACAGGGCCCCAGCCTACCCATACTATACAAACAAAAAGAAAGTACACCTCTGTTTTCCAGGCTCCCGATGAAAGGAGCTGAAGGCTCTGTAACGCTGACTGAAACTACGAGGGATCTGCTCCTCGTCTATGTGTACCTGCAGGCAAGTAATGCAGCACCCCAAAACGGGCGTCAGTACCACTAGTACTAAGTATGCAAAGTAACAACTGAAAATAACTGAAAGTAAATAATGAAACTGATAGTAACTGGAGCAATAAGAAAGACAAACTGAAACTGACTGGAATAGTAGGTTCAGGACTAACCTTAACTATTCTGAAAATAGTATGAGTCGTACCTGGTAACGTGGCGTCCTACTGTCTATCTAACCATAACTAAAATAAATGACATAACATAACACAACATAAACCTTACCTGACCCCCATAAACAGAAAGGTACAATCATCACAATCTATTTACCCCTACCCAGGTCATACCACATCACCTAGTAGCTATAAGCAACCTGCTGATCCCCTGGGTATGCAACTTGGGCCCGTTAGGCCCCTGACTATAACTGTACCTGAGTCCGGAGGACTCCTGAAATCAACACCCCGGGCACAAGCGCTCGACGGGGGTGTATAAAGGCCATCCACGACAAAATATGGGGAAACTGGCATCCCATCTTCGTCCCTAGCGGACGGCATGCCACTCCGTATTGGCGGACGAATCGATACAGCTATTAACTCTAGGGCGGTCATGGAAGCTATACAGGTAAACCAACCCAAAACAATACAATCAAGTCTCAACTGATAGCAATAACTATATATAATACACACTGAAAATAATAATAACATATTCTCTGGCATGTTGTACTGAATCTCATACCAAGACATGATATAATATTTCTGACGTACTTTACTAAATTACATACTGAACATAATATACTATTTCTGAAATACCTTACTGGAATTCATATTGTTTTACTACACTGGGGTAACTAACTTGCCGAAAGAGACTAGCTTTACATACCTCGACTGCCGGCTTTCTGATTAACTGGCATAACTTGGCTAATATTCAGCTATTTCCCCAACTGTAATCATTTTCACAACAGAATAGAACTAATTTCATCATTATTTTGGAAGAAAACAATACTATGTATATATCTACTGGCTATTCTTCGGCTTATCGAAGAACGATCGAAAACTCAAAATTTCTCGGAAGTCTAGAAGAGAGAAATACTCATTTTAATACTGGGAGTGTATTAACACTAGTTTGGAGCAATTCCAATCACTTTGACTCGGCGGGTCGACACTTCGCCGGGGGATTTTCGCGAAACTAACTCTGTAGAAATGCTCCCTACAGCTTTATATTTCGATACCCAAAGTTAATTTGAGTTTGGACCGCGTTTGACAGCGTAATCAGACGAAAATTTATAGTAACCCTTCGTCCTCCTCTGCTCTCTGGTTGTTTTCACTGAAAATAATATGAGAAATGACTTAAAAACGAAGTGGGAGGCCTTTATATATTTAGAACCCGAAGCATGGCAACGTGGCACGCTGGCCATCGCGCCAATCTAGCTCCGTGCCACGATGGCCATCGCGGAAGAGGGGCCTCCGTGCCACGTTGCCCCTCTGAGCGCCGCGGTTAGGCCTCCTCTTGCGAAAATCCGACTTGGCACTCATTCGGCCTTTCCCCGGGCCCTTTTCTCGCACGTATGACATTCTAAAACTCTCAACCAACATGCGAATAGGCCAACTAAGTGTTAGAAACTTACTGGGTGTAACAATTACGATATATTTGTATAAAAACAACGTATAAAAGATTGTAAATCTCATACACATTATATTGGGGATATAAATTTTTGGATCATTTCTTAATTTGCGCAGGGGCTATGCTTTTCTTTTCTTTATGAAAATCACAATGACGTGCATATAGGTAAACTGATAATACCAAACTTGACGAAGTCCTTTTCTCTATTTTCTTACTGAAATGAAGAATTAACAAAGTTTTTGTGTTTTATTGTGAGAGAAATTATTTTTAAATTCTTCATAAATTCTTTTTAATTTTATGGCATTTTGCAAGGTAGCTTTACTTTTAAATATAAAAATTTTGAAAAGGTTATTTTCTTGTATTTAAATTATAAAAGATCAAGAGATCCCATTTTCTCTACGGATAATAGTTACAAGTTATAATAACAATATACCAAATGAAATCCCACAAAGTGAATTTTAAAGTGACTTTATCCTCTATCTTTTGAAGATAAGAGAGGTTGTTTTTGAAAAATCCGTTCAAGTGAAGCAAATCAAAGTAAATTTTTCAGAATAGTATTTAATTTAATAAAGATAAAATACAAGGGAAAAATTACATATCATAGCACATTTAAAAAATTATTTACATATAATAGTCATAGTTTTAAAAAATTACATATAATGGCTTTATTTTATTTAATGTGTCATTTTTTATTCTTTTACTTTATATTTTTACTTTTTTACCATGTTCCTTAATTTACTGCAGTAATTCCCCACCCGACCCATTTTTTATCTTCTCTCTCCATCGTCTTCATCTCCAACCCCATATTTTTCTCCTTTAACTGCCCACAAATCTTGCAAAATCTGCCGAAATTGTTACATAATCTTGTTAAATCAAGTAAGTTCCATTCCTTGATTTCTATTTTTTTTAAATTTTAAATTTATATTTTTTTTCTTCTTTAATCGCTAAAATATTTGTTTCTTTTTGAATTTACATCTTTATGATATTTTGAAATCTCAAGTTGATTTATTTTTTGATTTTGAAAATCATATATGTACATTTTATAATTTATGTATTATATGTATTTAGATATTTAATTTTGTAACTGTGTATATTTTTAAATTTTCGGGTTTTGTATTTTGTGTATTCAAAGCTTCATCAATGGAGGTAAATACACCACCCAAATGATTAAAAAGAAGTATATATATTCATAAAACATGTGAATGTATTTAATTGTATTTATGGAATAAAACAAAATCATACATTACAACACGATAATGTTATTATGTTATACGTATACATTTAAATATTTCAGATATGTATTTGTTGTAATGGTTATGTATTTATCTTTACAAAATATTTATTTTAGCAGAAATATATGTTAGTTCTATTTTTCATATATTCAAATACATATACATTTAAATATTTCAGATATATATTTGTTAGAATGGTTATGTATTTATCTTTATAAAATATTTATTTAAGCAGGAATATATATTAGTTCTATTTTCATACATTCAAATACATGATCCTGTATGTATTTTGTTTGTATTTTATGGTACAAATTATTCATTTACTATTTACTTTTTCTTATTATGCTATTTAGTAATAGAAAATAAACTATTTTGTTAATTTTTTTTTATTTAAAAAATTATTATGGTAAATAAGAATTGTGTTCTTTATTAAAATCCTATTATTAGTGGAATGAAATAATTATCACTTGAGTGATTTATGGTAACTGAATTTTTATTTGAGACATAATTCCTAAAATCACTCAAATTCCAGATTTTGTATTTGTATTTTGTTACGTTTTATGTATGTTAAATACATTACATGACACATAAAATATTGTCATTTTATGTAAATAAATAAATGTTGCTACTTAAACCTATTTTCTTCCAAATTGTTGTCCATTTATGAAATAATACTAACGACACTATCCTATGTTATAAAACTAAGTGGCTGTCAAGACTACCATTGTATTCAACGAGCAAAGACGAGTAGAGCTAATCAACTAGACATTCTCAACTACTTTTCTAGCATTCTGGAACTTGTCTTTGGACAACAATCACAAATTGTTCCTATCCCGTGTTTGATTCTGACACTTCGTTTTTCCAATGCGCAGCTTTCTACATTAAAATTCAAACAATAGAATTCATTTTAAAAATTTTAAACGATCTTATTTGGTCAAAGGTTGAATATATCACTTTAGAGAAAACAAAAGAACCAAAAGACAAAACACCTCGGCTAAGGGATTTTCAAATGACTTGCTGCTTCAAAGGTGCTTCTTAGCTGCACTTCTATGGTCTGCATATGTCTAAATCCAGTTACAATAATGATCTTATGGGCTTATTTACTTATGATCCAGAGACTTCCGTTCATCCCTCCGGTTGAACAACCGTAACATAAGTAACTCAGGGGGGGGAATGAAAGCAAATTCGTTCGGATCCTCCCACATATACAAACAGGACATGTAGGAAAGCAGGGCACCCGTATTCCTGATATACCATCGTTACAATAGGAGGTTAACTATTAGATCCCTTGAACATGATGTTGGTTACAAATTCGAATTTGTTAGTCCTCCGTCTATAGGGAGGTTTTGGAGTCACCAGCTGATCAAGTGGTAGCTATGTTTCGAGAAGTTTATCAAACTGTAGAAAATAACAAAGACTGCTGATAAATTTTGGTCATTAACACATTCCGCAAGATCAATGCTGAACTTTGGGAACTGGGATGAAACTTTTCATGAGTCTTTCTGGTATAAGATTTTGTTGATTCCAGATATTAAATAACATTCATCTGAAAGAAAATTACAGCTACATTCTGAATCTCTGTCTTTAGAAATTGCCCCAAACTAGAAAATCAAATTTCCACAAGCTCAAAGTTCTCTGCATCTTTTGTGGTAATCTGCTTCCATATGACAAATACCAAGAACCTTCCTCCTACAGCATAAAGAGCTACTAACAAAAAAAACATCCTTCATTTGCCATAGAAAACCTGCATTATAGTCCTATAAACTAACCCTCTTTTATTCTTCAACACTTCTCTCATCTTACTCTCTTCAGGCACAACTCCTTTGCTCTTCACCATCTCCAATAATTCTTTCCCTTCTTCCTCCATCCCTGCCTTCACCAACCCTTCAAAACTACCCAAACAAGTAGCTGCATTGGGCTTCATTCCCCTTTTATCCACCATCTCCAACACATACTTCTTCGCCTCTTTCACAAATTTCCCTTCTCCACTCTCCGCCAATGACTTGATCAAAACGCTATACGTATAAGCATTCGGCAGCACTCCGGATGACAACATCCGCAGGTACACCTTGTGAGCCTCCTTGGGCTGCCCTGCGTTGGCGTATGCCTCAATCACGGCCGTATGAGCCACCACATCTGGCATTTGGTTCTTGTCCTTGATCTGAGAGAATAGCTCCAGCGCCTCATGAGTCAGCCCGTCCTTTGACAATCCGTCGAACATCTTCACTGCATTGTTGATCAGTCCATCTGAACGTATCTTCTGAAACACTTCTTGCAAGTTAGTCGGGTCTTCGGGTTCCTCAATTACGGGTTTCTTGTTAAATGGGTCGTATGGTGGTGGCAATTTGGATTTGTCTATCTGTTTAGTCGACGATCTCGTTACCTCCTTCGTCTCCGCCTCGGAATCGGAGTCTTCTGCATCAGATAACGAGAAATTAACTAACGTGTTGCGCTTCGGAGGAGCTGGAGTTGAGCTATTCGAAATAGGAGTTTCTGGGGTGGTGGTGGAAAATGGTCTGCTTCTGATCAATGAGCTGATTGTGGGAACTGAAAAAGGAGACACTGTTTTGGGGATCTGGGTTTGAAAAGAGTGGGGGAAAGGAAAGGCGTGAGGAGAAAGCAGTCGGCGAAGTAGTGAGAAGGAAGGCGCTGGAGAGATGGTGAGCCACCGGGCAATGGTAATTCCGGCCATAGGCGATGTGATGGAGTACAACGTGAAGTGTGAATAGCAACTCCGTTTTGATTTGAGCAGCAAAGAGTCGTCGAAGAAGGGAAGGATTAACACCTTTTTTTCCCGCTCTCGAGAAATGACATTGGGCTATTTTGGACCCATAAAATAGTAGTAGGATTCTCACAAGCCCAATTTCAGGTGAATTACGTCATGAATTGCTCTTACTTATTTGTGATTTTCCTTTCACAAAACGAATTGGCAACAAGAACCCGTTTAGCCATAGATTAGGAGGCACTTTTTGAATTTTTTTTGCTAAATATCTGTTTAGTCAAAGAAATTATTTAATTTTTAGGAAATTAATTTTTAAATCTTCAAAAATTGTTTTGCTATAATTTTAGAAAATTTAAAATATTTACAAGTTAAATTTTTATTATTAAATAAATATTTAAAGGTGAATTTTTAAAATTTATCCTAGTAAATTGAACTTCAACTTTTGATTATAAAAATTCAATTTTATGAGGTCTAATTTTTAAAGATAAATTTTAAAAATTTACCTTTAAATATTTATTTAATAATAAAAATTTAATTTTTAAATATTCTTAATTTTTAAAAATTATATCAAATCAATTTTTGAATTTTTAAAAATTTCACTCATAAAATTTTATATTTTTTTAATAATATATTTAAATATAATTTTAAATATTAAAAAAACACAACTTCAGAAAGTTAAATTTTTAACAAATATATCATGCATTATTTTGTCAAATTATATCAATCAATCTGACACACTTTAATTAATATAAGTCTTTCAAACTCGATTTTAAATGTTATAATTCTAAATCTCATTTAAATTATCTTTTATTTGAAGATTTATGTAAATGAGGAATATTTTTAAATATTTTAATAATAGTAAAGATATGTTTAAGATTAAGGATATTAGTTATTAAACTAATGTACAGAGTTAAATTTGTCCCTTTTATCGTATTTTGAAAAATACACCAACACCTTCTTCCTCCCCCGCATACGCGACAAACCCCTCTTTCTCTCAAATCCCTTCTCTCTCTCTCACACTAAACCCTCCCCTCTCTCCCTTCAGCCGCCGGAGAACTCACCGGCGCTTCTTCCGCCGTGTTTCCAAGCCGCCACCGTGCTCCTCCACTGTGGAATGGTGCCGCCGCTCCTCCATTCCGGCTGCATCTGCTGAAAATCAACCAAAGATTTTATGGTAAGTTTTTTTTTTTAATTTATAATTCTTAACTTCTGACTAAAAAAATTATATAGATCTGCTTCCAGTTGTTTACCACAAACTATAAAAACACAAGGCATTAGTTTAATTTTATCTGATTTTGTGCTGTGAATAGATTTTGTCACAGCTCTTTATGCTTTGTCATTATTACTTAGATTCGGTAATTAAATATACCAAAAAATTTGGGATTAAATCCGCTTTCATGTATGATTATCAAACTTCATCCATTATGTATATATGGGTCGAACACAATTTCTCTTTGGCGGTGAATGTCTTAAAAAGTTGATAATTATTTGATTATCAAATTGGTTATTGAATTTTGTCAGTACTTTATTAGAAGTGGGAAACTTGTTCCTTGTCTTGCTCGTTTCCATAGATTTTGTGGGAAGCAATGAGAATAGAGAGGGTTAGGCAGTGCTTAATGTGCTTTTCCAGACCTGTGGATGGATTATGATATATTTATGCACCTTTATACTTAATAGATTTTTCTACCTTTTAGATATCTTTGTAATATAGATTGCGCCTTTGATAGGGGAAGAGGGTTGGAAAAGAATTTCTTAAGTATGACCATCTTAAAACACCACTATGGTATTGAACAGACTTCTATAGAAAATGTTTGAAGCATCACCTATGGTATAAGACAATCTCATTGTCTGTTCACAAGCATAATCAAATATGCTGAAGAAAATCATCCATTACAATGAATGGCCTCCCTAAACATACCGCAATTTTAATTAGTCTTTTTAACTTAAAAATGATGACAAATTTGAACCAAGTTGAGAAGCATGAAGTAGAGCTGATTTATTTGTATCTTAGATGACATAGCTATTGATTTCAAAAGTTATTTGGAAGGTTCGTAGTTTTTACTTCGTAGATATAAACGTGCTACAGATGCAATGAATTACAATTAAATTTTTTACTATTTTTCAGATAGAACAAAGAAGCTGCACCAATAACTTCTGCTTCACCATTGTGGCAGTCTTTTTAAAGACAAAAGTATGGCTCATTTAGCATCCTCTTGTTAGTCTATATATATGCACTCCTATCCATTTAGTCGTCAAACATAAACTCCTAGGTTTAAATAGGATAACAACATCAATGCAATTTATTGTGAAGATTCACATGAAATGCAATCAACCATCTCCTAAAGCGAACAAACTCCAACAATTGTTAACATTTGTCTCACCTCTGCATGATAAAGCTTACATCAATACTAAGACACTATATTGAGTATTATAGTACATAAAATAAATTAGAGGTGCATTGTAATCTGCTAGCTTGATCCCAAGGTGAATATTCCCCTACACAATTGAGGCAGACGGTATCATTTATAGAGGGAACCTAAAATTCACTAGAAAGCAAAGTTGATTCTTGGAGATGCTAGCAGTCAGAAAAATTGACAAAGTTTCATTTATATAATCTAGTTAATATCAACAGAAATGTGGATGCATCTAATTGTATCGTTGTAAAGATGTTAGTTTGTAAGGGTGTCATTTCTTATATCAGTCATATAAACATAAATTATGGAAAAATTATAATAACTCTAGACTTAAGTTTCATTATACATCAAATAGTTACTAGCGAAGGAAAAAACTCGAATCATGTTAACAAAACTATTTGAGTCATAGTTTATATGAATATCAAAGAAACCAACTCATCTTGCGAATATCACTTCATTCCATACACTAAAGCTTAATCATTGCTTCGATATTAATATTGTAACTAAAATATGTCCATACAATAAAAGATCAATTTCTTCATTTTTACATGAAACAACATCCCCTCTTTTAGATACATCTGGACTCCCAAAAAAAGCACTTTTGAGTTTAACTTAACCAAGCAATAGGCAGCCAATACAATATAATATCTTCAATAGTTTCTGTGGTTGACGACTTTCTAGCCTATAAATTACCTTCACCATCTCTGTCATTGCCCTTTAATTCTTAGAAATGCTAGATAAATAAACTCAAACTCTCAACAAGATTTCACCATTAAGAGCTGATTTGCGCATAGTTTAAACACTAACCACTTGTATGTTTAGCAAAGATATCTTATTCATCCTGATAATATAGAGTTGTTTAAGGCCACTCTCATCAACCAAGAAAATAGGGAAAAGAAGTTGCATTTCATTGCTCCAATCAGTTTCCTATCTTCTCATTTTCTCGAATTTTCACATCCAAAATTTACCTAAAATGTCACTCTATCTCTGTTGTTCTACAAGACTTACTGCTACGTAGTTCTGAGTCATGGCTTTACACACTTTCTAAATTTTGTTATGTATCGAGCATTAAATTTGGAGTGTTCAGATAGTTTAAAACATACAGAGCTGATTGCAAATAAAACAAAAGGAAATAAAGGATACATGAAAGGATACATGAACTAACTAATTAGTTTATCAACACACCATTCCTTACCACCGAAAGCCCAAAAAAAGTAAAAGGAAACACACACCCATTCCTTGTACTTGAAACTTGGGAAAAATAAATTAGACCTTCTTATTAATTATGAGAAACTAAATTACCTAGTATTTTAAGTACATTGTAACGTTGGTCATGTTTTAAATAACAACCAAATAAAGTGGCTAATGGTGCGCTTAACCCGTTACCAAATCAGACGGAAAATTTCTCCATTGTGCATAGAAATTTGGAGAGATGGTTCTTTCAAGAGCAATCAGTTTCTGCAGGAGCTTCTCCACGAAGAAGATTTCTTTGGAACCATTACGCGTTTGCATCGTGGGGAGCGGACCTGCCGGTTTCTACACTGCCGACAAGGTACTACTATCACTGGTTTGAATTTTCTACAGTTTCTGATTTTCTTTTATTGTTGCAACTGGAGGTAAGAAGTTGGGAAAACTTTGTTTTTGACTACTATCGACAGATTTTGAAAGCTCATGAAGGAGCTGAAGTTGATATAGTTGATCGGTTACCGACGCCATTTGGATTAGTCAGGTCCGGAGTGGCTCCTGATCATCCTGAAACAAAGGTCTTATACATTGATTTGTCTCTTTCTATTGTATTTTGTTTTCAAAATAGTTATGGCAATAGCACAAGGCAGTGGTGGGAAAGGCAGGAACCCTCGGAGGGGTGGGACATTGTGCGGAGGGCAGAAGTATATTTTTAAATAGTTAATAGCTAGGTGGTCAGGGGCGGGCCAAGAGCAGATTACTAGTGCAAGGTGAGCCTGAGCTTTTCATGCACTCACCCGTGCTTGTTGTACTCCAATATCCGGGTAGACGTTCCGCAATTAGCTTGTAGCTACAGAAGTATGCAATTATAGAAGCAGAGGCAGGACTCAGGAGAAAATGAACCTTATCTTTTTTCAAGATATTTTGCCTCCCATACCGGCAACAAACTCTTTTGGGGAATAAGTTTAGTTATAGCTGTTTGCAAGTTTTGATCTTCTTTTTAGTGCACAAGTTAGAATCTTGTTTATATTATTTGTGTAGTTCTAATAGACTCCCTCTATTTTATTTTATGACATATTACTATATGGAGAAGGGAACAATTTTTATGTGATCTTAAATTTTTGAATATTTCTTAAATAATTTAAGCTATAATTTTCTTATAGTAGTACTTTTCATATAATCTGATCCAAGTGCGTAAATTTTGTCTCCAAAAGATTGAGAATCCAATATCTGAATTCACAAAAATTTAGACTTTGACCCTCATATTATAGTCCTTGTCATTCTTTTCTGGAGATGAGGACCAGTATATTTTTTACTTTTAAATAACGAATTACCCATCTTTTAATTAAATACACGAGTAAATCAAAGTATTTTGAGCGATTAACAGAATGCTTCAGTTTGTGACAATGAAAGCAATTATCAAGTGATAATCCAGCAAGATCTTACTGCATGAACCGGAGCATTGTAACATAGCATTTTGGAATTGATTTAATTTACAACTTCCTGATATACTGCTCTTATTAATGCTTAGTTTACCAGAATACTTGCCGCAGATTGTGACGAACCAGTTTTCTCGGGTTGCTCAAAATGGACGTTGCTCATTTATGGGGAATGTGTCTCTTGGAGCCTCCATATCTTTGGCTGAGCTGCGTGAATTATATGATGCGGTAGGAGTCTACATAATAATGAAGATGCATTTGATTCTCTGACAGTTTTTACTTGCCAGTATGTATCATTTACCATACTCAAAGTTAATATATCATTTTGCAGGTGGTGCTTTCTTATGGAGCTGAAAGTGATCAATCTCTAGGAATACCTGGAGAAGTATGTGTCCTCAACGGGGTGGCTTTGTGTTTGAGTGTCCTTCCTTTATAATTGGTGTCTTAGGGAATACATGTTACTGATGGTGTCATAACAATCAAAAAAGAGATTACTGATGGTGTCATTTGATCGATCTTCTACCACTATGCTTCTGTTATTTCTTAGAGGACATTGTTTCTGTTTATCTATCTATCACTGCATGTATTGTAGGAGTTGGCTGGAATATATGCTGCCAGAGAATTTGTTTGGTGGTATAATGGCCACCCAGACTGCAGAAATCTGGCGCCAGATTTGAAGAGCTCTGATACTGCTGTTATTATTGGTCAGGTATGTCTCACTGCCATAATACCTGTTACATGTGTAAGCAGAGGTGCAGTTATGGTAAAATTGTACTTCTAAGGGCCATTGCAGATGCTTATAGTTAGATCTTGTTGTTACAGATCTCCTCATTGGATAAGTTGCTTGCTTTTCTTTTGTGATTTATTGAACTTCCATTGACATTTATTCCACTACAAAAAAAAAGCCACTGTTTTCTTAAATTTAAATAGCAAATGGTGGCACCCTAAGGAGTGACCTGATGGTAAATGAAGTGGGAGTAGTAGAACTATGAGGTATCATGTTCAAATCCCATCCGAGTCAAAACAAAACACAGGTGGTTTTTCCATCTTCCTAAGCATTGGTGGACTGAGTTATTTGATTCATGTGGCCGTGGAGATAGCAGGTACCAATGGAATAGTGGAGGTGTGGGCAAGCTGGGACAAACTCCACCATCATAAAATAAGAGGTAGTAGGTTCCGGGTACATGATGGAATAGTCGAGGTGCACAGGCTGGCTCGGATACTAACGTTGTTAAAAAAAATTATTTGCTAAAATTTAAATAGCATAGCAAGTCCTCTTTTTGTGTTAATAACTTGTTTTAGTTACAATTAAGCTAAACCAATGGAACAAGGCTGTATGCCTCTTTTTGGGTTAATACTTAGCCTACTGCCTACCAAATCGTTTCCTCTCTTTTTCTGTATGTCTTCATGGTGATGTATATTCAATCACGACTAAAGTTTATTATGTAGACATCATATCTACTAATACTTAGACTGGGCTAAGGGATAGCTTGTGGTGCTCTTATTTGATAGTTGATACCTACAGCATGTTGCTCCACATTGGATACATCACTGCATTAATAGGCCCATCAATCAGTTTATAGTCTGAGTTGTCTATGGGGAGAGTGGCAAATGCGTTATTGTCTCATTAGACAAGGTATCTTTTCATAACATGTTTTCATTATTTGAAGCAAGGTCTTCTCTAGGAGATCACCTTAGAACTTGTTTGTTTAGAACTAATTAAAAGATTAGACACAGTCAAAAGGAGCTCCTTGCTAAGGGATTTTTCACTTTTGTCAAGGGAAATGTAGCTCTTGATGTGGCACGTATCCTTTTACGACCAACTACTGAATTGGCAACAACTGATATCTCCTGCCATGCTTTGGCAGCTTTACACGAGAGCTCCATTAGGTCTGCTTCTGCCTTCTGTTTTTTGTCTTTTTCAAATCAAAGGTCATCACATGTTGTAGTTAAATGTTGACACTTATGCTTGAATATATTGTCAGAAAAGTGTATTTGATTGGAAGACGTGGACCAGCACAAGCAGCCTTCACGGCGAAAGAGTTGCGTGAAGTTCTAGGTGAGTTCATAGAATTCCTTTGTCTGTCTAAGATTGCTGGTTCCAGTTTCCCCCACTTCCATTCACCATGTTATTCCTTTAACTTTATTCTCGCAAGATAATAGGAACCAAATATTATTTGCACCAGTAATTGATTTGTTAAATGAAATTTATGGTGCTTCAGGTATCAAGGATTTATCCATTGAAATTCGGCAAGCAGATTTAAGTAAAAACCCAGCAGATGAGGTATGCATGCTGTGTTTTACTAGTTCAGGCTTCTTAGGAATAATGTATAAATGCAAGCCCTTAAACTTTACTCTTTTATAGCATAATAGCTTCCACTGCTTTTCTTTAATGACAAACCATTCGACCTTTTGAAAGATAGAAACTTGCTCCTCCTTTTAGCTTCAACTACCATATAAAAAAAAAGGTAAGAAAAAGAAAATGGGGATACAACCACATGATTGAGAGAAAAAGACCTAAATGGTCCATTAACTACAACGTTAAGTTTGAATTTGATCCCTTAGTGTTTCCTTCTGACTTGTCTTTCTAAATGAAGAAAGGAAAAGATAAGTAAGTTAAGTGCAAGAATGAGAGCAATGTGCATTGTGCAACACTGGATCTTGTTGAGAAAATAGAAGCCTATCTGGTTGGAAAGCTGATTGGATGCGTTAGAGGCTTAGAGTCCCACTTTCATTGATGATGTGAGTTGTTGTCTTATTATATAGTTTTGGCAAGACTGACCTCATGAGCTAGTTTCCTCCCGTTTTCATTTGAATGTTTGAATATTTTAAAAACAGAGGGGTTGCACATCCTTAGAAATCAACTGAAAAAGCAGTCATTAGAATTTAGAACAATGTTCTGATCGTAGGCAAAGGAAGATGACATGTGTTTTTATTATATTTTATCCTGTAATTTGCCTGATATGTGTTTCTCATTGAAAATTGTGTCCCACATGTTAAAATTGTTACTAAATTTAGCATTAAAGAAAGTTGCTATGCTTGAAAAAGTTGAAGGTTTAAAATGCTAGGAAAGAAGAAAAAAAACGTGCAAGATCAAAATGTTAAACTTTCTAAAGCTAGGTTTGCTTAAAAAATTTGAGAACAGCTTTTGGAAAAACTTTCAACCAAAAACTATTTTTCAATTTTTTGAAGCTAACACCACCTTGAGTGAAGAGATTGATGATGCACTTTGTTCCAATAATTTCATTGTTGCTTCTACGCATTTATGTTATGCATAACTTTGGTATCCCCCAAGTTGAGTATTCTGTTCTTTTGTTTTGTATGCAAAGGAAGAACTAAAGAATAACAGGATTAAAAGGAGAATTCATGAACTGCTCTCTAAGGCAGCCTCTCCTGCAGCTTCCATATGCAGTCCAGGTCAAAAAGAGCTGCAGTTTGTTTTCTTCAGGAAACCTGACAGGTTCCTGGAATCAGATTGTAGAAGTGGTCATGTTGCTGGTTTGCGCATGGAGAGGACAATTCTGAAAGGTAACTGTATGCTGTTAAAGCGTGTTAAGAGAAAATTGCATGCCTATAAAAAATTTCTTGCCCTTTTTTGGGGTATATGTTCTTCAATACAATTTTCTGCTCTTACCTTATTGTTCTATTTAATCATCTTAACATGTAATTTACATTGTCCAGTGAGGACTTTTGATGCTGTTTTGATTTTATTGATATGTTGGGGGAATCTTGCATCAAACACGTATGCAAAAGGATTGTTTGATAAGATTTATGTTTTGTTAGTTGTACATGTATATGCGTGGCAAGTCATGTATTTGACAGAGTGTATGCTTCTAACCCTAATCGAAATGCATACATTTGTCTCATACACTATGGGATGGTGAAAAGAGATATATTTTACTTCTCAGAGGGTCTATAATTGGAGATACCATTGTTTCTGGTACAGAAGTTCCTATAAAAATGGGAAATGCCCTACCTTTGAGTGCGGTTTGAACTATTGATTTACGTAATTGGAAATAACCAATTAGGTTTACGACGAAACCTAGAAATCGATCACTGATCCAATTTGAGTACCTCTGCAGGATAGACCTCAACAGAAAACTGAAGAGTAATTCCTCATATAAAATTATTGACTCTAGAGCTATAGTAATATGGAGAAGACAAAATTGTTTCAAGCACCGACAGAACCGGAAGCGCCCCTACATTTTTTTAATTGATATAGTGCTTTTTTTTTTGTCATTATAGGATCATTTGGTTTCATGGATATTATTCACTTGAGATAGAATGTGAAATAAGTGTATTATCAACATGTGGATAAGAGCATCTAATATGATTAAGATACTTTTGCACCTTGCTTCGTATACTGGAAAATGTCTCGGATAAAGCAGTATACGAAGAAGTGGAGAATCTACAACACAGTATGACCCTCCAGGAATGTCACCTGATCATCTATTCAAACTTGAACCTCATGGATGGCTAAAAAGAAACTAGAATTGAGTGGCTATTCCTCAAATGTACATAATAATTCTTTATCCATCTAAAGCTCTTCTCTTTCCTTCCTTCCACAGGACCCACATGATTGCTAGTGGGACAACATCTTAGGTTCTCTGATTTCTCTTCCAACTTCTAAGTTTAAGTTGGAGAGTGCCTCCGTCATATATCACAATAGATGTGAGTGAGATATAGGCCAAGGTTATTAATGAGACATATTTCTATCCAATTTCAGATAAATCATATGCTTGTACAATGTAAATTCAGTTTTCAATTTAACTAACCAAACGTCTTATAATAGTGCATAGGCATGAAGTAATTCAAAGATTTTTCATTGTATTGCCATTTCTGTACAATAACGAGTGACTGAGTGGTTGAGCCATAAGAGTAATTGCATGGAGATTCCAGGTCCATTTTCCTAGTTACAACATTCAGTATTAGCCATCACTCCAGCTTTAGTGGGCAGGCTAACCTGATACGTGATTGTGGGCTGTTGCACGCTGCCTGATGTTAGTCGAGGTGTGTGCAAGTTGTTGCAAACTCTATAATCTACAATACTTGTTTGAAAACCAAACCCTTTAATTTTTTGTGTGTTTGTTTGTGTGGTTCATGCATAAAACTGTTCAAAAAATTGTGAAAGACTTGCTTTAGTGTTTGTGTTATGTCGGAGTTATATTTTAGTGAATGTGCATGTTGGCGGATATTGTTCATGAGAGATAACTACTTCTAACTCGGAACTTTATCTTCCTCCAGAAGATGTTGGCTCTGGGAAACAGATTGCAGTTGGTACTGGAATTTTTGATGAAATGGAATGCGGGTACACTGCTTTACTTTTCTTTGTTTCCCTGCATTTAAAATCTTTCTTCCTTAAACGATTTGCCAACTCATAAAATGTAAGGAACTGCTTCAGTTCTAGATTTTATTTCATATTGCTGCGGTGCAGGAAAATCCTTTTTTAATTCCTTTTTTATTTGCAGCTAAACCTATCTTTTGATTGATTCCCACCATATTTAACAAAGAAAATACAAAAGAGAAAGAAGAATATAGTAGATGAAGTGGTGAGATTTGAAGGATAAAGCAATATCTGAGTAGATAAACCTAGTGAGCGGAGTAGTTGGAAAGCCAGTTGTGGTTAAAGAAAAACCTTTACGTTAAAGAAAGTAAGATAAGCCCATGTTTGATTGATTTCTCAACCAAAAGTAAGTGCAAAAATGATTACGCTATGATGAGACCTCCTCTCGGACCAGAAGAGATGGTTTTATTTGCTTTGATCTTTCATTTGCTTCTGGTCTTCAAATCCATATATCTTACTGGGGTAGTCGCTGATAACTGCTTCAGTAGGCTCTTTTTTTTCCTTTTCTGCATTATGTTGCTCTGAACTGAATGTTGATGTGTTTTGCTGCACTTGTTTGTAGTCTGGTATTGAAGAGTGTTGGTTACAAGTCGATACCTGTTGATGGTTTGCCTTTTGATCACCATAAAGGTATGTGATGAAAGCTAAATCATTACAAACATGTTGGTTGCTCTTAAATCTCCCCAATAAGATATATATTAAGTTTTCAATTCTTTATTTGTATTTTCTCTTTCAATGATTGCAAATGCTTTCATTCAAATTAGTGGTTTTGATTCCATCTTTTTTCTCATCCCATGGACAAGTGTTTTCATCATTCACATCATTTGCATTAAAGCTTTCATTGCTGTGTGGTCCATCACTGCAAATTAAATGACCTAGGGCTGTTTTTCCAGGAATTGTTCCAAATATTCAAGGACGTGTGTTAAGCGAAGCTTCTGGAAATGCACAAGTCGAGAAAGGCTTATATGTATGTGGGTGGTTGAAGAGAGGGCCAACTGGGATAATTGCTACAAATCTTTACTGTGCTGAAGAAACTGTAAGTGCATATCAATCACAAAGCCTGCTGCTTTACTATTCCCATCATCATGACCAACGAATTTTCATTCAAAGCTTAATAGGATAAGTCCTAGTATATTATAATTAGCTTTGCTAATTGAGACGTATCAGGTTGCTAGCATATCAGAAGATGTTGAGAGAGGAGTTGTAACATCAAAATCTGGCTTATCAAAGCCCGGAAGGGAGGGACTCCTCCAATTGCTAGATAGCAGGAATGTCAAAATTGTGCCCCTTGGTGGCTGGGAAAAGATTGACAGTGAAGAAAAAAGGAGAGGGAGTCTAAAAAACAAACCCAGGGAAAAACTTACCACTTGGCATGATTTATTAGAAGTTGCGACCAAGTGATACAAGTGTCTCGAGGATGGCAGATTTTGCTCACATCTGTCGTTTTATGGAAACCCCAAATGCTATAACTCTCAGATGTGTACATTGTGATTGGCCCTCGGCATGTAGAGGACGGACAGTGCATTCTAAGAAAACATGAGAAATAATCAGTTACAACGCTTTTGTCACAGGCCACAATTTCTTGTTGAGCACTGTAGTTGTATTAAAGGCTTAGCATATGCATTTTTCATTTGTCCAAGTGTATTTTTTGTCCACATGTAATCCATTTCAGTTGAGGTTATTTTAAGGATAGAACGATCCAAACACTTTTTATTGCGCAACGCACTGGCAATTTCTGGGCAACTGCCGTGCTATGGAAATTGAAGTAGTTTCTTTATATAAACATCTTTGGGCCTACAGTTCAAAATAGGTCCTCTGAAGTGTGCAAAATTTCAGTATTTATACAAGAGTTTCTCTGTCTAAACTTTTAAAGGGTGAAGAAAATCAAAGAGATGGATGAATACATCTTCTAAGAAATGCCGCAACAGTTGTTAGTTAGTCATGTGTCTCAACTTTGAGAATTAAACCATTGTTTTGAAATGCTCTCTTTTAACTCTAGATATTACAAACCGATAAGGAAAACTGAAATGACAACCACAATAGGAACTAGCATGTGGTCTCTATTTATTTAGTACCTAGCATTTTTTCTTACTACAACTTTTTAGAGAACATAGCTTCTTCTAACGGTAAGCCTACGAAATAGATATACAACTATCTACAAGACATGTCGGCACCTTTTAGTATATAACCCAAAATACAATGGTGCCTGAGATTAGGTTCATGGATAAACCTTTTCGGATTTCTTTTTATTTTATATACGTTCAGACCTTCCCTCATCAATAGTCAATTTGGAAACTACTAAGTTCTTCGTCTTGAATAGAGCAACGGTGGTCTCAGCATTCACTTGTATAAGCAAAATCTAATTTCCTATTTCCTCGGTTTCCTGAGGAATCAATAATAAGTAAATTTGACATTTAAAACATCACTCGGGGTGGTGGCGCAGTTGGCTAGCGCGTAGGTCTCATAGCTTCTGAGTGATCCTGAGGTCGAGAGTTCGAGCCTCTCTCACCCCATTCCCTTTTTATCCAACTTAATTTGGCACATTCCTAGTGCACATCCGTTCCATCTAAAAACCTAACTGACTACTTGATAACATACATCTTTCCTTGGTTCATAAATGTTAAGTCTGACTAAAAATTTCCTTTCTGCCTCATTGTGAATATGTTTCATACCATGGAAAGATGGAAAACCAAATTGTTGGATTTTACAGGTTTAGAAAATAAGTAGACAAAGAGGTTGAAATGTATACTAATATAGTGACTTCCTCTTTACTGAAAAAACAAATTTGACACTTTAATACTTGCAAACACCGAGGTTCTGCCTTCCGTTTGCCTAATGGTTCTCTTGCTACTTTTTCTTGTTTCTTCAGAATGACCTCCACTAAAATTAATATTCCTTTCCAAGTCAGACTATTGAAAGTGGCTAAAGTGGCTTTTTAGATAAGATATATATATGAAAAGAAGAAAACGAATCAAACGGGGTGATGGCGCAGTTGGCTAGCGCGTAGGTCTCATAGCTTCTGAGAAATCCTGAGGTCGAGAGTTCGAGCCTCTCTCACCCCAATCCCTATTTCCTTTTAAACCTTTGGCAAATTCATAGTAACTGGTATCCTAATTCTGTACACACCATCCGGAAACGTAAGTGACCATTGGATTGCTCATTTTTTATTCCTCCAGTTCTTCATGCTTTGTTTTTTCTTTCTTTTTTCTCTTTGCAGTAAAACAAAAAGGAGTTGGGCTGAAACTTCATCTACAAGTTGAGGATAATTAACTATCAGAAAAAGTTTTAAGTTTCTGTCGGGAAATTACTTCTCCCATCATCATGAGTTGTCTTTCATGTCTTGGAATTTGGAACAACCAAATTGTTGCATACCATGTCGATATTACACGTTTAGAAAGCAAGTAGATTGATATGTCTTGGCAAACATTCCTTCATTGAACATATGTTACTCTAATGACTAGATTGATATGTCTTGGCAAACATTCCTTCATTGAACATATGTTACTCTAATGACTCTTCATGAATTACAATTGTCACTTGTCAGCCAGTCCCTACTCCCTCTATAGTTGAAAATGGTTCATGATTGGTTATGAGTTATCTTTGAAGGGTCGCTGCAGGCCTTGTGTTGCCCTCCACTATATTTAGCTTTAGCTGGACTTTTTTCCACGAGGTTCCATTTTTGGAAGACGTGGTACAATTGGGAGCACTGATAATATATTAATTGGATATATCACGAAAGGATAGTTCTCTTTTATATAATCTACATGAAAAAGCACAGATGAAATGTGCAGTTGCACTTGGGACTAAGGAAGAGTCCCTTAATTCTTTATTACACACCTCACCCAGTCTATATTTTCCATACCCAGGTCTCTTCACAGACCATCTACAAAGATGGCAAAACGCTATCTTCCCATAGTGGAACGGTGAAACCAACATTACAGAGATCTCTCTCATGAATAATAATAACTAAAGAGAAGTGTTACATCGCAGATTGACAGCAGGCACAACATCTACTGACCGCCTAACGTGTACAAACATGAACTGATCTGATCACCTACCAAGTTGTGAACAGTACCCAATACATAGATATCAACATTCAGTACAAGGCCAAACTGCAGTACAAACTCAGGTCACTTATTAAGTGAGCAAACTTAACAGACTTGAAATCTGATCTGCACAGGCACTAAGCAAACCCTGTTCATTTAGCACCAGCAACACCGTTAAAACTTTGAGCAAGATTAACTAGCTCATCCAACTTTTTATTAGAGGAGCAAAACTGCAGCGTGAAAGCCATGTTTTTCCCGCAACACCTACCCTATATATAACTCTTCTTAAAAAACCCTGCACTTTGCAGTGTGTGCATGTTGGCTGAGCAAATTAACCATTTTTGTTAGGCAGTTTTGTGCGTGCCAGCACCTGTTGATTCACTGGAGTACGAAATTGGTTGACGTTTACTTGTTTGTGGCAGGTACTTATAAGCAACCACTGAAACGCCAATGGCAGCAGAGAGCCCTATACAACTCCATAGCCACTTCTTCTGGGTTCTTTTCCTCTGTCGCTGCTTCCGAGCAACCTCTGCAGAATGTTTGAAATGAAAATTGTCAAAACTGATAAAGAAATTACATCACTCGTAGTGCAACATAAGCATATATTTTAACTATCAAATTCAAAATGTAGGCTACCAAGAGGGATTTAAAACAAGTACTTTAGGGATTTATTATTTAAGCTACACTAAATGAAAGTGGCAGTTTTCCAAAGCTAAAACAAACTAAGTGAAGATAATCCTGACCATGGGTCTTTAAACCAATAATAAATGAAAGTTACGGTGTTCCCAAGCCACGACTCTTACCTGATAAATAATCCCGACCAAGGGGCTTTAAACTAAGAATTGGCAACTGAAGAGGTAGATCTTTCAAAAATTTTTGATGAAAATATCCAGCTGAAAATCAAATGTCACTGTTTGTACACGTTAAATAAACCCGTGGCGGAAGCAATAACCCTCTCAATTCAACTTTAATCAGGTCAGAGTCTATGACATGTAAGCCAGCATTATTGTATCTTTCTCATATCAGATGATGCAGAACCTTAATTGAAGGATGCGTCTAATCAAACAGATGTGTGTATGACAATAAATGAAGATTGTGATAGCTCAGAAGTATTCTCCAACCACAACTACTTATATAACATAGTCTATGTAACTCTTTTTTGGTTGAGTGGGGAAATTGGATATACATTTAGTCCAAGTAAAGATGCCTGGCTGATTGAGAAAGACGCCATTCAAGTGTTTTATGTGAAGGCAAGGCACACACTCATCCTAGATGGTCCATTTTTAAATGGGATTATAAGATTTTCTCAGTTATAGGAAATTATAGCTGAAGCAAGCCACAACAATATTAGCGATACGACGAGACCTGTCAGTGCCTGGATGGTAAGAAACATTTATCATAAGTAGCAAGTAAATAGCAAGAGAAGCAACACCTACCAATGATTTCCTGATTTCTCTGGGACATCTCATGATTTACAGCCTCGTAGTATCGGAGCCTGTCTCTCAACCTTGAAATCTCCTGGTTTTTTGATTCAAGAATTGACTCTGCAGCTAGTTCAGCTTCTGCACGAGCTTGACCTTTTCCTATTGCTTCAGCAACATATCTTGTGACAACTACTTCCTGATAGAGCTGCTCAATTGAAGCATTATCAAGCTGCATACCATTAATGACATTTGAAGGAGAAGGAAGTGTTAACCCTGCCTGAGATAGAACAGTACTGATGTTCTGCCACTGATTTCGCATCATATTAAGAGCATCCTCTGCGGCTTTTCTCCTTTCAATTTCCTCAAGGAGTTTGAGCCTTGTGGCACGCAGTTCCGATTCAACATTAGGGCCATATGTAGATCCATTCAGAGATGACCCTTCCAAGGAGAAATCTGAGGTGCCATCATAAAGAACAATTACACTCATCATAGACTGTAGGAATTACCTAGGAGACATGACTTTTTTTGTCTGACAGCTACCATAAAAGGGAAATTACATTCATAATTGTATTGCTAAGAACTATCTAGGCAACATGACATATTTTGTTTGACAGCTGTCAAAATAGAGCATCCTGCCATCAATCATCACCTTAACTTGGAAAGCATAAATATTATTAAACTGAGGCAGAATCATAGGAATTTCTAGGATACAACTTTCATTTTTTTACAGGTGCTGGACAATAATGCAGGATATATCTGCCATGCTTGTACGAAAACAATCAACTACAGTTAAATTCCAAAGTAGTTCAAAGAAATCCATCGCTCGCTATTTTCATACTATTTGATCAAGTATTCCAATTCCAATCTGATAGTTAAGTCACATTAGGGCTCTGTAGAAATAATTTCTGTTGACTTCTTATAAGATCAAGTATTCTAATTCCAATCTTGATTTTTAAATCACGTTAGGGGGTTCTGTAGAAAGAACTATGATATCAGGATTATCCCTGCACGGCAAGTCTCTAATAAAAACAAATGAATCCTGACATAAATCGAACCTCATCTGAGTAGCAACAAGAACTAAACCTTGAGAACAACTAATTGGTTTCACCTATATCTATCCTTGCTTCCATCTTCTTTTGCTTTTAGCTATATATTGAAAGACTAGACATCTGGAGAAAATTTCTCTAGATCATACCTTTCACGACTTTCAATATATTGCCTCACCCATGGATATGCATGACTACATAAGACATATCCAAACCATCTATGATAACCTTATTTTATTTTATCCTCTATGTGTGCCAGATGCACCTTTGCCAAATGTTCTCATTTCAGTAGAACTTCGCTATGTGTCTGTAATATATACATCAGATACCTGTAAGGTAGGCTTAAGGGAAGGAGGAGGTTGAATTGCTACTCTAGTCAACAATTCAGATTTTGGCGGAGGTTGCTAGGATAATCCCTTTTGGTCAAACAGATACAACTCAAACCATTTCTTCTCTAAGACCCTGTTTATAAACTAGACCACTAGAGTATCGTAATGACAATTTACTCATAGGGGCTAGGCAAAGAGAATAAGCTTAACCTCAGAATCCTGCTGTCAATAAGATTAAAAAAATTCAAGGGTCTTAACAAAAAATCAAACACATACTTATAGTTTATTAGAAATTTCAGCAGATCAACATAGCATATATTTCACAGATTTGCTTAATAAAACCATAGAAACAAATATTAAATTGCAAAACAGAAGCAAATTTATACCTTCATCTGCATCAAAGAACTCCCCTTGAGTAGACACATAGCTCCGGCAATCAAGCCCTTTCACCTCATTAACACTTCCAATACTTAACGCATCACATCTCGGATCCAAAAATTCCTCATCTTCCTCAAACAAATTTTCCTCAGCTAAGTCCTCTTCCAAATTCAAATCCAAATCAGTCTTCTCGTTAACTTGCTCAGCTTCCTCCAATCCATCAAGTTTCCGCTTCGCAAATGCTTCTCCACCGCCACGTCGCTTGTGGTTGACTACATAGGGAGAAGGAGACAGCGAGCCAGAAGAAGTTTCCGGAATCGGAGCTGGTTCGGGAGTTATATATAACGCCGGTGATATATATATGTGATTCGCCGGCGCCGGCGGTGGCTCAGTATCCTCCACCCCTTTCTCTTCTTCATTTATCTCGTTCAGCTGTTGCTTTCCATAGGATTTTCGAACACGAGGTTCGAGTAGATTCTCGAAGGCTATTGCTGTGTAAGTCGGCATAATAGCGATGAAACAGAAGAAAACGGAGATGTCGGCTTCAGCAACCGCGACGGCGGCGCAAGTGAACAGCTAGGTTTAGGACATCGGAGCTTTTTTCTTTTGGGGGGAAAGAAAGAGAAATCTTTCACCGCCGCAACAAGGGGTTTGTTTTCGGGAAATATGACGGAATAAAGGGGAAGAGAGAAAGAGAGAGAAAGCAACGTGTTATATGGCGTTTGCTTCAAGTCCAGCGACTTTGGAGTTATGGGGACCCGTTTGGTGTTATATTTACATTTATATGGAATAGTTTGGCTTCTTCTTGAACAACAAGTTAGGCTTTTGTAAGGGATCCCATTAGATTTAGAGAAAATCTTTTTTAAAGATAAATAAAAACTAGGCTATTCGTAAAAAGTTATTTCTTTTTTTAAAACAAAAAATAAGTTAGTTTTTTTTTTTACGACAAATTAAACCCAGAAATATTTCCTCAAGGACTAATTAAGTATGGTGAAAGAACTTTCTAATTAAGTACGCGACTTTTCCTCAATTATTTTTCCAAAGACTTGATTATTGAAAAATTGAAGTACATCTAATTAGACGTCATCTCTATTTTCTTCTCCTTGTTTCCACTTTTATTTATTTATTTTTCAAATGGAATTTTTATATAAAACTTCCATTAAATGTGTCACAGTCTCGTAAGAAATAGGGACCACCCGAATAAATTTGAAATTTCGTTCATAGTAACACTGTATTTGGCTGGTAGTTAGGTATTATTTCGTAATATTTTGTTTTGTATTGTATTGTATTGTTTAAATAAATATAATATTTGAATAATATTATATTATTTTTTATTATTGCATAATGTCATACATTAATAATTTGACAGATAAACTTACAAGAAAAGTAAAGTATGAGGTAGAGCAATTTAAGAAAAATAGGTAAAAGATAAAATAAGATTATTATAGATATTTTTCCAAAATGAGAAGAAAAAAAAAGATAATGATGCGATCCAAACCAAATCAATGGAATTAACGATCAGACTTTTTGTCATTGCGTATTTAATAATATAATACAATAAAATTTAAGTAACAATCAAAACAAACATTGTATTTAAACGGACAGGAGATAACAACCATCCAAACAAGCTGTAAGAGGCTATTAGGCCATTCTGCCTAATTAAAATCGACGAAATTAACTCTTTGCCTCATAATCTTTACATTTCATAAGTGCGATTAGTAATCCGTCCAATCTTATTCTCCACCCATAAAAATGCAATGAGATTCTACAGCTACTTTATGTCATATGAGTAAAAAATTTTATGCCCATTTTATGCTTTTCAACATCCAACTTGAAAGTAAAATCCTCCTACATTTTTGAATTTGTTCAATTTAAAGTTCTCTTTCTTTATTCTTTTGTCTAATACTAGCTCTTTTTATGCTTCACATGGAACCTGGAAGATCACTTATTCTACATCCATTTCAACTTTAATGACGAAAGAACTGTTTTTTTTTTTTTTTTTTTGGTTAAAAGGATATATTATATGTTAGAAAAAATGAAAATTTATTTCAAAAGGGAAATGGTAATATTGTTGACTAGGAATATTCATTATCGGAATATTAGTATGGAAAAAATGTCTACATTCAATCATCAATGCCTAATAATAACCATATTAGTAAGCTTTTATTTTTAACCATTATGAATGGCTATCAAAATTATGGCAAAATTTATTCACCCAATATTAATATTGAATGGCAATTTTTGTTACTACAATTCTTATGATCAACATTAGTCTGTGCAAAATTAGTAACCGATCCTATGCTTCATGATTAGCTTTTAATCCTCCTTATTTGCCATTAATGTGACTGTTGGTGTCTGCCGTTCTTTTCTATATCAATATATATTCAAATTCTTTTCCTTTTGGATGGGATCAAGAGAAATTCTTCCTCTCAATAATATATTATGCTCGATTGTCTTTTAATGACTCTTTTGTTAGTTTTTATATTAGAAAAATTTAATAAATTTAAAAAAATACACTTATATTGAGTGAAATATTCGTATCTTTGATAAGCCTTAAAATATAAATAATTCTTACAAGCTATGTATCAAATATCTTTAGTAAAATTTTCTAACACTATATATACTGAGACTAAGTAGCTATTACATTAGAGCTGATAATACTGAGATTACCAACTTTTGCTAGATTATTACAGACCAACGAACTGACCCTTTTTACTATATTGTCCTTCTTTGTTCTCTAGGAAACTTGGCATAGCCGACGGAGGAGATGACCCCAAAAAAAAAAAGCAAGAAGAAGTTGGTTGGTCGATAGCAGACTGGATTCTTTAGTTGTCAAAACAACAGCTACTTTTTGTTATCCTCAAATAATGCCGGACCAGAGAATTCCCCAGTTTCTTCAAGTAGAACTGTTTATTTCTATAAAAGTATGATGATTTTTCAATTAAAAGTGGAGAGATTTGAAGACCACACTATATTACGTCTCACTAGGAATAATGATTTTTCTCTATTTTTAGGTAAAACAGAAATCATGATTGGCAGATGATTCGCAACATTGATCGTCTAAAATATGGAAACAAATTATTAAAGATTTTAATGACTTAACAATCGAGAGACTGATTCTAAGATATTTGAATCACTTAGATCTATTAAAATAAGAAAACAAAACCATTATCATCGATATAATTTTATTTAAAGTAGAAAAGGATAATCGCATGGCCATTTTAATACCTGAAATTAGTGCACGAAAGAAGTTTATGAGAAAGTATTCAAACGTAATCAATTAGGTTAGAGCTCGAATTTCATCAGTTTGATTATTTGGTTCAAATAAAAGTTCCCATTCACATTCAAGCATTCAATGTTTGACGTCTATTTTTCATGCGTATTTAAAAGCAGATGGCAGGAAATTAGTACAATGTTAGTTGGAAGATATACCAATGTAGATTCAAAACCGAAGGCCATTTTGAGACTCCCACCTACTGCCCTTTTTTTTTTTTTTTTTTTTTTTTTTGGGGGGGGGGGGGGGTCCAAGTCCTGGTCAAACTTGGAAAAAAGGCTCCAAAAGGATGATGACTTAGGAAATAATAGAAAATTTGCCATCCAATTTACAAATTTTTGACGATGTCTCTTATTTCCTTATTTCGTTTCTCTTCCGTTTATCTCCTGTCAATAACAGAAGTTTAGATACTATTTGACCGGCTAAATCTCAAACCGCATTTTACAGTGATAAATTCGAAATCTGGAGGTCGACTTGAATACCTTGAAACAGACGGTGAATAAAGAAGCAAGGCAATGCTTGAAGAGTATGCAAAGTCTCGGAACAAAGTGTCACAACTCACAAGCTATTTATCCATAAAAATTTGATCCAAATCAAAATTAAGTCCATCCAAGAAAAAGAAACAGGAGAAATAATGAGTGGAAAATAGGAAGTCCGCAACACGAAATAATGAGTGGTATAATCAAATTACCAAAAAAAAAAAAAAAAAAGGTTATAAAATCAAGGAAGACGGAGCACAAGATAATGTGGATTGGCAAAATTCCACCAAATCAAATAATAACGAACAGACAGTACAAACTAATATTAACAAAACAAACCTACCACCTAAGATAACAATCCTATCAACTCGAGATTCAACTGCAGCATGCGTAGAGTGTGCTTTAAGCATAAAAACGAGTAAAGATATTCTACTCCACTATTAATGTAATGCAAGGAATCCATACCACTCGTACGGCAAGAGGATCCGCATGGAAAGGTGAGCGGTGCAGTTAGAGCACGTCAAGAAAAATCAATCATTAGAGGTTCATCAGGGACACTTGGTTTCTTATTATCTGGTGCAGGTGGTGGACCCGTTGCTGAAGTCGATGGAACAATTGCGCCATTTGTAATTGGTTCTACAGCAGCTGATGTTGATGAGACCAAGGCCAGATAGTCTGAAGGCTTTTCATTCAATGCTGTTACAGCAGGCACAATTGCTTCAGCAGCAACTGAAGCATCCAAGTTTGATGCTTGGGTGGTACTTGATTCTGCAGGAGCGGCACTGGTTTCTGTCGCAGGTGCAGCACCAGTTTCTGTTGCAGGTGCAGCAACAGTTTCTGTCGCGGATGGTGCAGCGCCAGTCTCTGATGCAGGTGCAGCACCAGTCTCTGATGCGGGTAGAGCACCAGAGTCTGACGCAGGTGGATTACTTGATTCTGGTGTAGTGGAAGCCTCATTTTCTGATGTAGGAGGAACACCTGATTCTGATGTTGCAGCTGTGTTGCTTCCAGCAGGAACAGAAGCAATTGGTGCTGTTGTTTTAGATCCTTCCAGAAGTAGTGGTTTGCCAGGTTGTGCCAAGCCCTGCTTCCCCAAAAGAGGTTTGGCTTGACCGGGATTAGGACCGTATAGTGATGCCATACCGGGTGGCAGTATTTCAATTGGTGGCTTCTTTGCAGCATCTGCCAAACTTGTGAGCTTAGGCCCCTCGAGAGAGGCCAGAAATGCAGCTGCGGCATCAGTTTTCGTTGATGGAGTGTGTTCCATCTCCTTCTGCAACGTTTTGTTCCATGCCTGGACTAAGGTTCTCATTGAAGGTCGCCCATGAGCCTGAAAAAAATGAGACCACAAGTAACAAATACTGAGTCAAGAGATTGAATCCAAAGCAGAAGATGGAGGCTATTAATTTAAGCACTAATTTAGACAATGAAATTTTACATGTGCATGTAGTACAGCCTCAGCAAGCATCCCAGTTTCCTGCCATGCTTTCTCCATAAGTACATTGTCTCCCAAAAGTGCAGCTGCAAATGCAGCCTCCCGTCCCGCACCAACTGATATCAAGTTGTTTACCAAGTTCTGGAAAAGATTTATTTGTCACTATATGAGGAGATTTATTCTCTTAAAATCATTTAGTAAATATACATTGAATCCTGTCATGCAACTGATCCAATCAATCTCAAATTTCACAAGGAACTCTTATCATGTTAGCAGAGTCGAGTGGAAGGGGGGTTGACAGAATACACTAGAAGCAGAAAATGATCCTTTGAGTTTGACTGCTTTCTTTATTCCTTTAGACCAAGAAGTATGGGAAAAAAATATAATGTAGAAATGTAAATCAAATGGTTATATTCTAGGTAAAATTAATTAAAATCTGATAGTAGATGATAAATTCAGATTTTGAGAAGATTATTATCAAGGGAAAAGGTATAAAGGAGCCAAGAGCCAGCTAGTAAAATTCAAATGTATATGAGGATCTGAAACAAAAGAGGAAAAGAAGCAGGTGACATACTCAATGTGCACAGTTGAGAGTTCAAGCTGCCAGAAGATGATGATGGAGTTCACAATTAAGCTATTCATTTGCCTAACTCTACAGTCCAGTTCTGGTCCTGTTAGTTAGGACACACTTATGCCACTGCCCAATGTTGAAGTACTAGCTATGGTCCAGTGTTTGGTCAATGGATAGGTCACATTTTAGTTATATGGTAGCTCATTCATGACTTAGCTAATTTTAGACCTCATTGTCAAGTTAGGACACTCAAGAAGTCCTAACTTAGTCATAGCTTTTATGCTTTGCACCTCCTTTTATTTCCACACTGTAAGGGCTTTATTCGAGAAAATCAATAGAGCTACTAGGTAACCTGTCTAGTAGATTTACTTAAAAAGGAAAAAGGGTTGGGTCAACAAAATCAGAAACAAAGCAAGTGGCATACACTGAGTCGTGTTAACTCCCCATGATTTGCAAGCCGTAAAGCAACACCTCTTAATTCCTGACCTCGTAGAGCTCCCTTTATAGAACCAGCAGCAGCTAATCTTTTAAGAGCTTCACGAGCAATATCAGCTTGTGCTGTAGCATCTGCAGCATCAATGAGTTCCATAAACTCCTTGACAAATTTAACTACTCCTTGAACAGCTTCAACAACATTTTCCTTCTTCTTTGTCATGTTCATAAGATCGTTCAGATCCAATCCAAGAGTTTCTTGTCCAATATCTCTGCTGTTGCTCATTGTCAGAAGGCACTGAAGTGCTCTTTTCAAATCATTGCTCTGCAGGGCCAGATCAAACTCCAGCCTCTTGGATATTCCAGGTAAATGAAGTGCTTCGGTAGCATAACCCATCCCAAGCATAAATTGTGCTAAATCATCATGATGTTCTCTGCCAAGTCGACTGGCCCACTTTACAGCACTTACAGCATCTCCATAAGCTGCCAAACATCGGCAACGGATACCAGGATGGCTAAGGGATATTGCATGAGCACACATGTATCGATCAATTAGCCAAAGAACACCATCTCGAACACCTACAATAACAAGAGGTCCAACTGGACGAGTTTGCTCTGCAGGAAAACGAGTGACAGCTACTGCAACTCCACCACCACCAACTGCCACCTCATTAGCTTTGCGAGCTTCCATCTCCTTGAGTACACTTGATACATCACCATCAACTTTTGACTGTCTAGGTAATGAAAGAAATGGAGGAATAGAGGGTGCATGCTGAAAAGAAGCCAACCGCACAACTTGTAGCATTGGGGGCCTCAATGCTATTCTCTCTTGTGGATTTGTTTGTTGATTGTCGACTGTTATCAAGGCTAACTCTCCATGTTCAGCAATAGCTCTTGACTGTGCCTCTTTAAGTTTCATTTCCTCTTTTCTTCGTTTTGTTTCTATGTCAATAGGCGCAACCCCAGCATCCACAAAAACACACTCAACAGTAGTAGGTGTAGCAACAAACAACTGCCTTCGCTGCCAAACTGCCCCAGTGGCATAAGGAATTGCAACGTCCCCCAAGTATCTAAACTGCGGACGCAAGGAACATATGACAATGTGCTGCGGATATCCAAAAGCACAATACTCAACTGTTTGATCCCATGCGGTCCAATCTGGTTGAGGAAGAAGGCTACCCACTGGTTGAAATGTTTCCCAGCTGTATAATTGGAAGTTCTGAGGTGCTGCTTCAGCTGCAGATTTTTGAGAACCGTCTTCCATAGTGCTAAATGAAGATACAGAACTACCTCCATAGCCTGATAATGGCATAGATTGAATTGTTGAAATTGCTGTAGCAGCAGCAGCACTAACCCTTCGAGAAGTTCGATAGGCCACACCAAGTAATGCCCCTCCATGCAATCCAATAACTGGTTCACTCCGGCTGCCCACCGACTTCATTAATACATTTGATGTCCCATCATCCAGCAATATACGAACTTGAACAGTAGCAGAAGAAGCAGCAGAAGCAGCTGCTGCTGCTGCCTGTGCTGCAGCTGCAGCAGCTTCCTTTGCTTTTCTAGATGAACCTTTTGGAATAATGGGAATTCTTGGAGCAAGTGCAGATTCCAACAAAGCAAACCTATCTCGGCAAGTATCCCAAGCCAAAAGCCTTGCGCTTCCAGAATCAACAACTGACCAATCGCTGACTTTGTAGATAGAGAAGTAAGGAATATCAGGCCATACAATTGCCAGATACCTGCAAAACATCACCGTTCAAAACCTTGTAAAACAGGCCAGTACAACTTTAAGAAAAAGCATAGTAGACATAATGGATGAGGCTTTTCACAATATGATGCGATACGATAAATCACGACAATGTTAAAGATACAAGATGCCGGCTGCTACTCTAAGCCTGACGTCTGTGAGCCACTTACTTTCCAGAACTGCTGACAGAAAGAACTGAGTACGAATCGTGCGGAGCTGGAGTAGTAATATGCTTTTTGGTTTGTTTGACGTGGAGTTGTTCAGGAATCTCTCCTCTCAACCTTCCTGTGTCACTCAAAGATCCATTACTTCCGAGTGCTGGAGCAGTGGTGTTAGATAACTGAAACTGCAACAGCTTCAATTCCCTTTCAACTACATAGACAGCAGTATGTTCACGACTTTCTGTTGGTGTTGGTAGCACTGCTACAGGAGGAAGAGACTTCTGATCAAATTCACACAGAATAATGCCAATATTGGTTCCAGTAGCTACAAGGTGTGGCTGTAAAGGGTGTGCAACCATAGAATAAACCTAAAAGACCAGAGAGAAAAACATAAAAAAATTGTGGCAAGTCATCTTCAAAAAGTCAAATAATTAGATGCCTCCTATATAGAATCTTAACCCTATAAGATATGATGGAGTGCGTAAATAATCCTCAATTATCTAGTAGAGGAAACTAGTATAAATTCTTCTTATTAAACAATTAAAGCAAAATCACTTTTTTATTACAAAAGCCAAACTCCAAACAGGAAGGCTTGGCTCATCCTAATATTATAAACATTTATTGGTTATTCATTTTTCCTGCCATCATAGTGTAGATGTAACACTTAAAATTATCAATCTTCCAAAACCTAAGAGTTGCATAAGGAAAATAGGTATGATTTGAAAGATGAGATACACAGTAATGAAAATTTTAAGATAAACCATGTCGTTTATCTATAATAGTTTCACCTTCAGCTTCTTCTGAGAGACGAGTAATTGTGGAGGAACTAGTGCAGAAAGTTCACACAATGGCCTTGTAAGAGCAGAATAGGTGGGGTGCTCGACAGCCCTGCAAAGTTGCAACAGAGTATCATGTTCTGCCCAAAGACGGAAGACTTCACACAGTGTTAATATTATTCCAACCAAGGGAGGTGTGTGAAGTACGCCTACCATATATGGGAATCTTTGACACACGTCAAGATATCGAGGTTGGGAGCCCGTGGGTGGCACCACGATGCTACACTATGACAAGCTAGTTTCGGAACGGGTTTTATTCGACGCAATTCCTGCAATTAGGTTGAAATTATTATTATCAGAATATTTCCGCTATGTGCATAAAGTAACAAATCCAAGAGATCTAGTACCATACCTTAAAGGAGACGGTATCCCAGATAGCTAATGTTTTATCAGCACCAATAGTAATGAGCTGTGGTGCATTACCAATCACTCTGGAGAGCTCAACAGCAATAACCCCACCATCATGAGCCTATAAAGTATTAAATTGGAAGGTCAAGAAAAGCTTCAAGGATTTGACAAAAAGCATGCAAGGACTTGCAGTTCAATCAGCTTTCATCTATTATTGATTTTCCAGATGCAATCCATGCAAAAGGACCAAGTGGTTTAATAATGAAATGAGAAACAGCAGAATAATTTTTACTACTGTGAATGCTATGAAAGATAAAGGCTTCTAATAAAATGCTGTTTCTGTGTTAAAATAGCAAGGGACAAATAGCCAGGGTTGGGCACCAGGAGGCCAGTCTCTCTACTCAACTCTTTAAAACTTTTAATACTCTTGTATTTTTGGTTCTTTTTTGGATAATGTTAGAGCAAGAAACACCCATATGCAAGAAGCATACCAAAAAGCAGTAATATGCTAGTATTCTATTTTTTGAAGTGGAAAAATTGTATTCTAAGTTATCCTTACTTCCAAAAATAGAAAAAAAGAGGTGGTCAATATGTACAGCTACTAATCAGGAAACATGAGGAATAAATAAGAATTTTACATATTTTAACCAATAGACCATACTGGATATTTACCATCACGATCATTTCCTGTTTGAAAAAACAGCTCTGAAACAAATAAGAACTAGGTTTGTTTATGCTTCCTTCTCGTGTCTCTCTCAGTGTGTGTGTGTGTGTGCGGGGGGGGGGGGGGGGGGTTCCACATCTAATACTATGAGCTACAAGCTGATAAGAGAATGCATTTACATCAAATGGAACATTGGTCCCGTTTATTTGATCAATACTTCCACGGATTGAATTGTTCTCATTTTTTCGCTTTTAGCAACAGCAATTGAAAATAAAAAAACTGAAGGAATAAGAAGATACTTTTAAGCTGAGCTTAGGAACAAGCTCTCTTGAATCAAGAGCGTTGTCTGCACTCCAAAGTACAAGCAACCCGTCACTACCACCAGAAACTAGAAGAGACTGCATATACATGATAGCAAAGGAAATTGCAATGAGATATCAATCAGAAAACGTTAGAAGTGTAACAGTCCTAGTCATTCGTTTGTATAAATTATACAACACAGAATTGTCACTTCCAGCAGTTCTGTTTGCAGTAACAAATCTCAGAGTAAAATTTCCATATTCTTCATAACAACAATTTGTTTTCTGTTTTGGAACTTCAATTTCTTTTTCTTAAATTACATATTGAGAAAGGGAAACACAAGAAACGTTCAGATGTTGAATGGATGGAGAGCAAGCATATATACTTCGGTAATCGAGTTACATTTTTTGAGAAAGGTAATTTTCTGTAATCCAGTTCATTTTTAATGTATTAACTACAAAGTGTACTAGATCCAGAACCATGCAAACCAAGGACCTTAGATAGATATTTCACTTTTCCTGTTTCACTTTTCCGCTTACTTCTCTCTGACAGAGAAACTAACATTGTCCTAACAAATTATTTGCTTCATTTAAGATTTTTCTGACAGTAAATGAATTACCAAGGCAAGAAATAGTCAGAAGAACCTAAGTTCACTTCTATTAAAATGAGTGAACTACCACATCTAAAAGTTTAAGTTGTTCCTCGTCAAAAAAAAAAAAAGAAGTTTAAGTTGTTAGATAGAGGATACCCTTCTTCAAGTTAAAATGCAGCTTCAACATAGACAAATTTTCTTTAAGCTCTCTGGGTTAAATCATAAAAACTGGAAAACATTCTTTTCATAATCAAGATCTATTATTATTTTTCTGGGGTCCTGACAAGCCTTAAGAGATGTGATTCTCAATCTCTTTTGGCAGATTCCTCTGCACAAAGAAGATCAATGCAAACAAATTGCAAGTTTAACTGATACAAAAGCTGCAAACAATGCACTATATCTAGTCCCGAAATAGTATCCATCTTTCTCGAAATACATATCTCAATATCTTCAAGAAGAGAGAAGGGGAACATTTCAAGCAACACCAAAAAAGGAAACCAGCTTTCAAAGCTAACAAATACCCTTTTCTAACTTCAACTTCAACTTCAAATACTCTTCCTTTTTTTTCAAACTTCAACTAAATCTTGTCCAAACACCTACAAACTCCATATAACCAAGTATAAATCAAGGGCACACTTTTGAAACACAGCCTATAAACAACAACATACCCAGTGTAATCCCACATGTGCGGTCTGGAAAGGATGGGGAGAGTAGAGTATACGCAGACCTTAACCCTACCTCGTGGAGGAGGTTGTTTCCGAAACACAGCCTATATCTTGAATTATAGATGGAGACACTAGGTTCTGGGATAAAAGTTTGAAGTCCTAAAAAATTCAAGTCCTGCGTAGTGTAAGGTGATAAGAAGGGATCTAAGTATCCAAGGAAGCATAACAAGCACCTCGCCAGAAGCAGCCATGAAATTCATCAAACAAGAAATTGCTCCCTTATGACCTCCTGTGTATCTTCGCGCGAGCTGCAGAGAAGAAGCTTTGGAGTTATTAATCTACTCATTTTGACAATGAATAGAACAAATATCAGAAAGACTTGACAAACCAAATATTCTAAAATGAGACCTTCCATGTTATCATTGAAAGAACTCTAATTACACCATCTGACCCTCCAAAAGCCACAAGAGGGCCATCAACAGCAGTTGTTTTAGACAGGAACACCATACTGCAAGAGATTCAAAAGAACAAGCAAATTAAAATAATCAGATACAGATTCCAACTTTTCATGACCCAGAGCACAACTTTTGTCAGCAGAAGACTAAAAACCAGTATGACAAAGAAGTATTTGCTTTAGTTCAAATAAAAAACCAAATAAACTCTATCATTTATATGATTGGTTATCTTTTTGTAGCAATTTCCATTTTTAGCAATTCTGACATCTAATCTGTCATTCAACTGGTAGGAATTCCCCCATTTTCAATCAATTCAATGAACCCCTCGACATCCAGCCACATATTTTCAAATTCGAAGACATTCTTCAATTTACCTCACTCCACATTCCAAAAAAGTTGGGCAATATTATGAGATGATTCTGGGAAGAACTCTCTGTTTCATGTACTTGAATGTCTCGTCCCAGTTACCGTTGATAACAAATCTACAAATTCTTGAAGCTCTATCATCAGAATTGTCTCTAAACCAAGTAAAGCCCCATGAAGAGGTAAATCAACCCAAAACAGATGTGGTATCATCTCAGTGAACTCTTTTACTGATCTGGTAAATTCAGCATAAAAAATCTTACTGACCAGTCACGAACGATAATCCCAAAGTCCTCTTTTCACAACCAGCTCTTCCCATAAAACTTTCTTGTCAGTCCTAGTACCAGGTTAATATAACCCAGTAAAAACCAGTTTAAATCATGTTCACCCCCTCTAGTCCCACTGTGTCTCTGTGACAAATCATGGATATATGATTTTGTTCTCTCCATTATCATCTCAAAAAGTTTCTTCCAACTAAACGATTTCATAATCTGATTTAAACTAAACCATAAAAAAAGTTTTGAAGAAGTACGCCAAATTCAACTTAGATCTTGTTAAACATAATAATTTTTGATATCCCAACTGTTTCTTGAGTCATTTCCCTAATTCTTCTCATTTCGATATCCCAACTGTTTCTTGAGTCGTTTCCCCACTTCAACATATAAAAGCCTAGTGAGAGGAAGGAGAGGTGGCATCTTTAGCTGGTCACCGATTTTGGAGGCTTATTTAGCTCAAGACATTTTAACAAAAACGAGGCCTAGCAGTCTGCAACAGGTGCTACTTGTGCTTGACAGAGAATGAGCAACATAGATCATCTGTTTTTGCTTTGTCCTGTAACATAGAACATCTGGAACAAATTTCTCTGCATTTGGGGAGTACAATGGTACAAGCATGGAGGCTGACTTTATCATTTAATAGCCAGGGAAAAGGGAGAGTTGCAAAATGCATCAGCAAGACATGTTAAATGGTTCTGTTTTCATTTGGAAGGAGAGGAATTGGAGGCGTTCTACTGGAGTCTCAACACCAATTCACGTATCAAAGACTAGATGGTTATTAGTCTTTTCGCTTGATGTAACCATTGCAATGTAAATAATGCTCTTATGTTTTTGGATTCAGTAAGCTCCTTGAATTTAGATAGGACCAAAGCCAGTGTACAGGAGCTCCTTGTTTTTGTATTGCTTTTGCATCCTATGGATGCTGGTCAATTAGATTATACTTTTTCCTGATAAAAAAGAGTCTAGCAGACAGGAAGGAACTGAAGAGCGGTTTCTGTAATGATTAAAAGCAGTAGGAAATAGTAAGCACATTACATTTAGTGAACTGTTGATCAAGTGCAACAAACTTTAGATGCTCTATAACTTGACTGGTCGTTTGCAATGCTGCTTCAATCAAATAGTAACCTAGAAAACTTAATTTCCTAGGAAAATGTAGTCTTAAAAGATAGTTGCAAAAAGATAGTTTAGCTTTTGGGCAAATTTGAAAAGATTAAATTCATTAAGAACCGTAAAAGTCCAAAAGGCTGGATAACACAAAAAGGAAATCGATGAATTTAAGACTTGCCATAGAAGTGATCTGTTGTCAAGCTCCTGCTTCGGTACATCGCGACCACGCATCGTCACTAAGTCTAAAAAAATAGCTTTGTTCTCACAACAAATAACAAGAAAATGGCGCCCTTTGGTTGATGCAGCAGGAGAGGTAAAAGTTGAAGTGATGTGACCAGCAGCTGCTGGAGACTCGGCAGCGGCAGACTGATTACGCCAAAGTTGCCAAAAGCGTACATCATCATCGTAAAAGCTAACCTGCTTTACACTTGAACCGTGCACCAGAATAATATAGTAAGATTCAACAAAGACACCAAGGAAGCTGGAAAAATATGGAAGTCCAAGGTGCTTATCAATTACCTCCCACCTCGTATGGCTTCTGTAGGTTTCCCTCTAGGCTCTGCATACAAATATAAAGAGAAGTTTAAAAGGATAAATGACAACACATGGTATGAATTCTAAAGGACTACTCTTTTGAAAATGTATCATGCAATACAATTCGAAAACATGAATAAAGTAAGCCAATGTGCAAAAAAAATTATGGACTCCTGTAGGGCTAGTTAGCCCACTGGCCAAAACGTGCATTGCACCTTAGTCGAATGCAATAATATGTTGGCCTTAGTCAAATGCAATAATTTGTTCAATATTTTGAGTCAATTCTCACTGATTAACTCCAAGCTTAAAAGCTCAGATTCACAGAGTGAATATACATTTAACCAGCACCATTAACCCAAGCCACTAGAATATAGAATCTCAACTTTCTCAAGAAAAAGGAAATCTTTCTCAAAAAGAATTTAGAATCTCAACACAACATCCATTAGGAAACAAACAATAGCATCACTCATATCCTCCTTACCAATCAAATGCAGTAGGATGAGAGTACTCATTTGCAACATCCACCACTCATTATGAACATAACTTCTAGTGCATATCAGTACATGCTGAAAGATATCAAGTTCTATTACTTCAGATATCAATACCTTTCATAAGGCCTCCGTCTTAGTTCCCACTTAAATAATATGTTAGCATATCACCTCTTAAAGAAAATCATACATCAGTCTCTCAATAGTCAAAGCAACTTTTTCATGAATCTTGAATTCTCACACATTCAAGAGATTTCGATATTGACAAGAATGTTGTTCTCTTTCCATGGAAACCCCCACCCTTTTTCTGGCTATCAACCTTCCAAAAGTACTATTAATATCGTAAAGACGTATGTCAAATAACTTCCAACTTACATCAATCAATCAACTAAGCCTCAATATCAAATTGACTGGGTTCAGATCAATTGGCTATATGAATTCTATGTATTCATTCCTTTCTTATCAATATTGAAAATAGTATCATAGTTAGACTATTTTGTGTTGATTGTCAACCTACCGAATGAGATCTACTATACCTTGTGAGTCACCTAGGCGGAATAACTTGCAAGGAATTAATTAAAAAAACTAAAAGAGAGAGAGAGAGAGGGAGAGAGGAGCATGCAAGAGAGAGAGAGAGATTGAAGAAAATACTCCCTATGCAAGTTAATGCTACAAGGGCAACACAAATGGACCATTGAAAAGCCAAATCTTAATCTAATTGTCCTTCCTTCTTTAAAAAGGCCAGACTAAGGTTTCTCCACTTACTGTATCTAATATACAGGTATCAAGGATTTGTAACACATGGAAATGAGAAAATGAAAAGGTTCCCTTAAATATATATATAACCAGTCAAAAGAATTTGAACAAAAACTGTACAAAGGAATTGAACTGAGCTCAGATAATTCTTTGTACAGTTCTTGGATAGTCGAGGTGTGCACAAGTTAGTCCAAACATCACAATTATAAATAAAAGATATTTTAATGCTGATAATCTGATTTATCTCCTTTATAGAGTGCTATGGCCAGGAACCGGGCTATGGTAATCTCAAGAGAAATATCACGTTATAGTGTATTTGCATCTTGCAAAGGACAAGCTCGACCTGAGCTTTCTAAAGTATTACACCTGAAATTTTAGTACATATGTTCTAGATTTGACTTAAGGTCTGTGTCATCACACACCTTGTTAAGAAAAGGTCTTTAATAAACAACTGAATCAAAAATGAACTACTAAATTCTCTAATTAGAGTGTGAAACCTTTAACTCACGTAGAGACTACCTTGAATTCCTTTCTCTTTTTCTACTAGTAGTAGGTTTTATCTTTTCCACTAATTTGAATCAAGCAAAATGAGCTCCATAATCTTATAGCACTAATAAACTAAAGTCAGCAATTTGGTGACTGTCACTAGTCACTTTCCGGTTACCAATTCCTTTGTCATTATACAATCTGCAGCATACCTGCATAACAATGAGTTCACCAGCTAAGTTTTCTTTTGATTGTTGAGTTCACTAGGTAAGTTCTACATTTATGCATATCATTGACATGTCAATCTAAATTCTACCTGTTTTAGGTTAACATCCTATGTTATCCCACATAGTCAGTCCCAAACCCGAGTAAAGGAGAGTCAAGGTAAGCTGACCGTCAGCAAAAAATGAATCAATTTAAGATGATGCATATACCCGACCCCAATAGTTTGGGATACTAGTGACATGCCAATCTAACAATAACAAACAAAAATTAATAAGCACACTTACCTGATTCACCCTCGGCAAGCTTTTCCAGTTTGGCACCAACCAAACGCCGCTCATCAACACCACCAGGTTTCAGTTCATAAATAATCTGGCAACCAATTTAGATTTGTCAACCCAACAAACAGAAACCAAAATACCGAGAACTTTTCATGAGAAGAAAAACCTGGCGATGCTCCCAATTCCAAACGGAGACGTGATCGGATGCATCAGCGGTGACAAGCCAAGGATGCGTCGGATGCATCTGAATCTTCACGATCTTGTCATTTGTCGGGCGAAAAGCCCTTAGACGCAGCATATTTTCAACTGTTCCGGAAAAATGCAAGCAACAAAGAGATGGATCTGACTATACAGAGAGATCTTTTCCGGCGGGTGCTGGTGGTTGTTGGAGTGTTTAGCCGGTTCGGTTAAAATGAAGAACTATGGTTTAAAAAAGGGCGGATTAAAAGGCACCTTAGACCGGCGAGCGAGAAAGAAGTTGAAGATGCAGGAGTGTGTGTAATTAAAGAAAAGGAAAATCTACCGTTTAACTGTGCTCCGTGTTAAAAGTTTGCAACAAGAACTTGTGTAAATGTTATTTGGATTTACATAATATACCTTAGGTCGTTTGATTTACATATGAGTGACACGATCATAATATAGAATATAATTTATACGTGAATTGTATTTATTATGATTTACGGGCATTGAAATTTTGATTAATTTGATACACTTTTTATTATTTTAACTGATGAGTTTATTTTTTAAATTTTATTTTAAAAAATGATATTTTTTAAATTTCATTCTTATTTAGATAATTGAGAGAATTTCATATTATTAAAAAATTACTAAATATTATATTTTTTCAAAATATTTATTAAGGATAAGTTAGTAAATATATTTTTCACTTTCTAAAAATGAGTAATTTTCTTAAGGATTTATTTGAAAAGTCACATGTTAATTAAAATTGATATAATCACTAAGGTGTAATAATTACACAACCTAATAATTGCACGATATAGTAACATGTTTGTCATAATATAATTACACTTTATAAGCGTGCTATTTAGATAAAAAATTTAAAATGAAAAAGTTAATTGTACAAAATGTAATATTTAAGAAATATATACTTTTATAAATAATATTAAATTAGGTGTTTGAGATACAAACTGTCTAGTAAAAATATATGAATTAATAAATTACATTTTAAAATAATATTATAAAAATAATTGATATATATTTTTAAATTAATAATATTTTAATTTAATTAACTATAAAAGCTCAAAGTCACGTTTTTTTAGAACATCACGGAATGCATATTTGATAAAAAAATATTAATAGCATAAATAAAATGTCATAAAACTATTCAAGTATTTGGCAAAAAATAATCCAACAATTCTAACTGAAAAATGAATGACATGCAATGTGAATAACAAGTCAATATTACTAAAGCAAATAAATAGAACTGAAAATATAATATAAATTCAATTTTAAGAAAAAATTAATATAGTACTTTTATAGAAATTCCAACTTAATTCAAGTAAACATAATTCAAAAGAAAAAGAAAATATAATTCTACAATACATTCAACAATGAAATTCTACATTAATCCAAAAACTAGAATAATAACACATTATGCTAAAATGAAGAAATAAAAAAATACGAGCAATTATATGAAATCACAAGAAGAAAAGATTGAGAAATGAGAATAATTAAAATGAAAATAATATAAGGTGAAAAAAATCTTTTAAAAATTAAAATATTAGAAATATATTATAAATAAATAAATAAGAAAATAAAAATGAAAAAGGAAGAAATTTTAAAAATAACATTATAATTACACCATATAATTATCTGCAATTCTCACCTCCTCTGAGTATAAGAGTGTGTATAATTACCCCTCTCAGTTTTCTGTTAATCAGGTACTTATCTAGCCAAATAAACAGGTTAAACTGTGTCATTACATAATACTCAAATCCAATTTCATGTGGCTTTCCAAACATGCCCCACTGAGTGTGCTCAAACTAAAAATACTACTTATTTTAACATAAAAATAATATTTACTCCATAAAAACTCATTTAAGAAAAAATAAAAAAAAATTTAACTGAAACCTCAAACTTCTAATTAAGAGAAAAAAAATTGTTACAAGTAAGTTAATATCTATACAGAATATTTTTATTTGTAAATAATTTAATCCTTGCATAATTAGTATGTGTATTGCTATTTCATGTTCTATCATGTATAAGTAGATTTTGTATAAATTTAATGCTATTATTATTTTTCCTAAATAGTACATTAATTATGTAACAATTATTTTTTCTTATTCATTCAACCAAATATCATATTATTCTATGCGATATTTTGTGTTTAAATTAATTAAATCAAAAGCCATATATAGGATGTGATATTATTTTACAGGTTTTTCTATAATTACTTTTAGTATAAAAGTCTTTATTATGCTAGTATGAATTAAACACCAAACAATTAAGGCGCTCTCTACAATTTCCTTAAATTCATCATTAACACCTTAATTTTATTTATTTTGCATTTTTTAATCGATGTAATTATAATTTTCGCATACTTATTTCTAAACCAAATAATGTTAAATGTTAAAAATCTGTGCATGTTTTTTTCAACAAACTATTTTACTACGTATTTATATATATTAAAGTATCCGATCGTCACATATAAAATATGTTAATATTATTTATTTTTTAAAAGTTTAAAGTGTATATGTGTGTGTATATATTGTTAGAGTGAATAAATTTCTTACCTATCTTATTATTCAAAATATATCCATAGATAAGACCCTTTAATATATCATAATTGCGATTTTTAAAACAAAACATATCACATGCTATAAGCCTATAACATGTAACAATAATCTAATTCTGTAAAAATTCCTTATCATAATATGTATTTATACCCTCTTCATTTTCACCCTTTGACTACTCTTTATAGTAATGAAACGCTCAAGAGATATTTTTCATCCTAATTCTAAAAAAGAATAATTCATTTTGTGATATAAATTTTATTTTTAATATGTCTATGATAAAAATTGATACATTTTTTCTGTTTGTAATCTATTTAATTGTAATGTCCATATTTACTCCTATTGACATGACTCATGGGGTCACTTAATAGTTTAAAATTAAATTTTGAAATAATATATAATTAATTTTTTAAATTTGTATATTATTTTAATTTCAAGAAGACATTTTAATTTTGTGAATGTCTTATAACACTTTTATATTTATTTAAAATAATATAAATATCATCTTTTGTGCCACCGCCATTTTAAAGAAAATCCGTTCATAACACACACCAATTAGATTGAGCAACGTCATTATCTTTTTATTTCCTTTTTCTTTTGTTGTTCACTATTTTTCCTTTTTATATTTTGTATTTTACTTTTTAATTTTATTTTTTAAAATTCATTTTTCTCTTTCATATTCTCCACAGCCTTGTTAACACCATCCTCATCAGAAAAAAAAATCAAATCATCGCTAAATTAAAATCATAATAAGAAACCATCATCAAAATCATCACCAAGTCTATTAAAAATCAAATCAATCATCTCATAATTAAAATTTAAAAATCTAAATCATCACTCAATTAGGAGGGGGAGGACCGGCCGGAAACGACTGCGAATACCTCATAGGCTGAGGAGCAAAAGGAGAAATCCGACTGAAGAGGAGCTTCAGGACTGATTAGCTAGTTGGTGAGGCTATCAAGGTGATGATCAACTACATTGGGATTGAGATACGACCCAAACTTATGCGGGAGGCAGCAGTGAAAATTTTTTCGCAATTGGCAAAAGCATGACGGAGTAATGCCGTGTGGAGGTTGAAGGCCCATGGATCGTGAACTTCTTTTCCCGGAGAAGAAGCAATGATGGAATCTAGGGGATAAAATTCAAGAATTTATAAAAACACCGTTAGACCTATCAAGTATAAATATTGGAGAATAAAAAAATAATAAGAAAATAAAATACACCGCTAAAGATTAAGCTATCAAATGTGAATGTTAAGCTTTTAAATTTTTTAATTAAAAAGAAGGAGGAGTTATGGTGAAAAGCCGCCAAACCCGTTTCATATATCATTACCAAAAAAAAAAGAAAAAAAAAAAGAACGAATATAAGAAAGAAAAAAAGGGGTGGCGGTTGGGGTGGGGTTGGGGGGTGGGGGAGGTGCAGGAGTTATAATGAAAGTTGCAGATACGTGGTTAAAAGTTGTGAAAATGACGGATGGAAGAAGAAGAAACAAAAACGAGAAAGAAAATAAAATAAACAAATGGACAAAAGCAAAAATAAAAAAATAAAAAAATGGTATTTGTAGAGGTATTAATAAGACCCTCAACAAGTTCACTAAGATAATTATATATTATCTCATTTATTTACAAAAATAAAAATAAAATTAGAAACACGTGGAACAATTTTTTAACAATTCATTTGAAAGGATCGTAACTTTGATACTTGCAAATTGCAATACATTTAGCTTACATATCAACTTGAACGTGCAAATTCGTCGGAAAAATCCTATAGTTTAATATGATATCGCTACTTTTTAAATTTATTTGATTATTTGTTTAATTTTTAGATGTCAATGTTGTATTTAAAAATCTTGTAAACAGTATCACAGCATGTCAAAAGTCTTATTTTAATTTTTAAAATACTGCACTCAATTCAATATTTTCACAAGACGGTACAAGTAGTACCTTAGGCTTTTATTTTAAGCAAAACAAATGTGTCATTTCGACAATGTTTTGAATTATCTGTCAGAGAAAGAAGTACTTTTTAGGAAGATTTGGTGCAAAGCAAAACACATGTTTTACAGACTGTCAGTAATATCTTGTAGAAGTTATTTGGAAATAATCCAACCTTTTTAGTTAGCAAATAATATTATTCTGTTGAGACTTTAATTTTCTTTTCAATTTTTCTGAAAAACTTAAATTAATCAAACAAGTTGTAAGTTTTTGGAGAACTTTCCCAAAAGGAAATTACGCAGATTCAAATTCTCAAACTCTCAATTTTACATCAAAAAAATAAAATAATATTCCTCTCATTTTAATTTATATGTCTAATTTTAATTTGATACTGGAGTTTAAGAAAATAAATAAGACTATTGAATTATATGGTCTTAAACTAAAGATAAGTAACTAGAATGAACTAAAATGTTATTTAATTTTATGGTCTTAAATATATTATGTGAAAAATCGAAATTAAAGAATTATCAAAAAAAAATATTTTTTTTAAACGGGTAAAAAAAAACCACAAATACGGAGGAATTATATATTTTGTTTCTAAAAAGAAGGGGGAAAAAAGCGAACGGGTAGAAAGAGATGAGAAGAGAAAAACATTTGTTCTTTGCTTGGGGATTATCACCTTTGCTGGACTTTAATTTCCTTCCCAAACACTTATGCTTTGGCTTAGCTTCAAAAGTGGTACAATTTCTCCATACTTTTTCTTTATAATACAAATGAATTTGCAAATGTCTTTGAATTCACCAAGGCATTAAATAACTTCCCAGAAAATGGCAGAAGACTCTCTGGAGTATACGCCAACATGGGTGGTCGCCGTCGTCTGCTTCATCATCGTTCTCATTTCCCTTGTTGCCGAACGTGGCCTTCATCGTCTTGGAAGGGTATTTATATTGGTTCATTGCCCTCCTACTAAAGTAGTAATATGTTATATTCAAAATCGTCATTTAAACGCTTTTCATGTGAAAATTATATTATATTTAAAGCTTAAATATTATAGTTAATGGATATAAATTTAATTTTCAACACTTTAAAAATAGTTGAGATAAATAATTTAACGGTAAAAATGTTCAATTTTCATTTCCACTGCAATCATTAACCGAGCCATCCATCAATGAAATTATTATGAAGAAAAATTATTTTATTCATTAGAATTTAAAAATCCTTGATAAAATTTTTGATTTTGTCACTGCTGATCATTTTTGTCATGTTACTTATAATATTTTTAGCATGTATTAGTCAGTAATTATCTAATAAATAATCTAATTATGTAAATATTATTTATATAGTTGGTGAAAAAAAAACCCTCTAATAAGTGATCTAACATGTACTTCTCATGCAAACGTTGCACTTTTCCTTAGTTACTATGACTAGGAATTCACATTCACTTGCTTATTTTTCCCCTTCCGTAGTGAAAAGAATTTAAAATCTCCCAGACTTATACAATAATAATATATTCATTGTAATTTTACAAAGTAAGATATCGGGAGAGTAGGTGTACGCGAAGGCGAATAAAATTTTTAGATTATGGGTGCACCACTAAAAAAATGAAAAAGTGCATTAAGTGGGAATCAATCAAGTGCCCATTTTAGCTTTTCTCTGGCATGAGTGCCAACATATAATATTATACTAATTTATGAAAATATATACATAAAATGCCTAAATCTACAGAGATGAGGTCACCTGCTCCACAATTTACATGTAAATTCGCCCCACAGATTTTACCCTACTATGAAGACAGAGAGGCTGTTTCTGACAGACTCTCGGCTTGAGACATATTTTTTTTTATATTTCTGATTCTTTGAGATGAGGTGAGAGAGACCTTGGATCAATAATAATGTATTATGTTTTAATGATATTGTATATGTTTGCATACAGTTCTTCCGGGATAAGAATCAAGATGCCCTATTCGAGGCCCTGCAGAAATTAAAAGAAGGTTCGCAACATTCTTCATTTTAGTCGCAAATTTTTAAAGATGCCCTATATATTAATTTGTTTTTGGTATTGAATTTCCAGAATTGATGCTTTTGGGATTTATTTCCTTACTATTGACGGTGTCCCAAGGGGCAATAAGCAAAATATGCATTCCTGAAAATATTGCAACAATAATGCTTCCATGCAAGCTGAAAGAATCTGCCACTTCTAATCATCTCACTCTAACCACTGGGAGACACCTTTTATCTGGATCCAGCGGTGCAGATCATTGTAGCCGTCATGAGGTACTTAATTAATCGTCTTTCTCAATTTATTTGTCTTACTTTTTTTTTTATTTATTCTGTTTTAAAAGAATTTCTTTTTGATTCTTTTTTGACAATTCTTTAATTTCAATTTTAGCCATATTTAAGACCACAAAACTAGAGGACATTTTGGTATGCTCCACATATTTATAGCTTAAGACCACTAAATTCTAAAAAAAAAATTATTTACACCAATAAAGTGAGATAAAAGAACCATGAAATCTCAAATTCAAATTTTAGTAAAGATAAAAAATACCGGAGGACAGAAATCCCAAATTGAGTGATGTGATTTTGAATATTATTGATCTTTTCTTGTGTAGGGACAAGCTCCATTTTTATCCTTGGAGGCATTGCATCAACTGCACATTTTCATATTTGTATTGGCAGTCACACATGTGATCTTCTGTGCCACCACCATGGTTCTTGGAGGGGCTAAGGTACCTTTTGAAACAAAATAATTAAGAATTCTTTTTTCAATTTCTTCCCCAATTTTCTGAAATAAACATATTGAGAATACAATATCAATTCGATCATGCTGCTAAAAAAAGGTGCATTTTTCTTTTAATCAATGTTTTCATTAAAAGTTGGCTAGTCGTTAAAATGCCTCGGAAACATTACCTTATATGATAACTAAGAGATGCTTAGCAATTATAAAGTCTCATTAAGCTAAGATTTAATTCCTTCTCTGCTTAAATAGATACAACAATGGAGACATTGGGAGCACTCAATTCAAAGGGAATCAAGACCACATCATGGTAGAACTATGTTACTTATTGTTTGTTTTGTTTATATATATACTTTTGTCTTAAATTTTATTGATTCTGTAATTTTCCTGAAATAAATCTAGGATTTTATTATCTTGATATTTTCTGTGTGTAGTGCATATTCTCCATCTTCAATCATTTATGGATAGAGCTGGTAGACGTTGGAGGAAGTACGCTCTCGTGAGTTGGACGGTAAGATTTTCTTGAAAATATTCTGTTTATTAAAGATCGATAATAATGGTTAGCAAATTAGATGGAGTACTATTTTGTGGAAATATTTTAGTGTTAAAAATCGACAATAATAATATCTACTTGCAGTGATTAAGTTAAGAGTTAACAATTTTCATGTGTATAAATAATAAAATAGGTGGCATTTTTCAAACAATTTTATGGTTCAGTAACAAAGTCGGACTATGTTGTCTTGCGGACTGGATTTATCAGGGTAAGCTGTAATTCTTTCCGTTATATATCTTTCATCTTGTAATTAATTTGTGTTAATTCTATGATTTTGTTGGAATTACAGTCCTTTTAACTATAGTGCATTATTTTTTTTAATTTTATGTATGACATAGGAACATTGTCCAGCCAATCCTAAGTTTAATTTTCACAAATATATGTTGCGGACACTGGAGCATGATTTCAAAAAGATTGTCGGAATCAGGTAAACAAGTAATACTAATTATAGATAGGATAATTTTGATTCAATTATGTTTAATCAAGCTAAATTTTGGAAAATGATCTTGAACAGTTGGTACTTGTGGCTTTTTGTCGTTCTGTTTTTGTTGATCAACATTGCAGGTATTTTCTTTTTTTTTTTAAATATAGTACATGGAATCTTACTTCTAATTTTGCTTATTTTTTCACTTTTTTTTAAAACCCTGTTATATATGTTTTCACTTTGAGCAACGAAATACTCCTATTAATGTATGGTTTAAATATGCAGGATGGCACTCTTACTTTTGGCTATCATTTTTACCTCTAGTTGTAAGTGACCTTTTTTTTTCCCCACCCCCTTTTAATGCTTAACAACATATATTCTAGTATAATAGTAATTACGCTTCAATCTCTGAGCAAATCGGATTGAAAATATGAATTACTATCGTTCATGTCGCTTTATTTAATAAAATATTTTTTGACGTGTGTGTAAAATTTTATGCAGCTACTACTACTAGTGGGAACAAAATTGGAACACATAATAACAGAACTGGCTCAAGAGGTTGCAGAGAGGTCGTCGGTAGTAGATGAAACCACACCAGTTAGACCTTCTGATGAGTTGTTTTGGTTTCACAGTCCAACTCTGGTCCTTTACCTCATTCACTTCATTTTGTTCCAAAACTCCTTTGAGATTGCTTTCTTCGTCTGGATTTGGGTAACTAAAACTTCTTTTTCAACTTTAACTTCAGTCACTTTTCTTCTTTTCGAGAGCTTATTAACTAACATGAAGTATCCATGTTAATTGACACTCCTCCAGTGTACTTATGGGTTCAAATCATGCATCATGGAAGAATTGGGTTATATTATTCCAAAACTTGTTATTGGGTAAACTCCTCAAATCCAATAGAGATTTTGTTATTCCTCGAGAAACAGTAGTAATTAGCTTTTGGCTGAAAGTAACCATGTAAACTTTGTGGTGAATTACAGGGTGATAGTTCAAGTTCTTTGCAGTTACAGTACTTTGCCCTTGTATGCTCTTGTCACACAGGTAAATAGTTTCTTCTACACCCTACCTTGTCTTCAAAGATTTCTATATAAAACCAAAAAAAAGAAAATAAAATAAAATTCTAATGCAGAATGATGGTTCTTGAATAAGAGTAGTGTTTGATGTACATATTTGACTTTGGACACAGATGGGAAGCAGATTTAAGAAAGGAATATTTGATCAGCAAACAGAAGGGCTTCTGAAGGAGTGGGCATCAGGTGGTAGAGCTGGTTCATCAACCCAAAACAGGATGGTCATGGAAACACTAGAAAGCATCTGTGTTTCTAAGAGACCTGCATTCAATGAAATTCAAGACATTTCATCAACTGTTGAGCTTTCTTATCCAAATAAGCCTCATACTCCTCCTTAATTGTACAGATATTGGTGTTTCTGAGTGAAAAGAATAAGGATGAACAGTGCATTATTTTTTCAACAGTAAACATGGTTTTCTTTGCACGGAGAGAGGGAAAGATGTTCATGCTCCACAATCAAATGTTGTCTTCAATTTCTAGGATCAAGTACTCAAGCATCAGCTCTAGTTACAAACACCCTTTCCTCTTTTTTTTTTCCTTTCCCTATAAGCATTTTTTGATTTTCATGTTACAAACATGGAGGGACACATAAAATATTTCCCTTTCTAGCTCGAATTATTTACACTAGCTTCCTTGACAAAGTCCAGGATTAACACTCTTCTTACTACAAACTTGAGCAAAAACTAGGAAGCTTGGAGTTCTGCAGTGGAAGAGCCTCCAATTCTAACCTCCCACGGTTAGAGGTAGAACCTTCACCATTATCTTCTTCTTTACTTTCAAGTTGACGCAGTGCCCTCTTGGCGTAGACTGTGAAAGCCACTATAGTGACGACTGCTACAATGAAGGAAATAACATTATAGACAATCTCAAATGTAGTCATGTGATGGTTCCCATATTGCACATCTGCCAATGTCCTCATCAGCCGACCACTGCAGACAAATTGCAGGAATACGACTATGCAAATCAGAAAATAAACATAGAAAGACGGGAGGGGTGCAGCGTAGGGTATTTACCTGTACATGTAAACGAAGGATTCAGGAATCATTCCTGCAATAGATCCCCAAAAATAAGGCCAGAACCTCATCTCTGTCACTACCACTGCATAATTGAAGATTGTGTATGGAAATGGCGAAATCCTAAATACCGCAACCACACGGAATTGATGAAACCAACTCCCTTCTCCCACCAGTCTAATCATAGCTGCCTTCTCAGGCCATCTCTTCAACCATTGCTGCAGATGCAATCAGAAAAACAACATGAAGTACAATACAGGAAATTACAATTACCAGTCCAGAATATCAATGAACTAATAAACTAGACAAGATGTGAAGTATCTCACATGAATTCTATCTCTGAAAAGCAAGCCAACGAAATATGGCAGCATCATCCCAACTGTTGTTCCAGCCATTATAATAACAAATCCAAGACCGTACCCAAAGATCATTCCAGCGAGCCACAATGATGGTCCAGAAGGAATTAGTAATACTGGAAACAGTGCCAAAGAAGCTACAAGCACGAGAGCAAGCACTGGACGGCCAAATGCAGTGGCTTCCCAATGTAGGATCGGAATTAGAATCTGTAAAATTTAAGAATGCGATGATTAACAAGGAGCATAATTTATGCATCTTCTATCACTAAGAAACAGAAGAAGAAAAACAAAATAAACATTGCAAGAGTAATTCACTGGTAAGCTACAGGCAGATTCCGGTATCTGAGAATCTTGAGCTGAATCACACTATTTTCCACTTTGATAAATAAAAGGTGAGTGTTATCTTTCTCCACCTCCATTTTCATTATCAATATTTTTGGTGCAGCTCACAAAATTAATCAAATTAATATGCAGATACCCGATTCAAATGACAAAATATTACATATTCATTAGAACCTAGAAATACTATATGCACTGTAATGTAACATCTGTTGACAGAACATGATCCAATCTCCCAGAATCTCATGCCATCAGTCAAATTTTAATCAACATATGAGGATGCACATACGCCTACAAGTCAAGCCGAAACCATCTCAATTTGTTTGTCATTGTTTGACTAGACACAAAATTTAAGAAAGGAAAGGAGACCTTTGAAACATAAGCTAAATAATTAAATATGCATGAACTACCAAAAGTACCCTTGTACCAAACAATTTGTTTTATACTCAGTGAGACCAACAAGTCTGCCAATGTCAAGTGGAATGTTAAAGTAACTAGTTTATAAAGATGGAAATCTGTCAACCTTTTGAAAAAAAAGTGTCAATCTTTTTGGATGTAATAATGAAAGAACACCAACCAAATTAGGAGATATGGTGTATATACATAAAGGCATGATAACAACAACATATGCAGTGTAATCCCACAGGTGGGCCCTGGAGAGGATAGAGTACGCATACCTACCCTGACCTCCTGAGAAGTAGAGAGGTTATTTCCGAAAGACAATCGGCTCAAGTAACATATCAAAGCAGTTAAAAAAATAAAAACATAAAATACAGAAGTAAAATAGACATAGCAAATAATAGATAAATCATTACATAGCATTCAGGAAAAGGAACAGAAACAACAACAAAAGAAGTGATAACCAAAGCAAAGAAACAACAAGCAATAACAGAAATCGAAGGACAGGAAAGTATGAGGAGATAAATGATACCTTCTCAAAAAGAAATGGCGTTCCCCATTTTATGAAAACTAGTACAATTATCACTGTGAAAATACACCCTATAATGGCCTTGATCCACCATACAATAGCCTCTTTTCTGGACTGTGATTGGGATTGTGAAGTTCCAACTTCATCTGTTCTTTCATTTCTTATAACAAGCCTCACATACTCACTGTCTTCCTTTACTGGACTCTCGCAGTTAATGTTGGCTTTGTCTGAATCATCAGTTGACTCTGACATCATTGTTTGACACCAGAACCTGTCAGATGAAAAGAACAGATGCACAAATTAAAATATCTACACAGAGACACTGAAGATATTCTCACACTCATTCACAATTTTGAGGCCCATATTGCATCATAATAGAAATAAAGGCGATGAAGAGGACAAAAAGTTCCATTACTTATCAAGATAATCATATGAAATTGTAATTATTAACTAAATCATAATATGAGCATATTTTATTTTTACTGAACATGATTCAGATTAGTTCAACTACGCCAAACCAGGTCTGCACTTTCGAATACTGCCCCAATAAAATGAGCCGCCAAAAACTAGCTGAAAATATGAACAACTATTCCACCAAAAATAATGCGTACATCTACATTGACAAAAAAACACACAAATTTCTCTACACAAAAAACAAAGGGACTAGTAATCTGCTCCATAAAATCCATTAATGGAACTTATCCAGAAAAAGGAATTCTTCGACGAAATTTACAGTAGCACCAAGATAAGAGGTATGTCCTAACAGCCTTGACTCCCTTTTGGGATAAGTTTCCCTCTTATTCCCTTAAAAGATCAAGAATAAATAGCAGCACTACCGCCCAAAGGTTTAAAGTAGTTGAGGCGGAAACTTTTTGGTTTGACATTTCCCTTTCAAGCACCTTCAAGTAATCAAGTTATGTGTTACACAGATCTGCCAACATTTACTCGACCAGGAACCAAGAGCATGCCATTTCATTATCGATCTAACATAAAGTAAGCAAGGAAACTAGTAGAGTGTGGAGACCAAGTAATTTATACAACTGATTCTCATGATATAATGACAATCAACTTTTGAGCCCTCCACTCCCACTATCCCACCAGAATGCATGCCAATAGAATGGAAAGGAGGAAAATGCCAGACTGAACTTAGCTTATATGCTTATATAAAGTATCATATAAACTCAATATCCAACTACACGCGTATTTATAGTTAGCAGGCCATTTAAAGTACTATCAAACAATCCCTGTAGTTCAGACTTTTGAACAAGTTAAAGATGGTGGATTTAGATGACTTGTTGAGTTGTAAAATTCCTTTCCCAAAGTCTCTTCCCTGAAAAAACAAATCAACATAAACAAAGCTAAAAAATTCTGGATTCCAGTGTATTCCTATACCTAATAAAGGTACAAAAGATGCATGATAGATGTGATAACAAAATTTGCTAGGAGGAAGGATATACACAAAAACCTTTTTAAAACTTCGACAGGTCAACAATTAGAAACTCTAAACTTCTCAGACTTTAGTGTTCATGGCTCCAAGATCCTCAAACTCTCTGAGCAACGGAAAGAAGACACATTTTTAACAGACATGCTGGACTATTAGTAGCTTCCAACTGAACATATCAACTGATTTCTCGGGTGCCTATTCTTAGACAACTCCATAACGTGCAAGTGTTGCATCTCAAACATTAGGAGCAAGACATGATTTGAACAGTCAGACTATGTTACGCCATCTAGTAGGAAGTTTTCTTTGCAGCAAATCTTCGGGTAACAACACCTTGCAACAGTCAAACAGTCTAAACAAGGTGCCGATAGTTAAAGCAATTGATCCATTAAAGAATTTTAGAGGGAGAAAATTAAAGTTACAATTGCAACCAAACTCATTTCCAGGTTGACAAAAGAGGTAATGAACTAGTTATCCATTGAGCTACAGGAACTTACTTGAAATATACTTGAATACTTTCAGTTAATGTCCAGTTACATGCTCCACACACATCAAGTGAAGGAATTTCATCCAAACAGGATTAGAGTATAGCTTACTTGACAAATTTACCCACGTTGCTAAAGGTTCAGATCCCCGTACTTTATTTCCTACCCCTTCCCTCCTCCCTCTTCCCTCCACCCATATGATATATTAAAGTTTAAAAAAAAAAAAGGATTTTACTTATTTGATATCATTAGTATTTGCATCTGCTTCCAAAAAACTAGAACCGTTCTTGGTCCTAAGAACATAAAGAAGACAATGACACCAAGGACATGCCTTGCATGAAGCCGAATGATTTACCAACAAAGAGAATCTTACAGAACACCATTTGTCCTATTTGAGGGAGTGCAATGATCATCACATTGAACTAGAGCACAGACACAACAAAAGAATGATACCTCAAATTGCTGCACCCTTAAACCAGGTGAGATAGATTTAAAGTAAGGTTCAACACTTGAATCCCCTTTTAGACGAATGCTGAATTTCCCACATGATGGGAGAACTATACATAACTCCTGAGCTTCTCTGTACTCACCAAACTAAAAACACCACAAATTCCAAAACGAAGCAAGAGTTTTTTTTTTTTTTTTGGGGGGAGGGGGGGGGATAAACCTACAATAATGGAAGTATATGCAACCCCACTCTCTCTAAAAGTTTAAACCCAACAAAAAAACTCATGCTTTGAGTGGCAGATGTGGGATTTCTCTTAATTAATAACTTCAATTTTCACAAAACAAACACAGATGCAAATAAGCAGAAATAAAAAGACAAATAACAAGCAAGAAAAAAAAAGCTTTACCAGTAGTCGAAAGACGATCAAAGCTAACCCACAATCACAGGAAAAGAGTATAACAGCAATCAAGGCAAATTACCGGTGCCGGAAAAGAAATTTTTCCGGCGAGTACCACTATTTAGGGAATACTATTTCTGTGACGCGCCCTTGGTGGAGAAATGCTGGTACAGTGTGTGTTTGTTGTAGTTTCCCCGGCGTTTTTCTTGCTTTTTTTCTTCCCCTTTTATTATTCTGCTTTTCATTTTTCAATAAATTGGTTCCGCGAAGGAGTCCATCAAATTTGTCTTTTGACTATTTTTTGTTTTCTCGTTAGCTTTTTAAGAATGGTTAAAATTCTATAATACTTGGTTGGAAAAGTATGAGAGCGAGAAATTGAATTTTTAAGTAGGATATTCCTTTTTTTTATTCTTATTATTTGTCCATCATGCATCTTGTACTCCTTTTAAGAAATTATTAATTAAATATTTATTTTATTAAATTATTCATATTTATATATTTTTTAAAATTTAAATTTAACTATTAATATTTTAATAAATTTAAAAAATAATTAATTTAGTATAATAATAATTTTAAAATTAATTAATAATTTAGAGACATAATTTAATTTTAAAATATTAAATTTTAAAAGAAATCTTGCTGTAACTGAAAAAGTTATTGTCATATAACTAAAAAATTACTAATTTTATGAAAATTATTTTTTACAGAAACACAAAATAAGACTGTGGTCCGATCTTTCGCCAAATTTTAAACATAGCAAAAGTTTAGTATAATAGGTTGTCAGAAATAATAGTGATTGTTTATGTATATTCATATTTTTTTACTTTTAAATGAAATGATGGATATATAACCAATTAATTATAATATTAATTTTTTTATTTATGAAAAGTATGACCCTAGAAGATAGTGATAGAAGATTCATATTCAACTATGTCTCAATTTTATATAAATCAAAACTTTAAAATTCAAAGAATTCGTCAAGTAAATCATATTAAACACACCGCCAAAGTGATACCAAATATTACAAAATTAAAAGAAAAAGTAATTGTTTGGGAGCTGATTTTGAAAGGAAAATAAGAGACAAAACGAAAGTGAAAGAAGAAGTTTCTTAATAAATACTTATTTTATCGAATATAAATTAATTTAATTTATTATAATTAAAATTTTTATAAAATAAAAATATAAATTAATTAATCTTAATTAAATGAGAACGACAAAAAGTTTATTTATATTTATCTATTATATATTTATTAATTTAACGTAACTGCATCATAGTGATAATTTTTAATCAAATTTTTTTTTTTGGTTAAACAAAACTTGTTCATGATGTGAGTGTGATGTACAAAGAGTTTGGTTGCTTAGTAGCAAAGGAAGTTAACTTTTTTTTTTTTTTTTGGGGGGGGGGGGGGGGTGGATAATGCTTCTTTATAAAAGGCATATATGGGCACAAATAATCAAACTTCATTTTACATCATTTGTTTTAGTGGCCTACATCTTTTTTGCATCCCATTTATTTTAGAGATTAAAACTTTCATTATTTATGGACTTGGTTAATTGCAAGTAGATAAGTTTGGCAAATTTGAGCACCTAAACTCACCAAAAGTTTGTCTATATCAATATAGGTTAGATCAGAAAATGAATCGAGAATTGCATTATAATAGAAATCACCTCATTTATAATACTTTTGCATTTCTTTATTTTACATCTCTAACTATAAAATTGAATTGCTAATTCTTTTTTTTGAAAAATTACAATTTTGTAAATATGACGGAAAGAAAATGACAGTTATAGTAATTGTTATAATAAATTATGTATGGTAATTATTCAATTTTAATACTACTTGATATTTCAATTTCTCCAAATATTATTTTGGTTGCTATTGTTCTTTACCTTCATTATTTTTAGTATGATTTTTTTTGCAATTATATTCATTTTGCACACTTATTTTTTATATGCTTTAGTTGATTTGAGGTATATCAAAAAATATCCTCTCTATTTTTACAATATAGAAATTGCATACACATCACCCTCTTCAAATTTCACTTATGAAAATATATCATAAGATTTCTTAATGGCCAAACAACATAATCATATTAGTAAAACATGACCAACTAAAATTATAGTCTGTTTGGTCAAACTTAAAATGAGGTGTCTGGTCAAGTTTTTGAGAGGAAATAAGTGCTTTTATAGAGTAGCAGAAGCTGATTTTTAATAAGCAAAAAAAATAGCTTCTCCCAAAAGCACTTATTTAAAAAGTACTTTTGAGAAAAATACTTAGAAATATTTTTTAAAAGTTTGATCAAATATTAATTGTTGCTTAAAAATACTTTTTAAATTTATTAATTAAACACAAACTATTTTTCACTAAACATACTTTTTTAATAAATATTTTTAAAAAAACACTTTTCAAAATAAGCTGATTTTAAAAGTTTAACAATTTCATTATTCTGCTCATTTGTAAATATACCTATTAGTCTTACGTTTTGACTTTTAAGATTTGGAATCCATAGGAGCCAAAGAGGTTGAATAAAGTTTCCAAAAACTTATTTGGTCTCTATTTAGCAGTCGGCCGCCTTTTATAATTCTTTTACATTTGTCTGGAAACAGATCCTTACCTAAATCTTAATGGTACTAATAAAAATAATTACTCTGTGTGGTCTCCTAGCTGCAATTGATATTAAATGGTCTAAGAGATTAGAGCTTTCGTTTAACAAACAATTGTCTATCTTTGACTTTACTTAAAACTTCATCTAATACGTATCATTATATTTGAGATTCTTTTTTGTTTTTTAAAATTTCTAAACTACATCATTTATGAATATAAATGGCGTCGATAATATATTGCGGCTAATAAGTCATTTTATTTGTATTTTATTCATCTCTTCTAGAAGTTTGAACGTATGCCACCATTAATGAACTTCTAGAAGTTTAAACTCGTGAGTGTTGTTCTCGTAACTAATGTTTAGCTATAATTGGAGGTATACAATTTCTGTTAAATCAATTTAAATATAAATTAATATTATTAATATAATTTTATAATTTAGAATGGTGCTTTTAATTTAATAATTTTTGTGTAAATAATCATGCGAAATTAAATTACAAGTTAATATCAAAGCACATGTAATCATACAATATATGCATTTATTAAAATCATCTAATAACAAACAGTCCACGTGGCAGATGAACGGACCATATTTAGCTTTTTGTACGTGTCAAAAATTTGGGGGATACAATACCAACTTATTTGGTATAATGATCATTTTCTCATGAGAACAAGCTTTACAATAGAATTTTTGAAGAATCATTTATTTCTTCAACATATAACTATGTGAATTCCCAATTATTTTCATATCACTTGAGCCGGGATGGCCAATCGGTCATGCCAACTAATCTTTATTTCAGTAAACTTCTAGTTTACTTTCGCATGTGCTTCCATCACCATGCTCATATTTGTATATTACAAACAAGAGAAAGAGGCGTATAACCTTCTATATAAATATTTATAACCCCCTTCGATTGTAGTAATATGAAGATATTAAATCTTCGCATAATATATAGTGTCAATAAAATATATTTTTGATCAATGCCTTTGAAAATTGATAAGTTTCTTTTGAGGTTTACTACAACCCCAGTATGACAAACAATTTCATTCATAGGTTAGTAACACATTAGCTTTTTCAGAACTCTCAATTAGATTTGTGTACTACCACATATATATTCCACAACACCATCCATATGATGAATATCTCCTTCAAGGAGAAAATCCTATTTTTATTGTCATGGTCAAAATTATTATAAGCAAGACCTGTTTCTTGCTTTACTTTTGCCTTTAATTATATATATATATATAATTATCTAAAGACCTAACAAATTTTAGTTTTTTTAAACATACCATAGGTACGTTACCTATGACAAATTCATGTGATCACACAATAATATTCATTCTCTCAAACCTCACGTAGAGATGAGTTATGACCAATCAGAGGCAGATTTACGTGTAAGGATAAGGGTGTCATGGCACCCGGATGTTTCGGTTGAAATTTTGTATATATATGTATATATCTATAATATATGTTATAAATATTAAACTTGCCACCCGCAGTAACAAGTTAGTGCTTGGTGCCAGTGGTTAACGCCAAGTGTTGTATTCGAAACCAAATGGCACGATTGGTAGCAGTTTTATGCTGCAATTTTGCGTTTTATTTTGCCGAAAAAAGCTTCAATGCCAAATTCTAATCCACGTCACTGGGGTAAAAGTTGATGCCTTATCCGTTAGACCATGAGCACCATATATTTCTAATTTACATCACTATATTATATTAAATAATCCATCTGATATCTAAATTGTAAAAATTCATAACTTGATTTTTGCTACAGTTTTTCATTTTAAGTTTTGTTGATTCTCTTTTTCTCCCTTCTTATTTTAAGCATAAAATATTACTCTCTATGTTTGAATTTATATGACACACTTTTCTTTTTAGTCTATTCCAAAAAAAATAATATTACTTTTCTATTATTAGAAACAACTTTACTTTAAAATTCTCGTTTTATTCTTAATGAAATATTTTATAGTCACACAAATGTGTAAGGTTTATTTTAGATCATAAATTTCAAATATCTTCCTTTCTTTCTTAAATTTTGAGTCTAGTGAAACAACACCACATAAATTGGGACGGAAGGAGTAATAATTTTCTTCTTCCAACAAATTCTTTCTCCTCTCATTTCGTCAAAATTTTAAAAACTCGATAGTAATTTTCTCTTACACTTTGTTCTATTATCTAATTTATTTGGATAAAATGCATATAAAAAATAGTTTAGGCTATAACAATTTAAATCTTGTTGAAAATTTTAATTAACAAAATAAAATGCATGTTGCAATAAAAGGCGACATGAAAATTATACGGAAATCTCATTTGATTTCTTTGGCCTTTTTAAATTTAAAGTGTTTATAAATATAAATAATTATGCCATTATTCAGTGTTTTAAGAATATAAAAACTCACCGAGTGCATATATATAATTATTTAATTTCTTGTGTTCGATTTATTTGTCTATATAAATCAAAAAGACGAACAATCGAGCCGAAGTTGCCCCAAGTTTCTATTTATAAGATCGAAAATAGGTTAAATATTTGATCCATTTAATCAATAATTTTATCTTAAAACAATATGACACCCGTAATCTTCAAACTCTGGATCTGCCTCTGTGACCAATGACCTTTGTGACAACATATTTTTTCTTTTTTTCTCTCAAACCTTTCGTAGAGGTGAGTCGTGAAATTTATCCAACCATACATAAGCATGTCCTTGTCCATAATGTTTACACATCTTAAAACGTTCACTTTCAAAATGACAGAGCATTCACGATACTTATCACAAGACACATTCTCTTTAAGAAATTGATTATAATTATTTGTACATGCTTTATAAATTTTCATTCTAAGCTCATTGTCATGCCTTGACATTTATCATATTTATATGATCCACCTCAATATCGCTTTGAAAGGTCAAGTATGTCTTACTTTTGTGTTTCTCTCATTTGATGGAAGATTTATAAAACATATCAAATTAGGTAGCACCATCACCGCGTGCCCAATACCGTTCATACCAATAATTGATGGTAAAAATTACCTTCACTCTTTGAAGGACCATTTTAAGAACCCATAATGTTTCTTCTTTTATAATTATCATAATGATGACTATTGTTATTTTGTTCCTTGTCACACCCATGTTCATTCGTACAACCACAATAGTTATTTTGTCATCTTTCAGACTTATCATGGACCACTACGACATTCACTTCACAAAATGGAGCATATCAAGAGGGATAGATTTCATAACTTTTCATCAAAAGTATATTATTTTGCTATAGACATCATTAAATCATTATTATGATGCATTGGGACTTAATCCAACATCTTACTCATATAAAGGCGTGTTAAGCCATAATCGTTGGGACGTGAATTCAACATCTTATCATCATGGTGCATTAGGACTATAACCCGGTATCTTACACTATAACTCGATATTTTACACTTGAATTCATCGTCTTACCCTCAATCAATAACATAATAGGCCAAATTGTACGACTCACTCTTGAGCCTTTCAAATATAACCAATTGGGTGGCCACAAAATTTCTTAGTTATGATATATAATTTAAGTGAAGCCCATGATTGTATCCTGCTGATGAACACATGTGCTTATCGAGAGAAAATAAGGATAACAGAATTTTTTTTTTCACAAGTAAAAATGTGAAATTTTGTCAGCTAAAAGTTAATTTTAATTGTTAGATTCCAGACATTGTATTAGCTGACAAGCTATTCATTTGAACATGCACAAAGTTCACAGTTACCAAGCAAAAGATATTTATTTTTTGGGCATATGAGAATTAATTATAATGAACACTCAAAGATAATAATTCAGCCTATGTCAAATGTTTCAGTGCTACTCATGCCTTGAGAATACAGACGAAATTTTATGAGGAGAAAAATTCTTTCTATTAAAAATTGAGTTAACTGTTACCTTAATTAGAAGTCTATTGCCACCTTAAATAAACACTAAAAAAATGTCTTTTCACTGTGTACTCAGAATATCTAGTGACAGTGCATCTAAAAAACATATTCTCATGTCCATGGTAGTTCATCGAGGGGTAAAGGTAGTAAACATACCTCATATAACAAAGATTAAAATATAATTTGGAGTTTGAACATTAAAATTTCGTGTTGATAACATATTATAATATTAAGTAAAAGAACATTGTACATAAGAAATGTAACAAGCAATAGAAAAGAACTTTCTTATTTCTTTCAAGTATTTTTCAAGTCTTCAAGTGTCAAGTGTGTGCAACATGATTCTCAATACCTCTATTTATAAGATTACATTGAGTAATATCAAGAGTATCGTAAACGTGACATTGACCCTTAAGAATGTGGAAAGATTATGGGGCCTGGAAGATCAATGAGAAGATAACGGAGGTGTGAGTATTACTACAGATAATGATGAATAGTAATGGAACAGTATCTACTAGTGAAAAAGATTAGTGGACATCAGTATTAGCTAGGATAATATTTTATAACAAACTATACTTTTGGTGTCAATTATGTTGTTAGTAGTTGATTTCCTAAATTAAATTGTGATTTTTACCTCCTCGATTAATCCTATCAACGACGCCTTAATTCTAAACTAATTAGGGACTAATTTAAGCTTTTTCTCTATCCTGCTAAGCACATTGGAAATTTGCTTTCTTAATCTCAGCACCAAACTAATCTTCCGTAGAAGTCCAGCATCTGACTTGGGCTGTGAAGCCTGCCTTTCAACTAATCCATCATTCCATTTCGCTTCCTTCACACTCCATTTTTCCACTTTACACCACCAGACGAAGACGGAGGTAGTTCTGGAATTTGCTTCGACGGCCTGAAGACCCTCGTCATTCGATTTCAGGTAATCTGATTCTCGATATCCTTTCAATTCTCCGTCTTCGATTGTAATTTTCTATGCTCTGAAATATAGTAGTACCTTTTTTAGTGGATGATGAATTCGGATTCAATCTCCCTCCTACCATCGAGCAATAAGCCTATGGCTGTACCCACTAAGGAGGACGAAGACCCACCGATTTCCACCACTTCCTTGCTTTCTTTTGACACAGATTGTTCCCCATCTACTCCTCCAAAACCCCCTTTGACTACAGTCATTTTCACTGCTCTAATTCTCGTCACTTGTGTAGCTCTGTCTACAGCTATTACCTTTGCTTTCCTCTTCTTTTCCTCCTCTTCACATTCTTCTCTGTCCATTTCTGATGTATCACGGCCCCTCAGAAAACTCAAACATCCAGTTGTTCTCTTGATTTCATCGGATGGGTTTCGCTTTGGATATCAGTACAAGACAGATACCCCAAATATCAATAGATTGATTAGGAATGGGACAGAAGCCGAACTGGGTTTAATTCCTGTATTCCCAACTTTGACTTTTCCGAATCATTACGCCATTGTTACTGGTCTATACCCTGCTTATCATGGTATTATAAACAACTTTTTTCTTGATCCCAACACTGGAGAGGCTTTCACTATGGGGAGTCATGATCCTAGGTGGTGGCTCGGTGAGCCACTTTGGGAGACTGTGGTCAATCACGGTCTTAAGGCCGCTACTTATTTCTGGCCTGGATCCGAGGTAAAGAAAGGAGGTTGGACTTGTCCACAATCTCTCTGTCAGAGGTATAATGGTTCTGTGCCGTTTGAAGAACGAGTTGATACTGTTTTGAAGTACTTTGATTTGCCAAATGATGAAATTCCATCGTTTATGACACTCTATTTTGAAGACCCTGATCATCAGGGTCACAAGGTTGGGCCAGATGATCCTCAAATCACTGAAGCCGTTGCAAGAGTTGATGGGATGATAGGGAAATTGATCCAAGGTTTAGAAGAAAGAGGGGTTTTTGAGGATGTGAACGTTATAATGGTTGGCGATCATGGTATGGTTGGCACTTGCGATAAAAAGTTAATCTTTTTGGAGGATTTGGCTCCGTGGATTGAAATTCCAAATGACTGGATACAGTCATATAGTCCATTGCTTTCAATTCGTCCACCACCAAGTTACTCTGCGAAGGATATCGTCACCAAGATGAATGAGGGCTTAAAGTCAGGGAAGGTTCAGAATGGGCAGTATTTGAAAGTCTATCTAAAGGAGGAGCTGCCTGATCGGCTGCATTATTCAGCGTGTGATCGAATACCACCCATCATTGGGTTGATTGATGAAGCATTTAAGGTCGAACAGAAGAGCTCAAAAAGGAAAGAATGTGGTGGATCTCATGGTTATGACAACGCATTCTTCTCAATGAGGACCATTTTCATTGCCCACGGTCCTAAGTTTGCTAGGGGCCGAAAAGTCCCATCCTTTGAGAATGTTCAGATTTACAACCTGGTTACCACAATCCTTAATATACAAGGAGCATCCAATAATGGGACAAAATCATTTCCAAAGACGATTCTTTTACCTGGCAACTGAAATTTAGCTAATTAGCAATGGATTCTTTATGCTACCAGAGGTGAGAGAATATCATGTGAATTTTTGTATACTTCTCTTAACAATTAGAAGATATTGTTAAGTTGATTCAAGGTGTTGAACTAGTGCTGAAGGTTATGCACCTTTGTACCTCGTGGCATCACTTCACTTTTGTTGGTTTCTGGAATTATAGTCTATTAGGTGTTGCAGCTGGCTTATTTTTAAGATTAGTAAAATTGTTACTCTTATGTAGATAGAGAATTAATTGATAAATGAATAATTTTCAATATATTTGTTAACCATATCCATATTTCTACCTTTTACTCCATATTCTCGGCATGCAATACGTTATCTATCTTCTCCTTACTTTTGTTGATTCAAAAATTGTACAATCTCATGCCTTCACTTATTATATTGTTTGAGGGAAGAACTTGGAGGGGAGAATAGAATTTTTTTTTTTTTTTAATGAGAAAGAAATGTCGCTTATTTATATGATGTCCCATCCAGTGTTTCTGACTGATAATAAAATTGGAAACATCAATGATGCCATTTTTGTTGTTCCCTTTGTTGCTTCATCAAGGCTAGGGGTGGCAAAATCAAACCCAACCCGCCTATGTTTGTGTGATTATTGCTCCGTCCATTTATTAGCTCAACCCATTTCAGCTCATTAAAAATTGGGTTGATATGTTGCCCAAAATGACTCATGAGAAATCATATCAAAATATGTTTAGAGAACATTTTCTTATTTGATATATTATATATAGCTATAATAAAGGAAAAAGATAATTTTATTACGCTCTAAAAAATATTATAAAAGAGCAAATAAAACAATTAAAATTTAGTAAGAATTGGGCGGGTGGATTATGACCCGCATTTTAGCTCATTTCAGTCCAAGTAACTTTTGGACTAGTTATTAACTCGGTCCATTTTGACCCGTCCAAATTCAGTTCAACCCGTCCATTTCACACCTCTGATCAAGACAGTCCTCGGATGGTAATTGTAGTGCTTGGTGCATTCTTATTGATGAGAATAAGGTTTCTTTATTTGTTTGGACTTGCGGTTGAAAATCCACCTTTGATTGTTGCTCCTCCTTGCAGAACTTTTTAGGAGAAGCTTGTAATGTCATACTCGGTTTCAAAGTGGTTTCCATAAACAATACCAGAACCAAAATATCCTTCTAGCTGTTAGTTTATAAACGTTGTCACTTCTCCTTTCTTGTCAACGCAGATGGAGAACAATTACCTCCTGTGCTCTATAATTAATTATGGCGACAATGAGGATGTCTCATTTCACACGCAGATTGAGCTCTTTATTTTGGCGGGAAAAGCTGTTAGAATTAGTTACATTTCCTTTTCTAAATTCATGTAATTTCCGTTATGCTTCAATTCCAGTAGGATAAATAGTGCTGATTGTAAGGCAAGTTTCATGTCCAACGTTGATTGATGAAGAGGAGGAGCTTCATGCCAAACGTTTAATTCTGTAGTAATTAGTAATTGAAAATTTGTTTGATTTTCTCTTATTCTGAATTCTGCTGGGATTATTGATATAATTGGACCACTCTAATGTTTGTTCCATTACTTACAGTTAAAAGAGCCTGAAATCCATAGGAGCTAAGGAGGTTGAATAAACCAACTTTCCAAGACTTATCTGGTCTCTATTTAGAAGTAGACCGCCTTTAATTATTCTTAGCTAAATCTTAAATGGTGTGGTCTCCTAGCTGCAATAGTAGATATTATAAATGGTGTAAAGAGATTAGAGCTTTCGTTTAACAAACAAATTGTCTTTTTTTGACTTTGCTTAAAACTTCACCTCATACGTACCATTACATTTGAGATTTAAGTTAATTTTTTTTTTTCAATTTCTAAACTATCTGGTGTCAAGTTGTTAGTAGTCAATATCTGAAATTAAATTGAGTACTTCATCCTCGATTAATCCTACCAACGACGCCTTAATTCTAAACTAATTAGGGACATTTCTACCTTGCTTAAGTTATATAGTTGGCTCAAATATATTTAAGTCGCCCCTGTAGGGGATTAATACCTGACAAAATCTGAGTGTTTGTTCAAGTATTATGGAACTTAGAACTCGTTTTTTTTTCAATAAATATATCAAACACTAATGCTTAACAGGAGCAAAACCGATTGGATGTTGAAATAACTATTCGATTGCACAAAATATCATATTAAATAGTTCCAAGTTCAATTTACAAAATTACTTCTGATACATTCATTGAATTAGCTATGAGAGGCTGATCAGCTGCCCCAAGTTGGAATTTGAACAGCTAATGTTAGACTTGCAACAAGAGTAAATCTTTTCATATTATCCTATGTTTTGGGGAAGGGTGGGGATACAAAAGCTTCAATTTGAATAAGCACATCTCTTCTGCAGATGGAGGAGAGTCCGGAGAGGTCAGTAGTACTTGGAAAACAAACTACTGCCGGTGATTGTCTTAAAAATTGCGTCCTGCAGATTTTGGGATGACCTTTCCTCCTGCATAGCCTACGCAAGCTAACAGATTGGAGAACTGGCAGCAATGACTAGGCGACAGAAGACTTCACATCATCTGAATCCACTTTAAGCTGAGGATAACAAAACAAAATGGAGATGAGTTCAAGCAGTGAACGGAAATTCAATCTCAGAAAAAGGTAGTTTTAAGAGTCAAGTATACTTGATGTAGATGGTTCATGAGAGCGCCCTGTAACAACTTTTTCAGCTTCTCACTCTGATGAACCATGTGGCCTAGTTTGATAGATTGTTGAAGTTGACACCATAAACGCTCAATCAAAGAATAGGGAAACCAAACAGCAAATGGCCTTTTACGACGGATAATATCAGCTGGTCTCTGCAGATAACGGCAACATATGGTGCTGTTAAGAATGTGCACATAGCCAAGAATAGAATTGGTTGACCTTGCAATTAATAGATAATGCATCAATATACTAGTGGACAAAAAATCAATGTTGTGAAGCGCTGTTGGTATGAAGGTGAAATGAAGTGTCTTAACATGTATTATAGATTATATCTGATCGAAAGGCTAATAGAGATGTCCAGAAATAATACAAAAAAACCGACGGGCACCAGAAGATTGGACTACTTTGATAACATTCAATACCTGCTTAAAGACCTGTAGCAATGAAGCATGATAGCAGAATAAATAATAAAATGACGAAGTATAAAAAAGTGCCAGAAACAAGGTTGTCAATAAAGGCAACAAGGACAAGATAATAGCTGGACAATAAGATTCAAGATGTCCTACACATGCATCCGACAGTTTTGTTTTCTTTTTTATTTTGGGGGAATGGATTGGGGTTGGGGGTAAGTATCCAAGACTTATGTAATGATATATGATTCATCAGCATCACACACAGCACGATTTAGGCACTGGCCACTGCAAATATGAAGTATCAGCACCCTTCCATATTATCATGCTAACCTGCCACAGTTGAATAATTATAACAGGATAAATGTAAACCAGTATTACATTGAAGAGGGGAAAAGGCTAGCACAAGCATGAACCTAACAGACAGGAGAGCTGAGTAAGTATGATAGGAGATAAGCTGGGAATTGCTCCATGGAGAAGGAAACTGGCAGTGTATCGTAGCAAATTACTAGTCCAAAGTTGACAGTTAACGTCCCCCTAACACCCTTAAATGATGCAGAGTCGATGACGACCATCATACAATACCTAATAAGTACTTACTTTCTCACATTTCTGCATTCTGTTTGATCTATGAAGTAACCCAGGATCTCCAAGATATCAACCATATGAACCATCCCCCTAAACATGTGTTCTCTTCTCGTTGTACTTATAAATAAAACTTTGGATGTGTCATTTACTCTATCAACATTAATGAGATCTACAGATCTCTACATGTTAAAACTTCAGCTAAATATAACCATCAAGTGCATTTGATAATTTGGAAATTATGTATAGTGTATAGCCATCATGCAGGACGGGTGTTTGAATAAAGTCCTAAGATGGGAACCCTATCTTATCCTCTGGCCCGTACTATAATTCAATAACAGAAACCAATAGGATGGAGAAGTCCTGTCAGAGAGATGATACCAATACAATGTTCTTCAGCGTCATTACTAAACACGACAAATGACAACAAGTGCTATAGTTTTATATTGAACCTAAGAAGGTAACTTGACTGATACAGCAGCTAAAATTCCAAGAAGACAAAAAATAAAAACCCTTACAGCTGCCGTTCACAGGCAAATATGCTTTTCCGAAAAAGGATGAGAACTCACCAGTGATGCGAAGGATTCAATGTACTCCAGAAGCAGATTAGTCGCTTCAGTATAACGGCCATAGTCAATATATAGCCGAAACAAAGAAGCAGGGTTTGACTCACTTCCCGCCATTCCCCCACCACTTTTTGCTGGCACACCCTGTCAAAATAGAATCATCAAAATAAATCAGACCTTGACTTCATATTGAAGAAATCTAGAAGATAAGCAACACATCATCAAAATTACTAAGCATAATAATAATAATAATAATAATAATCAATTCCAAATCGCGCTGCAAAGAATTCCTTGCCACATCCGTGTCGATCCAACAAGAGTATGGGTGTAGGCTGGGTCCACATCGTATTTGGTTTGATTTTGAGTTTACGTCATACACATATTTACATAAAGTACTACAAACATTTTATTATATACTCCCTCTATGCTACTTTATGTGACACACTTTTCTTTCTAGTTGGTTTCTAAAAGAATGACATATTCCTTATTTGGCAAATTTTTAATGCCACTATCAATATTTTACCCATGTTGTGTCCCACTGATTTGGTAAAAATCCACAAACGTGTACTCTTCTAGTTAAAAAATCCATTTATTTCAAGGGTAGTTTGACCGGAGCTGTGATCTTTCCCAACTAATCAGATGTTCTTTTCCTCCATCCATCCAAAAAAAGTCCCTTACTAATTCTCTAGCATATTAATGAATAATAGCATTGATGGAACAATTATAAATATGGTCATAAAGTAAGCACAAATACTCAAGAGAGTCGCCTTAAACAGAGGATCCCCCCCACCCCCACCCCCCACCCCCAAACCAAAAAAAAAAATTCTTTTTTTAGACAAGTTTTACTTCTTCCAATTTTTCTGATCTCTTTGTGAACTTTTACTAGACCAGCTGCCAAATTTCAATCCCTTGAATTTACCAGAGACAAACCCAAAATATTTTGTAAGGAGGTCAATAATTTTACATCCTCCAGATGATAAGCTACTTTAGACATCAAAAAAGAAAATAAAAAAATGAATATTACACTATATGCAGAGACTAGAATATATATATATATATATATATATGTATGTATTATCTTGATAAATAATTCTTGCGTACTTTGTGTCCATGACACTGATATATAACCTTGAGTATTTGGGCTTAGGCCCTCATGTATTAAGTGAATTTGTACTTACCTTGAACATCTGAACCAACCAAAGAGGCAACTCAATTTGAGGATCAGCAGCAAGTAGAGTATCAGCAACAACAACAGGCAATTTAGCATGAAACATTTTGTATTTTTCCTGCATTGACATTATGGACATCAAAACTGAAAGAAGAGTATATTTGTTTTTAAACAGAAAAAAATTAGTTATGAAAGAAGGAAGAGACGGACAAGATAGAGCTCAAGCGTCTCCCAGTGGCTACTGCCTTTAGATTCCTGTGCAGGTGGACCAACATTAGGCGATTCATAGACAACAATCTCATTCTGTGATGAAGTCAAAAGAAGACTCTGCATCCTCTGACCATTCCTGAGTAATAGGTATCAGACACATGTTAAGAAAAAAAGCTGGCACAGAGAGGAATGAGAAGTGATGCATTAAAAAAGCAGAATCAAGAATGTCTTACCCAACTGATGGGGCTTTCTTTGGGCAGCATTTCAATGACATAGCTGCAAAAACTCTCTCAAGTTCCCTGAGAGACAACACAAGTGTCGCAAGTCAAGAAACCTAGGAATCACGGGTTACTGACTTCTCTAGAAGCTACCCCGAAACACCATACCTCTTCAAAGCTGACCCTTTCCAAAATTTCAGAATTACTGTAAAAGCCATATCATACAAGCTTGATTCAACCAAAAGGTCAATCACATCAGCTGGGGGTGCCTCAATTCCTGAAAGAAGAAAAGCTTTTGTGAAAGGAAAGTGAAACAACAAAAGGGAAAATTAATATTGAATCTCATTGTGTTGAGACCTTCCATTTCATATAAACTGAATAGTGACGCAATCTCCCTTGTAAGAAGCCCAACTCTAAGAATTTTTTTTCAATACGATATATGTTACCCGAAATGACATAATAGTAAGCAGCAAATGAATGAAAATACCAAGATGTAAACCAGAGAGTATCTCAAAACCAAAGCTTCAAATTTGAAAACATTGAGGTAACTAAATAAACAGCAAATTTAGAACTTAGAAACATGGGAAGGCGTGGCGTCAAACTTACTAGCAAAAGTCCAAGTGACATTTGCCAATGATAGCAAATACTCAGCTGACGTTAGAATGAACTCATTCTCAAGTTTTTCAACATCTAAATATGACCTTTGCCTTTGAGAGTGAGCACCACTACCAGGAGCTGGATAAGGAGACAACAGGTGTGACATAACAGAACAAAAGAATGTAGTGAAAGTTGGAAAAAGAAAATGATTTTTCAGGAATTAAATAAATCATGAAGTATAATTTACACTGTTCTTCCATGGTTATCCTAGCCTTTTTACTTGGATACATATTAGAATAAGTTTCCTCAAGGGGAGAATCAGTCCAAGCATATGCAGGATGCACCAGCTGTAGAGCATTGATAGCAGCAGAAAGCCCATTCAGTCTCTCCTGCAGAATAAAGGATCGCCGTTGGGGATCTTTCATTGAACCATGGATTCTTAATTTTGCTGAATACAAGAAAATATAGCTCGCTGCTCTCCGCCAATTATGTCTCTGCATTGCAAATGCATAGAGCAACTTGAACGGGTTTGGCTTGACTAAAACATCTGAACGCTCAGCCTACAAATTATAAGATTTAATGTTCAGCTTGTAAAGCTGCAAACCATGTATTAAATCACTTATAGTTAATGAAATGATTACAAACCTTCCAAGCAAGCTCTCGCTCCACTTTCTCTGACAAGCCAATAAATGGTAGCTGGCCATCACAAAGAACCTGGATGAAAGAATACATAAAAACAACTAGCATAAGCAATCAAGTAACTATTTTCAGCATAAACAGAAAGAATGTAGTGAAAAACACATATAAAAAGTAAGGAAGAGAACATGTAATATAGAACCGTTACACAAGGATCAACCGAAAAGAGAAAACACTGAGGATACAGAACCTTCACAGCTCCTCGTTCATATAGAACGATTATAAAACGCCTCAGACAAATGGTTTGGCTTTCCTCGTCTGGATTTGAAATGATTGCGCAATACGCATCATAGTAATAGCTTAGATCTAAAGTGAACTTGAAGACATTTGCCCAAAGACGTCCCTTGACAGCAGTTGCTGATTCATCAAGAACGCCAGATCCAAGAGCTTCATCAACTTGCTCAAGTGCAGCAAGAGCAAATTGGCAGGCGGCCTCCCTCATGTTATGTTGCTCAAATATTTGCATTGCCCATTGATAGTAATGAAGCTTCCAAGCAGCAGGTGAGACTTGTTGAGCTAGGATACACAACAGTATGAAGTAAGATCACTTCCTTTATTTAAAGAATCAGAGATACTGAGATGAAATGACTGCATTCTCCTAGAATTACAGGACGATTTGGCGAAAAACATACAGAAACCAACGTGTAGCCATCCTGCTTCATTTGGCAAACTCTGCAAAGCTTTGGCAGCTCCTTCCACAGATGCAGCTCTGAAAGCATAAGCGTAAACCAGTGTGCTTATAAAAGAATCACTTCAAGAATTTTATTTTATTCTTTAGAAAAGTACAACTTAAAGAATATTTCCACACAAGAAGTCAAGAACATGACACTCTGTACAAAAGTCATGGCAATCCAAATTGAATTAAGCCACTAACTTTACTGTGTGTGAGCATGGTATCTGTGTGTCATTTCTTTATTTTTACTTTTTCAACTTTTGGATCCAGAGAACGGACAACAAAGATGAACAATTATTATTACCAAGAACAATGAACCCAACGACAGTAAAGGAAGAAGTCCGCGTGAGAAGTATATGGTTAGCTATACGGAACAAGATTAGCATATGAACAATGTCAACAACTCCTTTTTGTATTTTGCTTTCCTGAAAACAGAAGAAGAGATGCGAAATAATAATGTTATATTTCTCAAATTCCTTTTTCTGTTTAGATTTTTCTGTGCAGTTTGTTTGAGTTGTTGGCTGAAAAGTTGACATGTCAGAATATACTAGACCTAAAGTTATGGGGAGTAAAGAGGTTTCTACAGACTCTACCATTTTTCACTACAAGTACCTTGCTGCCTTCATCATTAAGTGCACTTGAAGGTCCTTTAATTCAAACTTATAGAAGCTAGCAGACATTACAAACATCTTTTTTCCCCTTTTTGTATGAAAATACCTGTGGAAGCTAAAGAACAGAAGTCTAGAATCTCCCTGTTAGACCATGCTATCCATTTCCTATCTGTTCTTTTCTCAATCAAAATGTACTCCAACTGCTTTTACAGTGATGCAGTGAAGCATCTTAAATGTTTTCTAGCGATGCCAAATCTGTTAGGATATACTTTACCGAGCAGCAACAAGTCTCACCACAGTTACTGTGACTATCAAAAGTTACCATTGGAAATCCTGCAATCTCACTTCTGATTTTATCTCACCCTCATGCCTACAACGTTCAATATTCTATTTGACAACTGAATTTGTTTCCTGACCACAATTTTTTCCTATTTCCAGTCACAAAAATTCACCTTCTGATCCTCGACATACCATTTATGCCCACCCCAGACTAAACACTAGAGATAACATGTAGCTATAAAGAAATCTTCATGCAGATATTCCATGTGATACAAGACAGTATTCCAGTTCATAGCTGTGACTATAAAAATAACAAGAAAGATACTTCGAATTAAAACCTACACATACCTAAAAAAGCACCGCACTGCTTCAGAAATTTTTCTCTCTTTCATTGTTCCATGCAAACCACGTTGGCTTTGTGCAATAAAGCAACAACCAAGCAGATGCAACAGAGCGGACCATTCCCCACCATCGCTCTGAAGACTTTGGCAAATCTTCTCCTTGCGCGAATAAGTATCCACCAAACTGAGTACATACTGGACGAGAGAACAAATTGTTTCAGTAAGATCTTAAGAAGTGTTTTGGGTAGGTAAAATCAAAATGACGGCAACCTACCTCAGCAGCATCATATTGCCCATGTCTAAGCAACATCAGAGCAAGGCCAATCGAATGACTGAAGAAAACAGATGGTTCTGCTCCTGTTCTCCCCCATATTATCCAGCTAGAAAATTCTTGTACTGATTTACTTAGACTGTGGGGATCAGGAAGATGTCCAAAAGATGGCCCACTGTAACCTCCAAGTAACAGAATAAAGGCCAATGTGAATTCAGATTTACCAAGTTTCTCGTTCCATGATCTCCTATCAACATTTCCATCTGAAGACATAGATAAACAACGTGTAAAGCCATAACAATCAATCTAGATGTGCGGAAAACATTATCTCCAAGCCAGTTACAAAAGGGAAACTAAAAATCACAAAAGAAGAATGATATGGACCTTGGGCCTAACTCAACCCCAAAAGCTAACTCATGAGGGAAAGATTGCCCAAAACCATATAAAGAGACCTCCCATCCCTAAGTGAGCTGATGTGGGATGAAACAAAAAAGAATAAAGGAAAAACAAAGATCAAACCTCCTTGACCTGTATCCCTATTTCTCTACTTACAATGATTATATATACTGCAGACAAATAAGCAGCAGAAGTCACCAATCTTACGCGAAAAACTGGATATAATCGGAACACACTTTATTTATATCACACCACTATCACTAAATTTCTTTCTGTTCCATACATTCCACTCCTAGTCTCCGATATAAGAAGCTAATACTAAAACAATAAGTGAAGCATTCGCAATTTAGTTGCAACCACCCTCCCACTGAAGGTCTCCCTCTAGTTTTCACAATGCTCCTCAAGATGGTACCACCCTTTCTGTAAAGCTTTTTTTGCATTTTTGAACAGTGTCCACTAATGAATAATATTTGCACCAATTTTCAGTCAAATGAAGATCCTTCAAATTTCCTTATGACTGCCAGGGCATAATTGATTGAGTCTACTAGTTGATGATCCTTCAATTTAGTTGCAACCACCCTCCCACAGTAGAGATCCTAAATGTTTAATTGAATCTGCTTAGATACATTCTGACATGCAATCAGAGGCGAATCTAGGATTTGTAAAACATGGGTGCACCACTAAAAAAAAGGAGGAAAAATATAATAAGTGGGATTTGATCCCTAGTTCTCTAGGTAAATAACTCAACATTCAACTAAGTGCACCATTTATCCTTCTTCTAGTGTGGGTGACAGCATATACTATTATATCAATTTTATAAAATGTATACATAAAATATTTAGTTTTACAGAGAGACCACGGGTTTACGTGGCCCATTTTTTTGGCATTAATTCGCCCTTGCATGCAATAAGTCTTCAGTCGACCTAAGAGAGCCCATAATTGATTTTCATCACAATAGAAGTGGTACCTACCAAGCCGTAACGATGAAAGTTGACTGCTGAAGTCTTCAAGAAGAGGAGTTTCAGATGGAGTGGTACTGAAGAAATGGATGATATGCCACTCAGTAAGCACCTCTTGGATCATGGGAACAAACTCAAGTTTTATTCTTGAAACCTCATCCTCTGACATGCCAATCTGCAAGAAGAAAACATTTGAAATCCTGATAGTCAAAGTCAAATTGCACCATAATCCTATTTGATATCTAAAAGCCTCCAACAGCTTCAGATAAGCTTATTCTTTTTAAACTTAAAATTAAAGAAGATAGCATGTCAATATAAACACAAAAATGATGTTGAATCGTTATCTTCTTTGGGGAAGGACTTGGAATTGGGAAAATTATTATCTAATATAGAAAATAATACATCCAATTCATTATTTTTTAAGCTATAAACAGAGACATATGGAGCTTCATAGACCACAATTGATTCTATCTAATGATTACTTAAAGACTCCTAAAGGTATTTTAAAGTCATTATGTTTGTTGTGAATTTCATACGCAGGTTGCAACCGCTCCCGCAAACACTAGTTCTTCCAAGATTATAGTGATCAGCAGTATCTAGTGTCGTAAAATAAAATATACAGTATGCTTGCACAAAAAGCGGGTAAAAAGCATCACAGTATGCTTGTGCACATGAGTATCCCATATTTACTACTGTATGAGCTAAGAAATTGAGAAATCCAATATAATTTTCAATACTTCTGTCCGATTTAAATCATAACAAGTCTCTAGAGGGATCTTTATCCAAAAAAATGGAAACAACAACCTCCCATACATCACAACTTCTTTTACAGGCCAACGAATTTCCTAAAGGTGGTCGTGCCCCTTCTAAAATTTTTCTCTTTCTTTTGCTTTTCCCTCACTTTTTTCAACCTGACTTAAAAGATGAAAAGAATGTGAGAGAAAGAGGAGGGGGGAAATAAGATCTTATGCTACTTTGGTACTAAGATTTCTCTGAGGGATACATTTCAGACTTCTTTGTTTTCTTCCTTTTTTTATACCTATTTTGAGACAACATTTCCTCTACTACTTCCATCTCTCTACTTCTCTAGATTTTGTCTTTCTTCTTATTGTTGTTCTTCAATGCAACTCCTTATTGTCAGTAGCCAACCTCTTCTTCTGCTACTTCTGCTTTTGGCTTTCTCTTCTGCTGCTCTATTTCACACTATCTTGCTTGAAACGATACTATGTCTTTGTTCTTGATTTTTTATTAACTGGCTGATTGTTCATGCATAAAAGAATGAATATTGCAATTGAAGCTTATTATCAGTAATAATATTGCTAAAGCAATTGAATATGAGACTGAATAATGCGACTAGTTCTTTTTCAGAGCTGATTAATAGAACAAAATACAAGGGTTTAAAAGGGAAATCCCAAACTTCAAAGGGTTTGAGGGGCTCAAGAGCCCTAGCTCCATACATTTAGATCATGGTCACTTATATGACCTTTTATTTAACTGGAGCGCAATTTTAGAACAAAGAATTATTCTAAAATTTTACATTACAAGGATTTCTGCAACTTACCCACTATACAAACAGCAATAACCAATAAACTAAGTATCAGGAAGATGTGTTAGCATTCAAGAAATGGTATTGAAACAGTAGGCCAATATAGTGTTTCAACATTTTAATATACTGCAAAACCAAGACTATAGAAAATGGAGCATTGAACAAGAAGTAACAACAATTGGAGGATATTATTAACTGCTACCCAAATAACCAATTCTGGATATTGATGATGTTTAATAACAACAGTAACACATACCTGACTGCTACTGTTAACCATGTAGCTTAGAAGCAAATGCACGTCCAATGCAGACTCAAACATCACTTTAGCAACCTGAGAAGTCGCCTGCACTGTAAGGGCAGTGCTGACTGTGAAGAGGCCTTCAGAAACCAAGCTATGTTCATATTTTCGAGGCACAAGAAATTTCAAGTAGCTCTCAATAACATGCAAAACTCTCCCCCATCCGGTAGCTCTAATGCACAAGTTGTGCAGGGATAAATACATATCAACTGAGAATTTTCTGAGTCTTTTGTGGTAGGAAATTTCCTTATCCAAAGCTACATCTGTTCCAAGTTCGGATGCATGGACAGCTGCCATAGATGAGCTATATCCACTTTCTAAATTTTTCAGCAACCGAGGAATGACTTCTTCAGATGATAAAGTTGGTGTTCTAAGTAGAGACTCATAAAATATGGCAGGAGAAGCTTTGCTCAACTGTTGACTGAGATTATTAACACACTGCAGTATCTCCAAAAGAATTTCCCGTTCAAGATCACTATCAGAGGAGTTAAACCTAGAGCATATTATATTTCCATGTTCATCAGAAGATCCTGACGGCATAAAAATTAAAAGCAATTGAATAAGGAAAACTTCAATGACCATACAAGAGTAAGACAAAATAAGTACACAAAAAAATAAATATAAATGTTTGACGCACCAAAAACAAGAAGCTCTATGTCCTCCAGACTACGACATATGGAGACTGAGCTTTTTCTAATTACACCCACAGCTTGTGTGGCTGCATCAATAATCAAACCACACGCTACATTTGTTCTGCGCCAATTATTGAAATAACAGGTACAAAAGGTTTTCCAGCTCTGAAGTACCGAAATTGGACTATCAGCTCCCACCTTGAAAAAGGAGAAAAAAGTACTGAAAACGTGAAATTTATACAATATGAGAAACCTGGAAATATCAATAGTAGCATCCCCATCCACATGCACGTGAAAATACCTCGTGTTGAATGACCGACAGAATTTCATTTTTCAATCCGTCCACAGTCAGAGAGTCAAATTCGGAATCAGTGAAGTGCTTGCTAAAATCTCTTAATGTTACCCGAAGAACATTTCTATGATAAACACCCGGAAGGAGCAACCTACGTAAGAAAACAGAAGATACAAATGGAGAAATCTGATCCTGCAATAATTACAGAAAGAGACAATTAACTCCTTTTGTAATATTCAGAGAAGAATGTACTTCACTAAAAGTTTGATGTTAATATGTAAATAAATACAAGTTTTTTCTAAGACAGAGAACCTAAAAAGGCGATGTTAAGCAATGTATATTCCATATACTTCAGCGGGGATCAACACAACATAATAATGTGGCCGTTGTCTAAGCTAGAAGCTTCAGAAATTTGAGATTGTTCGTGCTAGGGCTATACATTATAATATCCTATCTCATGAGAAATCACTTCCAATCCATTCAGGTAGCATCTTCAAACTCCTCAGGTTGTTTCTACTTGATAATCATGTACACAACGGGAAAAGAAAAAGAAAGAAGAAAACAATATTATGCCCAAAATATCCATTGTGGGACCTAATCTAAAAGGCAATGTCCAATATCAAAAGAAGTATGCTGCACTACCAACTATACTGCATATTCTTACAGATAATATATCCTCACCTTTGAACCAATGATATGATTGAGGATTCGAGGAATTTAGAATGTGGCAAAAGCAAACTCTCCCATTCACTGATAACTTCTTCACCAAGGGTGAATAGTGTAATGATAGCATCAGCTGTAACATAAATGATAGACTTTTGCGAGAAAGAGCTAAATATACTTTTATAGGTAATGTTTTGGTAGGCTCAAAGTGCAAGAGGCTATATAGATCACAAATCAGTCTGTCATTTTAGGTCTACACTCATCCAATAAGCTAATTATTCTGATACTCATCAACTGAGCTATCTGTCAAAAGCAAAAGAACTTCTCGATCAAGAAAAAAGATGCCTAGATTGTTTTTTCTAGTCAGTTCCATTTTGAAAAAGTTGGGAAGTTTTAGTGACTGGCTTAACAGCAAAACAAGTACAATTAAATAGAGATAGCTGTGATGTTCATTTGCAGAGAGGCATATTTCCACGAGGAACCTCCCTTTCTTAATAGCGGTATCAGGGACACCTAGCGTGCATCACAACTATTCCACCAGATATATGCTAGCTGGTGGGAAGTCTGCCCACCAGGGTTAGGCACATAGAAAGAAATCACCAAGTGCTTTTTGTCCTCGCTGGGATTTGAACCTTGTATCCAAGGTGAGCACTCACTTCATTGACCACTAGACCACACCCACGGGTGCCCATGAGGAACATATCATAGGCTACAACAGAAGAAACTGGGGAACTGTATGCTTCTATAAGAAAGTGAAGCCTGAATTCTAATTTCTAGAACTACCAACTAACGACATAATTGTCATCATTAGCAGAGTAGGTTGACTACTACAGATACTTTTTGGATTCAAGACCTTTGCTAACTGCCACTGCAAGTTTCTCCTTTAAAAAAAATTGTCAATGCTTCACTCCGACTCTTCATCCTATATTATTCATCCGCTTCTTCTGTTTGTTTTTAAATTTGCTAGCTTTTTGTTACAACACTTGCCTAATAAGCATTTTATTTGTAACATAGGTAATAAGCCATCTAGATCATGAGATCGCTCATTTGTACATGTTTAGCTTAGGAATCAAAAAATTTCTCACCCTTGCAAAAATTTAGAGAAGCAATTTACTGAAATATCATTCATGATATAATCTCTTACTGAATCAATTATGCAAGAACATGAGGACCTCAGCATAAAGGCAGGACTTCTATACCTCCTCCAAGAGAATCTTCAGGTTATATGCAATGTTCAAGTGAGCTAGCTTACCCACTTGACTCATAAAAAGTAGTTTCCTATTCACACAAAAGTAAGTCCAATTGACTTGTTAATACTACACCAATACCAGAAGCTGATCAGCAGCTGCAGAACTGTCAACTGCTTTCACAAGAACCCTCTCCCCCCACCCCCGCAATCAAGAACTCGAAGATAAAAAGGGGAAAACAGCTCACTAGCAATAATATTCATGCTTAATTTGACAGATCAATAACATTTATTGATGAAATCAAAATACTATATAACTTTTAAAGTAATGTTGCAATGTTTATACAGAAAAGGGAAAAGGTCAAAATTGCCCTTATACTATGCGAAATTGAACAAAAGTGCCCTCCGTTAATAGTTTGGTTCAAAAATGCCCCTGCCATCAAAATTTATCTTTGAAATGCCCTGTTGTTTAGTTTGGTCCAAAAATGCCCCTACGGTTACTTTTGGATCAAAAATGTCATTTTCCTAATAAACATATTATCTTTTAAACACATTATTTTCCTAATAAAAATATTGTCACCCATTATTAAATTTCATATATATGAAATTACAATTTTTCATTATTAATTTTTATTTAGATAACGATAAAAAAATCTAATAAAATAGGAAATATTTATCTAAATTAAAGAAAGATAAACATTTGTTAATATAATCATTGATTTTAAAGTTAAGATATAACAATCATAATGTTACAAAACACGAAAAATTATTATATTACTTCAAATCACAAAATATCTTTAAAATGTTGTTGATAAAGTTGTCAATCTTTTTTTTCATATTAATTTTAACATCAAGAAATATATTAGCAAATGCTTATCCTACTTCAATTCAAAGAAGATTAAGAAATAAAATTATTTCTATTTTATTAGGAATTTTTTAATTATTATTTAAATGAAAATTGAGGATGAGGTTACTATTATCTATTTATTTATATATATATACACACACATACATATATGACCTATATTATCAATTTAAAAAATACACATGGTTATTTTATTTTAATTGATCAAACGAGAATAAGAAGAAAAAGATTGTTAAAGAAATTTAAAAAGAAAAGAAATAAGAACAGGTTTTTTAAAATAATATTTTATTAGAAAAAGAATGTGTTTAAAAAGAAAAGAAACAATATGTTTATTAGGAAAGGATATTTTTGACCCAAAAGTAACAATAGGGCTATTTTTGGACCAAACTATTAACAGAGAGTGTTTTTGCTCAATTTCACATCGTTTAAGGGCATTTTTGACCCTTTTCCCTACAGAAAATAAAATTTAGCTCCAGAAGAAGATTTACCAACTACAGGCGGAAAAGGCAAATGACAACGAAAAGAAATGGAACATATCAACATGGAGAGACAAAAAATAAATAGAAAGATATCAAACAACATGTACTAGAGCACCTTTGAAGATGACAAAACTGTGTGACAAAGCCAAAGTAGATCATCTGAAGAATTTTCTGAGCCTTGAAACAGCTGCTCAGCAACAAAAGCATCCTGTAAAGAATAGCAATAAGCTAATTCCCTGAAAATAAAAATCAGACCATTAGTTGCCCCCAAATAAGATGCAGATTATGTAAATCTAAAAACAACGAATAACTACAACACTGAAGTTAACATTTGCAGCTAAATTATCACGACAGTCTAAATTGCCAAAACAATTGAAAGCAGCAGAAAATGTAAATGTACCAGTATGTATCTTTTATATATTAATCAGTAACCAGTATTATATTTATTAACATCAAAGAAACTATGAACGCATAGAAGATGACAATCCTAAGCGAAAAAGTAGAAAACATTAGAAAAACAGTCACCAGATGATCAGAATACAACAAGAAATGCAAGAAAATAAAAAAATCACTTCAGCTACTGATCCTTCTCCTCCCAGCCCCTCCGAGAGAAATATTTGGCCTTTAAGCAAAAAAATGAGCACCCTTTGTACATACAATCTACATATAAACAAATGGTGAGATGGACACAAAATCAAGACAAGGCTGACCACCATTCGTCCTACGGAATATGATGAAGTGTGTAACCACCTCTCTAAAAGCTTAAGTTGTTAAAGAGAACACATTTTTTATTTACTAATTATATTCTCGCCTGGTTCTTTCTTTTTATGGACCAAGCACGTGAAAATTCTTTTTCATAATGGGTGGCAATGAGATTCGAGCCTAAGACCTCTGCCTAAAAATTTAAGTTGTTAGAGTGAGCACACTTTCTAGTTACTAATTACATTCTCAACAGAATCTATAAAACTGCTCAATTGGAAACAATCTCTTCACCTACTTAAGAAAATAAATAATTTTTCGTTAAGGGAAATAATTCTATTAATATTGTGAAAAGCTCCGGTATACAAGAAATATATTAAAAAGAAGAGAATCTACATTAAACATAATCCTCCGCAAAAAGACGACCAATCATCTACCAGTCAAAATATATAAGGAGACCATGTTCAGAAAGTTATAATATACTATTTTTATACCAGGCAACGAAAAACTTCACTCTTTCAAGAAAAAAGAGAACTTACTCTTTCCTATTTTGACAAAACAACTCCTTCATGACCAATCCACTTTCTCTGAGTATCCACAACTTGTTTGGAGTAAGTTTTATATCAATGAGGTCACCCTGAGGTTACCCAAACAACAGTAAGCAAACATAACTTGTAGTAGTGTTTCCCTAAATAATGAATATTGAAATTAATCAAGATACCTAAAGCAAGCTGCTATTTTTCAAAAAAAGAACCTGCAGAAAACTGTTTACCTCTTCCAACGAGATGCTTTTTGTCGAAGGATCCAGTAACAAATTAATTCTGTCCCCAGTACTGAAATAAAGGCTATATAAAGAGATCACCCCTGTGCCAACTTCCTTAAATAACCCAAAGAAACAAGTCGAAGTTAAAGCTTAAGTTGTAGGCATAATAAGGGCAAAAGGTGAGAATCCAACAGTAGCACATAGAAAATCAACCAACATTACTGTGGGCCATACTGAACAATCTGCATGCAAAACATCCAATTTGAGAAGCTAAAAAGAGGAGCAGAACACTAAAGAACTTACAAGAAACAAGAATAAGTCCAGTTATGATGAGCAAGTACAGACCTAATAACTTATTCGGCTGGTCGATAGATTCAGGACGTTATAAATGATGAGAATGCAAGAGAAATCAGATGACGTGTAGGAATAAACTCCATTTATAGGTAGTGAGACCACCTCTACTCCATATGGTCCATCTAAATCCTCCGCACTTAATGATCCTCTAGCCAAGACCATTTAAATAGCTTTAAGAACCCTTACACAACTAATGAAAAACGAGTGTAGCATTTTCTAACACCCTGCTTTTGTAATCCGTAAACACATCAGAATAGTCATCACAGAGGTAATGATGCCAAATCTTCAAAGCAAACACAGCGCCTGTAACGCAGTTTTAGCTTTTGCATTTTGACTTGATTTTTATTCTCATGCTTCCTTTTTGTTTAGTTTTACTATTATTTTTATTTTTTTCAAGTAAGGAGCGAGGAGACTCAACAGGAACAGGCCTTGAGTTGGAGGAGAGAGATTAGGCTCAACAAGCTAATGAGTTGACCAGGAGCCTTATTAGAGAAAGAAAAAGAAGCCCAGGAAAGTTCCAGGGATTGAGATGAGAGAAAAAAATTGTATAGCAACAAAATATGAATGTCTGAAAGCATTGTGCAAACATCCTCACCAATGTTTGGCTCAGATACCATGTAGTAAAAGAATATGAGCATTTAATCCAAAACCTTAAGACAATGGGTGGAATAGCCAAAGCCCATTAAAGTTCCTAGGGAAACCTTACACAATCTATGAGGGACAAATGTAGCAATCTCTAATAAGTACTAACTAATTTCACGATACTTGGTACCAGTCAATAAAGCTAAACAACAATAGAGTTCATGATGACTACCAAGTAATATCACATTGGTAGAAGGCTACATTAGATACCAACAGGCGAAAAACAAGGTAATACCATGAAGAGTTCCATCATTTTTATTTTAGTTATTTTCAGTTTCAAAAAAATGATGGAACTCCACTAAATTAACTGAAATTTGTTCAAAAATTCAAGGAAACAAGATAAATATTGTGGTATTTATGCTAGAATACACCTAAATACTTTTATGGCAAATGATATTGCAATTTAGAAAAGGAGCTACTACTTCTTGGCTAAATGGAAATGTTTGTGGTGCATTAGCAATCTCATCACAGTAACCAAGCATGATGATGTAGCCTCGTAAAACTAACTTACTAAATTAGAGAACTTTGTTTGGCCAAAATGGGAATAGGCACCAAATCAAAGCAAAGATGCCAAAAAAAATGAAGGTAGACTCCCCCCACAACCCAAGAAGTACACATGAACAATTTTGGTTTCTACGACAAAGAGAAATATAATAGCAAGTGCACAAATCACAATATTATTTTCTTATTTTACTTACCAAAGAAAAGCACATATCTGGTGTAAGTTAAAGGTTATTGCAGAATTATACGTGCTATGAAATCGCCTAATAAAGAAATGACAAGCACAAGGCAAATGCAAGTATAAGACAGGAAAAAATTGAGTGTTACCTTACTTTGAGGAGCTGTTTGCAGCACTTTATTTTTTCAATCATATCTATACTATTAAGCAGAATATGGGGAAAAGGCTTTCAGGGTAACAAGTAGTACATAGTACCCAACTGATACAAAAGAAAGTACAAAGAAAAATCAGGATTTGCAGAAAGCACATAAATAAACTAGGAAAGGACTTACCGAATCATCTTTTTGTAGTACTGCCAGAGGAATTGCATCAGGATTGTTGTGGTTGTTTCCCACACATATCCTTACAAAAGTGGATCCTAAATGAAAAATGAAGTAAAAAAGTTCTTATATAAAGCTGAAAGCCTTAACAAGAACACTATGAAAAAACGAAAGAAAATGAAGAGACTGCCAATTAAATATGAAATAGCACAATGTTCACAATTTGGAAAGAAAAGACGTTATCCTTTAAACAGCTTCCTGTTCCTCTCCCTCTAAGTTATCCACGTTACATCACAAAAACTGATTGAGAGTCCAAAGTTTAGACACACAACTTCTAATCACTATGGCTACTCTTTTTTTTTTTAAATTTGACTAATCGCAATGGCTACTCTTGGATGTCAAAAAAGTAAGTAGAAAATATATTTCTTGGGAAATTTGCAGCAAAGCGAAGGAAAAGGAAAATAATTTCTTGTATGTGCTTTTCAAAAGGAAATGAAGGTCAAAGTAAGAAAAAACAACTCCCCTCAAAACTTTAGTTGGGAATGAAGTCTTCTAGTTGGAAAGGTTTTGGAACTTCTCGCATAGCTATCTTGCTTTAAAAACACAAAAAAAGGAGCAAAGTAACTCTCTTACACTTTCTTTTTCCTTTCTTTTTCACCCAAATATACCTAAAGAAGTATTGATGGATACCCCTTTCTTTTTCACCCAAATATACCTAAAGAAGTATTGATGGATACCAGAAGATCGACGGTGCATTTATTCTTAAACCTCACATAAGATGTCTACAGAACAACATATTCTTAATAAGTCGTCTACAAATAAAACCCTGATCCATTGAGTATATATAGTAATGTTTTCTTATTATATGTAGCCCATGACACGTCTTCCCAGAGATTTTTCACTGTGGATGGGAAATGAGACACATCCCCGTCTACGTCCCTCCCCCACTCTATTGCCTAGACAAATAATTTGACGCAATTTTGGCTCCGCTGGGAAAGCCAAGGAGAGCAACAGAGGAGCTGAATTGAAGACAGAAAAATCCAAAGCTTAACAGAGAAACTGAATAATCAGCTCAAGCAGAAAAATATTGGAAATACAAAGAAGAAGTAAATTGCCTGCTGATGGTGAAACACTTAAAGAATGACTGAAAATTCTGGAACGATTTGAAAGGTCCCACACACGTAAGCTCCCATCAGAGTGAAGCACAAATAAAAGCTTTTTCTGGTGGAACTCCAATATTACTAGATCCCGCACTGCAGCAATTGACCTTCCCCTGAAAATCAGAGACGGTCAAGGGGGAAAAAACCAAAATGCATAAGCAATATGTTGTGTAGAAAGTATAGTCAACAGCTGGATTGATCTCACTTCTCTTGGGTTGGTTTTTTCTTCTTCTTCTTCTTTTTTTTTCTTTGGGGGGGGGGGGGGGGGGGGGTTAAGCCATTAGTTTCCGATGTAAATACACACCTGGAGACACTTTAGTTCCTCTCTAATTTTCTCTCACATATTGCTCCAACACTACTTTTTGCCCAATACACAAGGAGGACTGCTAACTTTAAGAAATAGGGTTGTGTTATCTATTAATTGAACTTAAAAAAATTAGAGTTATGTTATCTTACTTGACTAATTAAATACTAAGCCTATATAGTTTGAGTGAAAATAGTAGTAGGTCATGTTACCTATGATTTAATTGTGCAAGTAGTTTCTATAATCGATCTTGTGCTAATTTGAGAGTTGTTTAGGTCAAAAATTGATTGGAAGTCCAGCAAGTGGCTGCAGACTCAGCCCTCTAATGCTGCAGTGCAAAGACGAGAATGCCACAGGCAGAAGGCTGGCATTGCAGCACCAGGTCCTTGAAGCAGCAGCACCACTTCATCGACGCAGCAGCTAATTATACTATCATTGGTACCAGACTGCAAACAACGGTGAGGACCTTCATTTACAACATAGACAACCCAACCTGAAACTCCATTGCCTATGTCACATGATCAACTTTTGGGCCAAGGGATTTCAACTCCTGTACCTCTGACCACATCTTTATTAACAAATACATTTCTATGTCCTTACACTATCCTCTGCAGTCTTTTCAATAGTCACCTTAGCTTATTCAATACTATAGTTAAAAGAATAGGTGAAACTCACTCTCCTCCTTCACTATCTTTAACTTAAATCTTTTGCACCGAGATGTCCATATATTTATTAGTAAACTAATCAAAAACCTCAATTGTTCTGTAATTTCATAGTTGATTCTATTTCTGTGTAAGACAAAAATGCAAGGTAGATGATTGCAATAGAACATGAATCACAAGGCCTGTTTTGGATAGCTAGTCTAAAGACACTGGTTACTTTCACTTCATCTGTCCCGCGTTCTTTTTCATGGTTATCTAGGACATTCAAGTATTCCAAATTATTGAATGCAATTCCAAGTGTTTTAGTTTGTCTTCTTTAAAGTGCGGGTCATGTCAGCTACACTATTGTTCTTTGTTCCAAAATTGAGTCCACTTAGATACTTGAATATTTTGAGTTGTCTACGCAGATATATAAGGGTTGTCGTATCATTTCTACTTCAAGATTTTATACTTCATTTTGTTACTTTTGTTGATGACTATTCTTTCTTATAAAAATAGAACTCAATTATTTTTTATCTTTCAAGCCATAAATTTTAATGATGCACATCGAACTGGAAATAATTCAAGCACATGGACAATGAATTTGAACGCCATAATCAGAAACCAAGGCGAGCTACAAAAGGCACAGATCAGCCAAAATATCACGTGAAAAGGGATGAATTCAGAAGAAATAATACAAACAGTTGTATCCTTTGCAAATCTTAGAAACTTTAAGAACAGTCGCATGGACAATATCTGTCAACATGCAAAAGAAAGAGAACAAAACCCAGTTTTATAACTAGGTTTCTATGTGTAACTACATTTCCTTATATGAGATTGTAAATACCTTGACAAAACGCCCCACAAACGACCAAGAACAGCATCATCACGCAGTTCCTGCACAAAGCCTATCAACTAACAAAGTGTCAACATGAAAAGGAGAAAAGAAAGATCAAAGCATAAGTGCCACAAGATTGCAAAAGTAAAACATCTAGATGCCACTCCTATGCTAAAGTAACGGCAGTGACAAGACAAAAGGACAGGAGAATCCATACTTCAAAACATAAAGTGCTTAAGATGCAAAAGTCCCAGGTACTCGCCAGAAAACATCTAAAAAGCATAAAATATAAATTGAAGGAAAATTTTACAAGGATTTGAAACCTGGAGCTCGTTGGTCAAGGATGCCAAGCTGGAAGCATCCAACCGATCCATCACTTCTTCCAACTACCATCAATTCTGCTGTTCCTGCCACTGCCGTTGCTGCTCTTTGATGAGGATGAGCCAAAGTGTTGAACTCAACAAAGTCATCAGATTGCAAATGGGAGCTAGATACATAATTGGAGATGTTTTCAAGTTTAATAAGGTATGCAACCCCAGATACTGTCATGGCATGAAGCAAATATGGTTTGACAGAAGCAAATGCCATCTACAAGAACCAAGAGTGCATCAACAATTGTTAATGATCCATGAAAATCTTTGTCAACTATTATGTAAACAAGAATATTGATCGGCATAAAGCCAGCACAAAATGGCATACTTCATTTTTGCAGATAACTGCAAAAGGAAAAAGTGCTTCTGGGAATACAATTTGCAATCCTGTTTTTGGGAACTCTTTATGACCACAGAACTCCATTATTTCCAGCACGTTTGGCTGACTTCTGCAAATTTTCCTGTAGCAACAGAACTCAGCAGTTATAGTTAGTATGTGAAGAAGAACACAAGGGTAATTAATATGCTACACCAAACACATCAAGGGAAAAAAATGTAAAATAACAACCTGAAGAGATGGACATGCGAGAAGAATAGAGGTGGCAAAATCAGCCCATGAGATCATAATCTGCCCAACTTGCTCAAGTTTGGGCTAATAATTGACCCGCTCATTTATTAGCTCAGCCCAACTCATTTCAGTTCTTCAAAGTTTGGGCTGATATCTGGCCCAAATTGATTTATGAGAAATCTTGTCAAAATATTTTTTTAAAAGATATTTTATTTTATTTAATGTATTATATTTAGTCATAATAAATCGAAATATTAATTTTATAAGTTATAAAATGATTATAAAAGAACAAATAAAGCAATTAAAACTTAATTAAAGTTGGGTGGGTTGGATTATGACCCGCATTTTAGCTCATTTCAGCCCAACCCGTTTCAACCCATGTAACATTTATTAACTCAACCCATTTTGACCCGCCCAAATTCAGCCCAACCCTCCCATTTGTTGTCTATAGAGAAGAATAAGATGTTGTTAACTCCTACTACAGAAGCAGGCAAGCCTAAGTACAATAGGCGGCTGATCAAATAGAAGCTCGATCACTTTATTTTCTTATAACCAAATTTAATAATATAAATTTTATCTTCTTAACACAAGGAACTACATAACATCCCCACCCAAGAAAATCCTCTCTATCATGTTGGAAAAAGCCCACTGCCCATCAGGCTGGGCACGAAATACACTGAACTTTATTCTCACAACCAATTGGATCACAGAAATATATTCTTTGTTCAAGAACAACATAAAAACAGAAGTACTTAAATTTCATAATTGAGTTCCAATTACAAGTATGAAGAAACTTCTTTGAATAAACTAAAACAAGAAAGACTATTTCACTATTCAAGAAATTCAAAATCACTCGTCTTCTTAACACCGTACACAACCCACTTCAGTAGACACTCAAAACCGTACAATTGCCTACACATGACATACAAATCACTTTACATTTAACACCATACAGGCTCTACTATTCCAAATCACACTCAAAAGAGTGCACCTGTATACATACGAATTGCATAGATCACTTTTCTTTTAACACCAGATACACTTTATATTTCAAACCCACTCTCAAAAAGAGTATACTTATTTTCAAAAGAACTGCATACACTAATTTAAAAATAAAAAAACAACACAATGAAATAATTCCAATCCACAGTCAAGGCGCTACACATGTATCCATATTTGAAATGTAAGATAAAGACAATAAGGAAGGTCAAGTCTGTTACCAAGTGAAATAGGCGGGAGGGTTCCCAATGATGGAACAAGAACCGACGTCTCTTGAGAGATGGGTCACCGCGGCAGGGGGGGTTGGAGAGGAAACTGAAGTGGAAGTAGAAGAAGGGACGGGGAGTTGAACAAACTTGACGGAATCGCTGCCAATAATGGGAACCTCCATACCTGCTAAACACGACCGACTTCCCATTGTTCTTGTGAAGCACAAGAAATCAATAAATGGGTGTTGATAGTATTGATGTAACAGCTATCAATTCTTGGGTTGAAGAAGACGCGGAAGAGAGAAAAGCCACAAGAAGACTGGGGGTTTTGCTTCTGGGGTTTAGTGAAGGGCCGGGGGAGGGAAAATTGGGGAAAAGTTATTGAATAGGAAATCACTGGGTGCCGTTTAGACAAATATTTTTGGTCTTTTATAAATAAAATAAACTAATGAGGATAATTAGAGTTTTGCGCGGCTTCAATACAATAATATTATATTATATAATGGAGAAATTTATTTTTTTCATTTTAAAATTTTAGAAAAGGTGAGAGAATTAAATGGTACTTTTTTTGTTCTAATTTATTCCTTTGATTTTAACTTGACACGAAATATTAAAAAGTAAAGAAGATTTTTAAATTTTATAATTTTAAATTATAGATATATCTAATGTATTAAAATACTCTTTAGTTACGGTAACATGTGCTCAGAAAAGCTCAAACTAAAAGAATTGTTAACGAAGGATAAAGTATCTTTTTTTTAAATGAACCAAAAAGCTAAAAATAATTATCTCAAATTATTTGTTATTTTTAATGTTCAAAATAAAATTATTATTTTTGCTTATGTTAGTTTTAATAGTTATTATTTTTAAAAATTACAAACAATTTAGTTATAAATATACAAATATAATATAATTATATATATACATTATCAACTAAAAAGATATAACTTCCATTGATATCATAGCGATAAAATTAAAAAATAAGAGAAATTATTTAAAAGATCACAAGTGATGAAATTTAGAGGGGTCATTTTCTTCACTAATATATTGAAAATTATAAAAAGATAAAAATGTTATGAAGTAATAAAGAAAGAACAAAAATATTATAAAGAAAGAGAGAATGAGAGAAGTTCTTATTTTTTTCTTGATGGAATGAAATACAATGAAGGAGAACCCCTCTATTTATAGGGATAATTTCTCCTAACTTTTCTCCAAAAGATAGACTTTCACTATAATGTAAACACATGTATCCACTACAATACAAGCATCTTTATAGACATTCACTATAATACAAATATGTTTATAACACTCCCCTTTGAATGTCTATTTGATAGATAATGTGTCTCGTTAAAACCTTACTAGAAAAAACCCAGTGGGGAAAAAATCTAGTGAAGGAAAAAAAGTACACATATCTAATAATACGCATTATGACTGCCTCATTAAAAACCTTACAAGGAAAACCCAGTGGGACAAAACGTCGTAAGGGAAAAAGAGTACAGCGCGTATTAACTCCCCCTAATTAGAACATCCTTGAATCTTTGCATCCCGATCTTCTGCACCATCTTCTTGAAAGTTGCAGTTGGTAGAGATTTGGTGAATAAATCAGCCACATTGTCACTTGAACGAATCTGTTGCACATTTATATCACCATTCTTTTGGAGCTCATGTGTGTAGAAAAACTTTGGCAAGATGTGTTTCGTTCTATCTCCTTTTATGAATCCTCCCTTTAGTTGTGCTATGATGCTGCATTATCTTCATACAAAATTGTGGGTACTTTGTCACATTTCAAATCACATTTTTCTCTAGTGAGATGTATCATGGACCTTAACCACACTTATTCTCGGCTTGCTTCATGAATAGCTATTATCTCAGCATGATTTAATGAAGTAGCTACGAGAGACTGCTTTGTAGATCTCCAAGATATAGCAGTACATCCACATATGAACACGTAGCCAATTTGAGATCGAGCTTTGTGTGGGTAAGATAAATACCCTGCATCGGGATAACCAACAAGATCGGGACTGCAATTGTTAGAATAAAATAAGCTCATATCAGTAGTCCCTTTTAGATACCGAATTATGTGTTTAATCCAATTCCAATGTCTCCTAGTAGGAGCAAACTATATCTTCAGGACCAAGAATTTCCTCGTTCTTTTAAATCCTTCAAGGATTTTCATATATCCTTCAATCTCTCTAGACATGAAAATAATTTTATTGTGCGCATATCAAGTTTTTCATATATTACCAGACTTATGAGGAGCCTCAAAATAATTTCATCCACCACGAGGACCTCTCCATATAATAATGTCAGATTTATGAAAAATCTTTATGCCACAAGAATCTATTTATATCTACTGGCATTATACTTGAATTGCATATTTTTAATTGGTCAATCATTTATCTGTCCGTACTTTTTGACAGATTTGAATTCAAGATCCTCGTCAATATTTATAATATTGAGCGCTACATATATCAAAGGTATCATCGACGATCATTATGATATCAGTTCCAATGCGACATAACTTATTGAGATCTCTTCATTTTTCATCATTTTCAGGTACCTGAACCTTTGCCAAGATTTTATGAAGTGTTATGTCGTGGTGCTTTCTTAAAGCACTTGTCTCATCATTATGACCATCTTAATCATTTGCTCCTCTCCTTTTTCAAGGAGTTCTATATTTGGAACCGTTTGGTCTATCACGCTTCAGGCGTCTCATAGACCCTGTCCTTCAAGGACCTTTCGTTGGAGCATTTGCAACTGAATTATAAAATAGAGTTAGCAAATATATCTGACAATTGATTTGCAATATTTTGCAAGTGAATTATCTATTGAACTTTAAGTTCACTTTTTTTCCCGAGTATCTAGATAATTCATCCCGCACTTAATTTTCAGCTGCTAATCACTTCTCCCCCTAATGTTAGAAAAACTAACATTTACCCCCCAAGCTCATTTGGGGACCCATCTTTATGCGTTGTGGTAGAGCAATTGAATCATATATCGCACATTCAAATTTTTAGATGGAATTATTTGGTTCCTGACCCTGAACCAATTGTGATATGGGAACCTTGTTGGCTTGATGCATTCAATTGTTGCTATATGTTAAATAAACACATCTCATACCAAATTTTATTTGGGAGTTTTATTCTCATAACGAATGATTTAGCTATAATTGGAGGCATACAATTTTTGCTAAACTAACATAGATATGAATCAACATTATCAATATGATTTTATAATTTGGAACTATGCTCTTAATTTAATAATTCGAGCAACAACCTTACAAAAATCAATTGCAAGTTGATGTCAAAACACATGTAACCATTCCATAGATGCATCTATTAGCAAACGGTTCACATGGTAGGTGAATGAGCCCATATTCACCCTTTTATAAGTTTCAAAATATCAGGGATTATAATTTCAACTTTAGCTGATCAAGATCATTCTATCACGGAGAACAAGCAACACAAGAGAATTCTTGAAGAATCTTTTATTTCTTCAACATATAGCCACATGAATTCTCGATTATTTTTGCATTACATTTGAACCGGAATGGCCAACCGGTTATGTCAACTTATTTCGGTAAACTTCTAGTTTACTTTCGTTTGTGATTTCATCATCATACCCTTATGTACTATAAATAAAAAACCTGGTGGGTAATCTTTTACATAAATATTTATAACCCGCGTCAATTGTAGTAGCATGAAAATATTAGATCTTCCCATAATTTATAGTCTCAATTTTTTTTTCAATGTCCTTGAAACTTATAAGTTTCCTTTTGAGACTTACTACAACAATTTCATTCCTTCAAGTAGTAATACATTAGCTCTTCCGGAGCTCTCAATTAATTTTGTGTACTACCACATATTCAATCATATCAACATCATTAATAGTTTCCACATAGTTTCAACTTAGAAACAATTTTGAATGTTGATGAGCTATACTCATGAACAAACTTATAGTCTTGATGGATCCCATCATATCGTGTCTTTGGGTGGATGACCATCTTCAGGTGGTCGTACCTTTCTTTTAGGCTATTCTACAAAATAAGTGGATCCTTAATCGTGAGATATTTAATTTTCAGAATTTCGTCAATATGATGATGCAAGAATATCATAGCCTTAGCACGATTTTGATTTGATGCTTTATTTTCACTTTTAATGGTGTCTCCAAGACCCATTGCATCCAAATAGATTTCAGCATCCAACACCCATGAAAGGTAGTTCTTGCCCAAACTTTGAAGGGCAACGAAATCAAGTTTCGTAAGGTTAGCCATATTAAAAGAAAGAAAAAAATAATACAGGCCTTCAAATTTTGAGACGATAGAGTCGTAGAGCAACAATATCACCAAAGGAATATCATTCCCGTGGTTAAGTAATACAAGAAATTTTAATCTTTTTTACCTCAAATCTTTCAAAGTGAGTGCTCAAGCAGAGACTTGTGCTGATAACGTGTTATGAAATAATAAAGAAAAGAACAAGAATATTATAGAGAAAGAGAGAAGGAGAGAAGTTCTTATTTGAGAACCCCTCTATTTATAGGAATAATTTCTCCTAACTTTTCTCCAAAAGATAGATTTTCACTATAATATAAACACATGTATCCACTACAATACAAATACCTTTATAAACATTTACTATAATACAAATATGTCCCCCCCCCCCCCCCCCCCCCCCATATTTTTTTCTTCCTTTTTTTGGCCTTTTGGAGAAAACATCAAAAGAATGCACGGGATGGCCTAAACAGGCACATTGACGGTGTCCTGCGTGCTTAGGCCGATTCCCTTTTATTAGAGAGTAATTTTAGGGGTTAATTACATTAACTATCCCTATACTAGGACTTAATTGTGAATACACCTCCTATATTTTATAATCAGACACTTATATTTTAAAACTATCATTTGGTAGGCTATACTAATTAAAATTGTCCTTGGATTAAAATTTAGTTCAATAGTATATGTTTGGTTACTCAATTCAATCTACTACATGAATTACTTATACACCATGGGCCGTATTATCTTATTCCATGAATAAAACTCCTAAATGACTATACTACCCCTCAATCCGTTTTTTTTAAATTTCTTTATACAAAAAAACAAGGGAACAATTGTAAAGAAGATTTTTACAGAGTTTTAAACCAAACACAATACATGGTATATCTAGTTTTTAACACAATGAACCAAACACTTGATAAAAAATAATCCCAACATTACAATCTTTGTATTAGCAATCCCTACATTATTAATTCATATGTTACTAATCTCATCATTACTTGTATTCGTACCAAATAACATGTTTCAAAAAGGGCATGAGTGAGGCGAGGTGTTTTATTTGATTAGGTGGCATTGGGGGTAAATCCGTGGATCTTTAATTCTTAATATTTTATAAATTAATATAACAAGAGAAAATGTACCTAGAATTGCTTCATCTTAAAACATTAATCAAAATCAACAATTAAGTAAAAATAGTAATCTAAATTGCCCATTCAATAGACTAATTAGACGTTTTCTTTATTAAAAAAAAAACTGAGTAGAAATTTATAAATTAACTTGTAAAAAAAGATACGCGAAGAAGGAACATACCATCAAAGACATCAAACTAGAGAAAGTGAGTAAGAATGATGCATTTTTGCTTTTTAGTTTGCACATTGATCATTTTTTTCTTACCGTGCGAAGGACAAAGATAAAGCATAAAAACTAGGGCTAACAACAAAAAATATTTATATTTTAAAGTTTTTTAACTTTTTAAATTTTAAAAACAAGTTAAATTATATGTCTTTTGGTTTAATATAAGGAAAGTTGTATAATAATTTTAATTTTAATTAGGCTTAAGCTCCAAAATAAAAACTCATCCAACACGTAAGTGTACGCTAAAATTGATGGAACTTACGTCTCATAATACTTTTGCTCATACAAATTAACCCAGTACAATTTTACTTTGCCTCACTCCAACGTTCGCCCCAAAATATGGTTTAAACTAGAGGTGGCAAAATCAACTCGTGAGATCATTATCTGCCCAACTTACTCAAATTTGGGTTGATAATTGACCTACTCATTTATTAGCTCAGTCCGTTTCAGCCCAACTCACTTCAATTTATCAAAGTTTGGACCTATATCTAGCCAAATTCATTTATGAGAAATCTTGTCAAAATATTTTCAAAAGATATTTTATTTTATTTAATGTATTATATTTAGTCAAAATAAATATAAATAATAATTTTATAAGTTATGAAATGATTATAAAAAAATAAATAAAATAATTAAAACTTAATTAGAGTTGGGCGGCTTGGGTGATGACTCGCATTTTAGCCCAATTCAGCCTAATCGGTATAAGCCCAAATAACATTTGGACGGATCAATAACCCACCCAGTTATTAACTCAGCCCACTTTAATCCGCTCAAATCAGCCCAACCCGCCCATTTGTGCATGGAATCCGAATATAGTCTGTTGCCAGCTCCAGCAAACAACGCGCGATACCACATGATGGGTGCGTCCTTTCAATGCTGCAGCTGGTTCCAAATTACTCCCATTGATAAATTCCATTCAATATCGACCCTTCCTCTGTACCAGCAAGGAGCATATGATTATCATTGTCATCAAAGACAAGGGCTGTATAGACTTGTCCAACTGCTCCATTGAGGTTGAGGTCACTTCCTCTTTCTGGCTGAGTTTTCTTGCTTTGACATGGCCCTTAATGGGTGGTAAAAGAAAAAATACATTAAATAATAATGTAACACATTTAATTATAATATATATCAAATAGTGGTTTCTTATTTATTAAAATTATTTTGCAAAAACTATCAGATTATATATTTAAATATAACATATGATTTTAAAACTAAATGTTACTAAATTCAGATTAGTGATTAAATTTTCTATTTTATAACACACTTATTAATGAAAAATAATTATTCTATTTTATCGCATTTATCAAAAATATATTTATATCTTTCTTCAATATTCTCTAGTTTGCTTAATACTCTAACACTCTTCTTTCTCAGAACTCTTTTTGGTGTTGGGGTGATTTGTAGGGGTGAAAATATTGTAATGTCGACGTACACGTAGGCGTCAGACGAGTTTTTATTTGGTTTAGGGCTTAAGTCCAAAAAAGCTCTTCTAATTAAAATTAAAATTGTTAAACAACTCCTTAAATTAATACCAAAAGACAAATATATAATTAGCTCGTTATGAAATTGTAAGAAGTTTAAAAACCTTAATCTAATTTTTATGCTTTTTTTCTCTTCCGCACGGTAAGGGAAAATTTGATCAACGTGCAAACTATAAAGCAAAAATGCATCATTCTTCGTCACATTTTCTAGTTTGATGTTTCTGATTGTACGTTCCTTCTTTGCGTTTCTCTTTTGTACAAGTTAATTTATAAATTTCTAGTCATTTTCTAAAAAAAAATCCAATTAGTCTATTGAGATGGACGGTTTAGATTATTATTTTTACTCAATTGTTTGATGAAGCAGTTTCACTTATTATATTAATTTATAAAATATTAAAAATTAAAGATTCACGGACTTACCCCAATGCCAACTTATCAAATAAAACACCTAGCCTCACGCCTGTCACTTTTGAAACACCTATTCCATGGACAATTCAATAAGAGTATGGAGCCTTCAAACCTTTCAGTCCCGATAGATCATATAAGTGGTGTTACATATGTTCTTTGTTGGGAATCAAAAGCTTTAGCATGCTTCAATTGGATGTCGACTCTATGGGAAGCTTGAAACGAACTCACTTGCAGAGAAGTGGCTTAACAGATTTGCAGCGCTATCATAAAAGACTAATTAAATAACTAGATTTGCAAGACTACAAAGAACTAGAAAAAAGAAGAAGAAGAGATGACTACTAATCCAGATTGTGTTTTTTGTACAATGTGCAGAGGAAGGAATCAGACAAGAATGCCTCATCTTGTTAACATAGAAGTGTTTAAGCGGTATTGTATTAGAGTGCGGTCTGTTAGTTGAAAATATGTTAGATTTTATAGAAGCTGTGTAATTTGGGCTGATCTTTTACATAGTCCAGCACCATCCTGCAGTTTGGTAAGTTAATTGTCCCTCATAATTTTCACAATGCAAAACTGAAATAGATGATGAACATTAGGTGAAAACTTGTTCGAGGAAATTGAGGTTTACGTTACATTGTTCAAAGAATACATGGTTGGTCACGTTACATACATACTACATACATACTGTGTGTAAATGATACGTAAAACAGACATGCCATTGGGCATTTCTTCAAGAATTCCACTTGCTAGTCCTAGTAATGCCCAAACTACTATGTTCAAGTTGCACATCCAAGTTTCTCGTCTTTCATCTTGCTTCTTGGTCTTAGAATCTAATATCAAATCACAGCATCAAAAATAAGGAACCTACACTCAGACAAGAGAGAGGCACGGACCAAGTTCTATAGATCAAAAGATCATGGTTTCCAAGGAGCTGGCGGAGGTGGTGGAGTGGGGAACATTGGTGGTACTGCAGAGAATAATGTGTTCTTATCAATTCCAACGTCTCTATCTCCGGATAGAGCCACGAGAGCTGCAACTAAACCAGCATTTCCAGCAAGAGTAGGCTCCGTATAATTGTAGTTAGAACGGACATCATGGAAACCATCATGCTTGTCCGGTCCAGCAACCATGGCTCCAACAATAGTATTTGGATTAACCTTAGATGAATCCCTCCATTTCCATCCTCCTTTACAGTTATACTTGACCTTGTTTTTAGGAATTGATGCCCCTCTATGATGGACACGCTTAGGGTAGTGGTTGCCAAAGCCAACAACATAACTCATTTTCCTGGGATTCTTGCCAAGGATGTAGTCAATCTACAAAGTCAAAGAAACGACCAAGTTAAACCAAGAAATGATTTTCACCTTACAACAGAATAGGCAAAAGAAAACTTGCTTATACCGTGTCTCTAATATTCTACACACTCTAGCAGTTAATTATCACTCATTATTTGTCCCTACACCATATATGAGGCCAATCTAGTCCGTTCATCCCCAGAACATGATGTAAAAAGAAGTGAAGTTGGTTATGGAATAGCATATACTACAAACCATTGATAAGATAGAGGAGAAGAGAAACCCGAGAATAACAAAGGAGACACTAACTTAAAAGTAGGAGAGTTTCATTTACCTGGGTCTCCGCAAATTTACGCAGGACATCAGTGGAGTAGAAATTGGGTCCACAGTACCATCCAGGAGTGTCAGCAGCTGCGAGATAGTCACTAAACAAGGTAGCCAGGAAGGCGGCATTGACAACATACTGGAGAGGCTGAGGCCTTCCATGGTTTAATTGAATTAGCCCTCCTGGAAAGGCACAAACGAATTGGTTTAGATTTCAAACTAAGAATTTCAAATAACATTACATGCAAACTAGATAAAAGATGGTTACCTTTTGTGCGATTAAAAGAAGTGAAGATTGGTAAGTAGGAGCACATGATTATGCTAGTCTGATTGTGAAATGTCCTTAAAATTTCTTCATAAGGATATCCAGGGCTAAGAAACAGCCTCATTCGGCTCAGTAGCACCTAAAGAGAAAAGGAAAAGCAGTGTTATAGCAAAATATAGGTCCCTCTAAGAAATAAAATCTCCTAACTTACAAGTCTCAAGAACAATAGCTGCAAAGATATACTAGACTTGGATTACAAGAAAAGAAGAGGCAATATCGACTGACCTGAGCTCCAGTGAGCTTATTATCCCAGCTGAGCACACCATAGTCAGGGCCTCCCCAGAAAGCACCAGCATGTTTGGCAATACCAGGAGTTGTAGCAAGCTGAAGATATGAAGAATTTCCAGTAGCATAATACAGCCAAGCTGCACCCCATATAAACTCATCCCAATAACCGGTAGAATTGTAGAAAATTTCAGCTTCATTGCCGACACTGTATCTACCACGCTGGTCTCTAGAAAATTTGAAGAGAGTTCTAGCACCATGCACAAGTTTTTGTGAGTAAGCCTTGTTGTCCTTAAAAACAATGGAGGCAGAAGCCAGAGCAGCAGCCATCTCTGCAGCAAGGTCTGAGCAGCCGTGACATTCAGTCACAGGCCGAGCATAATCAATGTCTTCTGGACGCACCCAGCAATAGTGATCATTGGGCTCAGGCCCTCCAGAAGTATCCCCTTTTCCAACCTATATAAACATAACAGAATTTGTCCAATGAGATCAAGTAGTCCCAATAAGTTCAATTTTGACTCAAACATTGTGAAATAAAATTTCATGCAGTCATTGATGCTGATCTGATTTACAAGAAGGCACCAGGAGGAGACTTGGTGAAAGTCAAAAAGTCAGCGAAGAGACTATAGTTATCATAAATGAGTAAAAACGGCCAAGGCGATGATATAACAAACTATAACATTCTAGTTGAGAAAATTTGTAATCTCCACATTTATAATGCAAAATAAATGATAGGTACCTGTGCAGCAATCCGGTCTATGGTATCAGCAGAGGAATTGAAAGTCTTCAGGAGATAATCAGTACCCCACTTAATAATGTCTTTAACATGAGTGAGCTCCCCAGCAGCTTCATATTTTGCACTGTACTCGATCACACTCCAACTTAACATGGTGAGAGCAAATGACTGAGGGAAATTAAACTTGATTGCATCTCCTGCATCATAATATCCCCCAACCAAATTTTTGAACATAGTTGAATCATCTGATTTGCCATCTTGCAAACATGAATTCCCCCTCCATGACACATTGTTGTGCTTGGGCAATTTTCCAGCTGTAAATTCCAATAGAGAATTAGCAAAGAATTAAGCTATAACCACCAAAGACGACCAAAACATAGCATTCAAATACTACATTAAAAAAATGAACCACTCAATCAATAAGAGTCTAATGTTACATCAGTCAAGGCAAAATTATATTTTTGCAGCTCAAATCAAGCAGCTGCTGATGCAGTAATCGTCAAATCTTAAGTCAAAGGCGCTTGCGCAGATCACATATAAAATAAAGGAAAAAATATATATTTTTCATAAACTGACCTCGATCAACTTAACTAACCAAATTTGGGGGAAAATGAGTAATAAATATTTCCAAATCAAAGCAAACAAGGCACGAAGATTAATACGGAAGATTGAATCATGCATCACTGAGATCATACAATTTCCAGCTATTAGTCTATCACAAACTAAAATCCAGACAAAAAAGATAAACAATCACAGATCTGATATGCAATGAGATAGTAGAGTATATGACATTTTCAAGCACACAAATTGAAGAGTTTGAAGCAAATAAATGAATAACAGATGACTCACATTTCTGGGCATTGAAGAACATAAGGGCTTTACGGAGAGCGAGAGTATAATTATCTGGTGGGGGATTGTGGTGTTTGTGTCTAGGTGCAAGCTTAACAATCATAGTAATGAATCCAGCTAAAAGCGCGGCCGCAATAATACTCCCCACAATCCACTTGAAAAGCTTCCTACTCACAATAATACAACCAAGATCCACATACTTCTTCTTCTTCTGCTCCGTCGGACCCAACAGCCAGCTCTGCTGCGTTTCATCCAGTGACCTAGACATCGCCGCCCTATCGAAATCCTGCAAATTCCTGCTCCTCTCGTCGTCTGTGGCTGAATCAGCGGCGTGGATCTCCAGCGGTCCGCCCCATGGATCCCTACCGAACATACTCATTCTGGGTAGCTGAAAAAACACACCCACAAGCTTAAAACATGCAAAATCTTGGATCTTTTTTTTTTCAAGATTCACAAAAATACCGAACTGGGTAAGTCTTGATCTACTGTTTTTTCAGCTCTGGGAGTTAAAGTTTAGCTCAAGAAGAAAGTTGAGGCGGAATCAATGTGGAAAGGGAGGAGAGGACCGAAAGGCAGTATTATGGTGAAGAGGAAAGTGGGTCTGGAAAATCCTGTGGGAATAATGGATATGAAGCTGTGATGGTGCTGTTTTTTTGGCTTTTTGATTATAAAAAACACAATACCACTAGCAATATTACCTAACTCAAAAGAAAAGATAAAAGCAGTGAAGTAATGCAGAAGAAAATACATACACAGAAAAAAGTAGTAGTTGATGACACTGACGAGACAGCTAATGGACAATGACAACCTGTCCAATTCTAATCATCCCCAAAAATGGCGTTTTACTTCCTAATTTCCTATAGTTGAACTTGTATTAGCCGTTGGAACAATATTGATCACTGTTGAAAAAAATGAGCATTTGATTAGTATAAAATCAAAAAATTATGAGTAAAAATTAGCAGTATTATTTTTATTTAGATTACATTCTTAAATAAATAAATAATATATAATTTTATAAATTGAGATTCGAAGAAGGTAGATAATTTTTACTATTTTTGTGAATAAGTACATAGTTTGATCATATATTACGGCTCGTAAGTCGTATTTATTATTTTAATAAATGCAAAATTTAAGAGCAAATAACGCATAGTGCAAGAGAAAATTACACCTCAATAACATAGTAATAAAAAAATTGGTGGTTTCTTTTTTTAGTGGGATTGCTTTTGGTTGACTTTCACTTCAAGGCTTTTGCAAATTATATATTCATACCTAACAAGTACTGTAGCGTTAGGAGGGACTAAAGTGTAATTTCGAAGAGGGAACCAGCTGACATATTGGGTTATGGGTTGCGTTTTAGCCACAGCATGTTCAAACAGACAGAATATGAAGGATAATTAAATTGTCTGAATATATTTTTTCTGAAAAATGATTTGTCTTAATAAATTGGTCTGCAAAAGACAGTAACACAAAAATACTACTCCTACATTACATCCCCATTCCCACTTGTATAATTTCTCTATTTATTCTATTTTTTCTTTAATCTATTTATGTATATACACTATATAATCATTTTAAATTTTAATTTTTTATCCAATAACTCCAAATTTTCTTAATAAAAAGAAAAAAAAATTCTCTAAATTTTCTTTTATATTGTTTTTTTCTTCACAATAAATGACGATCTATAATACTTTTTATGTGACTGCTAAAAGTATTCATTTCGGATATTTATACTAAATTATATAAATTGATTTCAGTAAGTTGATGATGGCTCCTTCAAGTGCCTGCAAAATCCAAATCAAACGAAAGTCTTGAGAATTTTTAAAGAGTAGGTTTATCATGATCCGATCATAAAGTCATAAAATGAAACTGTAATTTAATAATAAAAATGTTAAAATTATATATATCATGTAATTATTATATTAAAATAAATATTGAATGCAAATAAATTTTATTTTATCTTTTAATTTGATTTTATTTTTATTTAGATTTCACTTTTGTAGATGCAAAAGGCATGTCTTTTTCTATTGGAACTTCAAAGTTGATGATAGACCATCTGTAGCCAGAGGGATTCCCCACTTGGATTCCTCCCCTCCATACATACAAAGCACCAATGTGATTAAAATCTACTTTGACAACCTAATGCTTTGCTTGCAAGATGTATGACAAATATTATTGTCATTTTTATAACCCAACCCAATAAACAAATAGTTACTAAACCAAAAGAAGAGATCCCTGTCTATAAGTTTGCTTAACTTTGGTCGTTAAATCCTATTAGGACCATGCATATCATGTTTAGTTTGCAAATAATGTTGACAACTCACTTACTCAACGATTTCTCTAGAAGATTAAATAAAATGTTTTATCAGTAATATATAATACTCTTTCCGTCTTAATTTTTATCTAGTATTATTTAATTTGATATAAATATTTTTTTTAAAAAATAATTCCTTGATTATTCATGTAGCTATAAATAATTTATTGAGGATGAAGAATAAATTTTAAAATTAAATTATTTTTATGTATAAAAAATATAAATATATCATATTAATTGCGACAAGAAAATGAGTGTCTTTTTTTTTCTTTTTTTCTTTTTAAGATAATGAAGCGGCTGCATGTGAAGGAGAGAAAATAAATAAGTCATCATCATGTGGAGTGTCGGCAAAGGATGTCCTTTATTGTGCTGAAGTATAGTTTAGTTAGAAGAGACTTTTCTTTTCTTTGTTTTTTTTTTTCTTGCCAATTACTCCTCCCTCATCTAATCTATTTTATTCGTCTCCTCTCCATGTTTTTTTCCTTCAAAACTAATCCCCAACCTCTTTTGTCTTTTTTCTTTTTTATCAAGTGTCGTTGTATAATATTATATAGTATTAATTAAAAGAATATATTTATAAGAGAAATAAGGTATGAGTTAAAAGTTAGTATAAAAAATAAAGTAGAAGATTTTAAAAAATTATTAAATAATAAATAAAGATATATAAAATGAAAAGAAGTAAAAAAAAATAATTACGTGATTTCATCAAATCAATCATTACATAAAATTAGAGTTTGCATCATTATATTTAATGATACACTACGATAAAATTTAAGTAACGATCAAAACAAATATTATATTTAAGTTACCGATGCAGTAAGTAACAACCACCCAAACAAGTTGTTTATATCTAACTTTTTATTCTATTTTACCCCTAATTAAGTTTAAGTTTATCTTATGTCGTTGAATTTAATAATTTTTGCCGAAATTTTAATTATATGTAGCATCAGATATTTTTGTCTAAGCTTAATATCCGACATTATATTTGTGAAATTGTTTCGAATAGGGTAAATATGAAGAAAAAAAAATGATTGAAAAAATTAAATATATATTAAATGACAATATCTAAATAGATTATCACGTGAAACTTTTACCTATGCAACTACTGAGGAAGACTTTCATAATTTTTCTATCTATAAAGCCAGTCAGAAAACAAGGAGCCAATCCCATCTTTATGATGAGTAACAGGTGTGGGACAATGAAAAGAAGTTTTACATAAAATGTATTTGGATAATTCTTTCGTTATAAGTTAGCTTTTAAAATTGAGTTAGGTTTAAAATTTATTTTTTTAAATAGTATCATAGCAGGATTTATCTCACTCGATATTGATCTCCCAAATTAAATAGCTCACATTTCAGATGTCCAGCCCTGGACGTGAGGATAATTCCCTTATAAATTAACTTTTGAGATTATGTTAGACTCAAAATTTATTTCTTTACGGCTGGGCCAAAATTCCTTGTCTCATATCTTCTTTCTACAATCCTGCCCTTTTTGGTTTTATTGTCCATAAACTTTATGTGGGTTCCTCGTTTCGTCTGTGAAACTGATTTAAGATGGCGGGCCTTATGGGCCTATCTACTCATGTCTTAGAGCCCAGAGTTTCATGTGATCATGAGGGCCTCCTAAGAGCCCTCTCCCGTAAAATGTCGACTTGGGACAAGAAAGCAGATACTGCATGTAAATGGTAAATGCTACTTGCAAATTCCTCATTTCCTCTAGTCAGTAGGCCACAATTGTTAGCAATCATGGAAGCAATAGAATAAATGTTGTGAATGCTGCATTTTTAATGGAAGAAAATTTAACAACTGATGAACATGTATATTTCACAGAATACCCTACATTTCATAGAAAAAGAGCAGAGGGTACAAATTTTCTTTTTAGATAGCACAAAGCAATTAGAAGCTCCGAGGGTGTCTCTCATCAATTTGTATAGTGACTTCTGCCCAGCCATATAGAGTTACTATAGACTATTAGCGGTCATCTAGTAGTTGGTTAGAGTTACGTGGTATTAGTAATACACGAATTAAGTATAAAAAATCAATGTATTATTTTATGCAGAGATTAGTTATGAAAGATTTAGTTATTCATGTACAACTTATTCCATCTTCTATCCTACATAAGATAATACATAAATTCCCTTATAACTTATACATGTATTAGTCATGTAGGTTTCTAATTGCAAACTAAACACTGCATTGATTTTATATATGAATAACTTTAACTTCTAACTAGCTACCAAACATGGTAGCACTTACGTAAATTTTAATAATTACATAATTCCCCTTCGAAGTTGCTACCAGACGACCCTTAAATTCTTTCCTCCCATCAAAAGTTGCATGCACACAAATTCTCAGGACAAGTAAACTTCGCGAGTGAAGCAGAAGCTTCTACTGCCACATTCAGGTCCCTATTTACTGAAGAAGGTTAAGCAAAAACAGAATATAGCATATCACAGAGTCTGAAAAGAAATGTACGAAGAATCATCGGAAAGCATTGACCCAACAGAAGCAGCATACAAGCCACTTTACCAGATTTGTGCAGCAGAATCTAGCAAACAAGAAACGACTTTGAAGGTAAAATATTTTCTAGTATGTGTCCTACGAACTAATATTCAATCGGATTAAATTTAAAAATAATGCACCCAACTTGATGAACGTCATTAAATGAGAAAAACAGTATAACATCACCAAAAGATGCTAGAAAGTCGGAAAACAATGCAGCGCAATGAAAAGTTGGTTTATGAAACAAGAATTCTACTACAACCAGGAATCCTCAATCTCTGTGATTCTCTCTATGCAAAAATTTGTGCACGGCTCCCTCTAAGAACGGACCCCTCTGTTAAGATTAACCATGCGACCTGATCCATCCATCTGGTTTCCCCTGGAAGCTGCACCACTCTGATATCTTGAGCCTTGACCACCGAGAGTCCCTCTTGCCTGATTAGTACGATCCTTCGATGTTTGCCCAGAAGCTGATCTACCACCGACATACCCTGTTCGGCCACCACCACCTTGTCTGCCTTGTGAGAAGGAGAATTCCTGCCACCTACCAGCACCAGCACCAGCACCAGCACTAGCAGCTGCAGCAGCATAATCCTGGCCGTCCCTGCGTCTCAGGGGAAGGCCCTCCAATACACCACCACCAATCCTCGATTCTGTTGCTCTTTCGTTACTTTCGGCTAAAATTGACAGCTTTTCCGTCAACTGGAATGCCAAAGCCTGCAATCTTGTATGCTCAACATCATGAAAAACCATGCATCGGGATGGTTGATCCCAGCTTGCATGAAGCTCCTCAGAAATCATCATCTTGCTCACGATGCTATGGATCTGTGAATCTGAAAGGTCAAACATCCCTGCAAGCTGATCCAAACTCAGAGAATTATAAGAAGAAGAATATGTGAAAAGGTAGGTCCTCAGTGCCTCTTCCTTTATTTTGCCTCTAAGCATCTCAAGAACACTATCCTTGTTGCGAAGCAGCCTCCACACGTCAAGAGAGTTGATAACATCAAAAGCCTTCTGAAAATCTCCTTGCCTGAGGGCCCTTGTTGCTGCCATAACATGGTCCCTCACATTTTCAGGTGGACCGGTGAAAGTTTGCCTCTCACTGATTTCAAGCAATCTCCGGAATGTCTTGCTTATGACCCTGCGCTTCATGTCATGGCTATTAGCTGCCATGTTTGGCACTTCAAGAAGCATTGCACACGTCAGATGGACGGCCTCAAGAAGCTCAAGATTTATATGCATATGATAGGGCATCTGACGCCTCCTCTCCATCCGCTCCTAAAAGTGTTTAATATGTATAGTTTAGAAGCTTTTTTAAGTATCATAAGGAAGAATGCCAGCCAAAATCCAATTGTGATAAAGAATCAGTTGAAGGTGCAATCTGATATAAAATATGCAATTATTTGAGTTACTCCTAATTTGTGTTGGGAAGAATTTCGCTAACTAATTGTCCATGTGCAAAAGTTCAATCAAGTGGTAGGTACCTACTTCGCAAGTCACCTTATACTGCTAAACTGACAGAATTAATTTGAATTTCTCCAATCCCATGCATCAACATTTTTTAAATTTTACCATCACTATTAACTCCCTAGCATCCTTTCAAATTCAAATAACTCCCTAGTTCTTTTAATATAAAATCTTTTTGCAACATCAAAAATTAAATACCCTCTGAAGTCTAAACTCCCACATACGTCAGGAATTATTTCCAACAGGTTTCTCCCAACACACGTGAAGAAAGCAAAATAAATAACACATGATACGATCCTAAGTTATTCAAGTATAAGTTGCACATTTTGATTGCTAAAACACATCCGAATCTGTTTATAACTCCATAACTGTAATATTTGATTACTCTATTATTGACAAAGAAAATAAATAATTATTACCCTTTTTTAGATAATTCTCACTATACAACACATTTTTTAAAATCAGTTTCTCCTACCAAAAATGGGGAATACAAAACAATAACAAAATATTTCACTTCAAAGGTGTTCAAGTCACACATTCGACAGAATAAAAACACTCAGCAACACTGCATAACTCCAAAGGTGTCATATTTGACTGCTCTGTTATGGTTAGATAGCACATATACAGCAAGATAGATTCACTGGACAGACTGAAGGTTTAGACTTCATTTTGAATCCTTACCCTTTTTTTAGAGATCTATCTCAAAGTTTCAGAAAAAAGGATATTCTAACGCTTCATAATCTACCCGGGGAGTTGGGTGGGTGGGTTGTCCCTATGCCCACAGTGTTTTTTATGTGGAAGGATGCTGAGACAGTTGGACCCCTTTTTTACATGTTAAAGTCACTGACAATGGTGGCAGATTTTTTCAATCTCAGAGGCATCTCTTGGACAACGCCTAGTAAGATTGTTGAAACTCTGTTCAGTTGGGAGGAAGTTGGAGTTGATGCCAGAAACAGAGAAAGATGGAGGATTATCCCAGCATGTATTGTTATTCCGCATTTGGTGTACAGAGGTTTATTCAGATGAGACTGAAACAATACTAGATGTCTTAAGAGATTGTTTGGGATTGTAGCCTCAGTTTAGAATTATTTTTCTTTCATCTATTTGTAAATATGGTTTTTCCAATACTACCTAAGCACTGACATTAATACAAATATTACAGGGTACCGACTTTAGTACAAATGTTACCGGGTAAGAAAAAGGGTTACTAGATGATGGAAAGAAAAGGAAGGTCATAAGCGAAATCTTGACAAGTCAAAGATTTCAATAGAAATAAACCAAAGATCGTGTTAGAAAGCACATAGAAAAGTGGCATATGGAGCACTTCTCTATCAGATCTGTCTAGCTGTCAAAAAAGGGCATCTCTTCATTACAACAATACACAACAACATATCCAATGTAATCTCACAAGTAGGGTCCAGGAAGAGTAGAATGTACACCGACCTTACCCTAGTGTAATCCCACAATAATACATGTGAAATAAAAAAGATCTTTTAATGCTCCCTACATCCCTCTCCAGACCAATTTTTCTCTCCTTCTCCCCTACTATGTGACTGAAGAACTTCTGTAAAAATCTTTAACTGTCCTTCTCTCCTACTATGTAATTATCCAAATTATGGCAATACACCAGTCAAACGAACACTCTGAAATAGATACTAGCTACGACAATTATAAAGACATCAAAACAACTAATCTCAAAACATAATATTTTAGCAGCATATACAACAAAATACCCACTGAAATCCCACAAATTGAGGTCTGGGAAGGGTAGAGTGTACGTAGCCCTTACCCCTACCTCTTGTAGGTAGAGAGACTGTTTCCGGAAGACCCTCGGCTCAAGTGAAACAACATATAATGTCATGTAACAAGAACAAATTTTTTCCATAAAAGACCAAACAACGAAAATTTTCAGCAAGATACCTGTTCTGGGGTTTTCTCATGATATCGGCTTTGGGAGACACCTTGTGCAAGTAACTCCTTCACCCTGCCAGCGGAATAGAGTTCAGAAAGGCAACCATGTGCTTCTGCAACAAGTGCCATCCTGAAAGCACAGAGACCAAGCTGAGCCATGGCCCTATTAAAAAGTATCTGGGTTGAAATGTCCATGTGCTGGATATTTTCCTGCAAGTGACTCATCAATAACAAGTCACGGGATGTTGAAAACTCATCCAAGATAGCATGGTGGTATATATCACAGAGCATTGCACGGGCCTTGGTTCGTTCATCCCCATATTTATATATGAGAGAAACGAGACTGTCCATCAATGTCCTGCTGTTTTCTTCAAAAGCAGGTTTCCTAGGCACAAGCTCAGGAGTTGCAACAAATGCAGTTGGACCTCTACTCTCCTCAACTTTGTTTTCTTCTACAGACTCTGCCTCTCCATCTTCTGTGAGCTCAGCCAACTTCCTCATAGCATCATACACTCCTTGTGGTTTATAATAGATGAATTCAACCTGCTTAAGAGCCACTTTGGCAGCACCCTTGTAGTCTCCTGCCTGTTCTAAATAACGTTGGACATTTTGAGCAAGAACCAAAAACAATGGCTCATCCCTCAGCCTCTCAACATACTGGCTGGTATGTGGATCAATTACCTGCAAGCTCTTGAAAAACTCTACATCTATCTTTTCAACAAAGGCAACCAAGTTTCCCCAGATCCTTATTGTCCCTGAGTGATCTGCTCCTTTCTGGGTCTCATTCTCATCAGGCTCCACCATGTCATCAACCACAATGTTTGAGTATTGGGTCAAAACATCAAGGATGGTAAGCATATTCTGCACACACTTTTTCCACACATTTATAGGCATGTGTCCACTGAGACTTGGATTAATATCAAACTGGGCAGACACAACACCAAAAAGAATTTCAAGCTTCTGAGCTGGAGTCTTGGCCACTTTGGTCAAGAAGGTGAGTTGTTCAACCAATTCCATCTTTCCAGTCCCCTTTCTACCCCTACCAGCAACAATTTCCTTGAACTTCTTGTTGACCGTCTCCCACGTGATTTGACTAGGATCCTTGAACTGTTTATCCAGAAGTTTGTCTTTCTTGCTCAGCATAGTCTCCCACCCAATATTTCTCTCAAATGTCTCCTTCCCATCTTCATCTTCGTCATCTTCCTCATCAGATGCAGCTGCAATCTTTGTTGGGTCCTCCTCAAATTCACCTTCGTCATCTTCTTCTTCCTCTTCTGACTCTTCATCATCACCACCCTCATCCTCACTCACAGGAGGATTTTCCCTATACTTATTAATCAACTCCTCGTACTGCTTATTATTCTTTTTCAGTTTCTGTTTCATCGAATTCAAGGCTTTGGCATTACTACTACTCATCTTCTTCCTGGCCTCCTTATTGGCCAAAGCCTGATTCAAGAAATCCTCCAGCATCACTAGAGCCTTGATATAGAGATTTGGTGGTTTAATTGATTCTGTAATGCGCATGACCTTCTCCAGCTGCTTATTGATCTTGTCAAAGCTCTCCTGCAAGCTAACCCAATCATTAATCTTCATAGCATTCTTCATCTGATCAACTGTAGCTGACAACTCCTCAAAACGCTTATCCTTGGCTGACCGGACGACACGCTTCTGTCCATCCGACTCATCACTATCGCTGTCATCAGCTGCAAGATATCTTGACCCAGGCCCAGCCGCTGCATCGGTAGTCTCAGCCGGCCCTTCATCCTCCGGCTCGTAATCACTCTCCTCTTCCTCCTCCGTCTCACTATCTCCCTGCAAATATCAAGCATTAATAAATCAGATAATACCTTCCCTAACCCATAGTTTATGGCTTTAGGCAATAAGAACTACGCAAAAAAGACTACCATATATAAAAACAAATCACTCATTCAACAGCACCTCCATCTAGTCCATAGATTTTGTTACTCATCCAAACACCAAAAAGAAAAAAAACACTAAATCTTTATCCAGGGAATATACTCAGAAGAGCGATTAAAGTATTTGAAACTCTCATATGCGAAATTGATGTGAAAATTAAGTTACCTGAGTCCAAAAACGGGACGCCATATTCTTCAACAAGTTCTTAGAGAAACGGAGATAGAATAAGCTGCAATTACACAAAATAAAACTCAAAATTGAGAATAAATTTTCAAACAAATTTGTTTAATGCTAGCAGGAATTCAACGTTTTACACACGAGAATATTGACGGAGAAGAGATCGAACCTGTGACCTGGAACTGTGGTTTACAGAAACGTAGTAGAGGAGAATGATGAAGGGGGAGTGAAATTTTCCAGTAAGAACCCTAGAGGATGATAAGGTTTGGGCCTACTTGTCTTTGGGCCTTAATAGATTATTGGGAATACAAGTTTTTGAACGGACCATCCTTATTTCGGGTGGTATTTAATTTTTTTAAATAAAAAATTAGTGTTCTTTAATTTTAACTCCTAATATTTATTTAATTAAAATTTATTATTTAAAGTATTTTTTAATTGTTATTTAATTTCATTAAACAAATTTTCTTAGGAATGTTTATCTGGAGACATAAGTTAAGTGTTATCTAATTTGCAAGATAAATTTTTATTCTTAATATTAAAAAAACTAAAAATTTGCTACCCACAGGTTAGCCTATAAGATACAAGTTCATGCATCTAAACTCGTGTCTGATGCCTCAAGACACAGGTTATATTAAGACTAAGGCTGGCAAGGGAACCAGTCAGACCCGATCCGGTCTGGTTCCAGTAACGGACCCGGTATCGGTAGGTCTGGTATATACCGGTATAGGGGGGTACCAGGAGGGAAATCGGTGCGGAAAGGGGGTATTTACCGATTGACCCAGTTCCGGTACCGGTTAACAGTCAGATTGTAAAAAAAAAAAATTGGTAGTGATCATTTGGCAACGGGCAGTGGGGCCCACCAACGGCTCCTAACAGCTATCCCCCCCCCTCCTCCAAATACCCCCCTACCCCGCTAACACCTCTACACTATAAATATATCCCATATTCATCATGTTTTTCTCACAAAATATTCAATTCTCTCTATTATTTTCTCAAAGACTCAAACTCACAAATTCTCTCTAGTTTCTACTCTCTAATATTTTAATTTTATATTTTGTAGTATTAGCTAATTGGAGTTAGGAGATTTTTTTGAAGTAATTTGCAAGTTTCAATTGTCATCTCTCAATTCCTACTTTTAACGTTTGCGTAGAACGCAAACGTTCGGTACATTCATTCCAACTTTAATCTCTTTATTTATTTACTTCTAATTTTTTTGTTGTTATATTTATAATTTTATATTGCTTGTTAATTTATTATTTATTTTTTATTTATTTAATATCTCTATTTGCTTATTTTATATTTTAAATATGAATGCCGGTAAACAAAGTAGAGGTAAAAGAATTATGGGTGCTACTAATAGGGGACATGGAAATAGTTCTAGACCATTACCACCACCGCCACCGCCTAGATTTAGTAATGTAGATGAAACTTATGTTGATGAAACTTACTTACCACGTCAACAACTTTATGATGTTTCTACTACTCAATTAGACGATTTAGACCATGATACCATTGACGGAATTTATACTAATTTTGAAGAAGACTTAGAGGATTCTCAAGAGGTACAAGAAGAAGAGTTAGAAGGAGATCCCTACCCCTACTAGTCCGGTTATAGAATTACCTACACTTACTAGAGCCACTAGGGCCGACCGTCCTAAAAGGTCATTAGTTTGGCAATTTATGGAGCAAAATAGTGAAAAAAACTACTGCTACTTGTTTAAAACGTAAGAAGTATTAAAATATTTGTCTGGGAGATCAAAAGGTGAGACGGGGTTGCTAACTAAACATTTGAGATCGTGTAATAAAGAATTTGCTCCCCTAGAAGCTGTTGCTAAGGCTAAAAAAAATGGTATACCTTTGCCTGAAGGATCTATAGGAGTAGAAGGATCAAACATGGTTTAAACTGTTTAAATAGGACTACCTAGTTGGCCCAAGCACAAACGTCACATATAGTCAGGAAAACGATCGTCGAGAATTAGCTAAAATGGTAGTTGTTTGTGGTTTACCTTTCAGTTTTCCTTCACATCCCGATTTTATTCATTATATTCGGGAGGTGTATAATCCATCTTTTCTAGAAACACAATTAAAAATGGTATTTTTAAATATCAAGCTGAACACTGTCATTATCTTTATTGTCTCTTTGTATATTTTGATGGTAGAATATCTATTACGTCTGATATGGATCGTAGTATTAGTGGTAATGATTATTTTACTGTTACCGCTCATTGGATTGATCATGATTGGAATATGCAAAAAAAGAATAATAGGATATAAATATATAGAAGAAAGTAAAATTGGTTCTTACATTGCTTTTACAATAGCAGTTATTTTACAATATTTTAATCTTTGTGATAAAATAATGGGTGTCACTTTAGACAATGCTTCTAATAATTTGAAAGCAGTTGATTTTTTTAAAACCTATACTTTGCCCAATTGATAATGATGTTTTTCATGTTAAATGTGTTGCACATATTTTTAATTTAATTGTAAAAGATGGTCTTGATACTTTTGGATTTAGTTGTCCAAAAGTTAGATTTGCTTGTGCTTGAATTTTTAAAGCAAAAATAAAGGCTAGACTTGTTGAATATAAAAATCGTTGTATAGAATGCCAACTTGAATATAGAAAAGTTCCAAAAGAAGTGTCTACTAGATGAAACTCTTTATATGAAATGTTTGAAGTAGCTTATGTTTATCGCATGTCAATACAATTAGTTTATAATGTTCATAATGCGGATACTTATTCAAGACTTTGTGATGATGATTGGGCTCAAGTTTATGAAATTATTAAATTTTTAAAAACTTTTTATACAGCTACAAATGCAGTGTGTGGTCAATATTATCCGACCATTTCTTTGGTGTTAGTAAATATTACTGCTATTTCAAGGGAATTTCTAAATTTTAAAAAAATTGAAATGTTTAAAGAGCCTATTCAATATATGATTGAAAAATTTTAAAAATATTTTTTTCTTATTCCCCATATTTGTTTGACTGCTACTTTATTCAACCCTTTTTATAAAGCTTAAGGTGTTTAAAAAATGGTTGAAGTTATTTATAAAAATTTAGAAATTCAACCGGATAAATTGCCAACCCTTGAGATGTGTAAGAGTAGTATAATACCTAAAGCTAGAAACTTATATAATGTATATAGAATAATCGAACGAAATGTTACACCAACGCGACCTGTTAGTTCTAGGCTTAGAGTAGATGATGTTGATGATTTGGTAGGTGATTATCTTGGTCTCGAATCATCTAACAGTAATGACTTTGATTCATATATTTTGCAGGCACGAGATAGTATCAGAGATGCAAATGGAGAGCAGCAACTTTTGACGTGGTGGAAGAACTACAGGGAATAATATCCAGAGCTTTCAAGGGTGGTTCGAGATGTCTTAGCCATTTAAGGGTCTTCAGTAGCTTCAGAGCAAGCTTTCAGCGGGGGAAGATTTATTATTGGAGACCACCGATATTCTTTGGCAAAAGACATTTTAGAAATATCGATGTTATTCAAAGATTGGATAAATGCTGAACAGAGAAACTTTGGACTGCCAAATTTATCGACCCAAATTAAAGAGAAAATATTTGGGGAAAATAGTGATGACGACATGTACTCAATGGAGGAACAAGGAAGAGTACCAATTTCAGAAAATATTACAGAGGATGTGATGAATAAGTTACATAAACAACATTTTGGAGATTATAGATTTTAGTTATTTAATATAATAATAGAGACTAATTGAAACAGAACCCTTCCTAGAAGATGACTGCGTAGATTAGGTATCCTTTTAGTCTTCTAAATATTTTGTAATACATGTACGATTTTATTTATCTGAATAAGTTTTTAGGCAATTCGCCTTAATTTTTTTTAATAATTGTCTTTTATTAATGCAACTCATTTTATAAATACTTAGTATTACTTACTTAAAATTAAATTTATATTTGATTTGCTAACTTAATAACTTATCGAGTTGCTTCATAAATTTATCACTATTTACAATTCTTTAATAAGCTATAAATTTAATTAGTTTTGATTTTTGTAAAAACAATTAGTTAATTTTGTAAAAAAGTTCATAAGTATTAACTTTAAAATATTTAATAAGTTATTTAAAATATTTAAAAGTTCATAAGTTATTAACTTTATAAGTCATAATTTTTAAAAAATAATCAAAAAATATCTCCAAAAAAATGATTAACTTAAATTCTTAATAAATTAATAATTATACTAATGGATTAATAATTAAAAAATTATAAAAACTTTTTTTTTCTTTTCAGGGTTAGACTATATAGAACCAGAACAATAGACTGATTGATTGTGGTTTTAAAAAAAATAAAAATAAATTTGGACCCGGTTTCGGACCCTGTCCGACCCGGTTCCGCATCGGTATTACACGGACCGGACCGGACAATGTGGAATACCGGTAGATCCGATACCGATCAAAGTTCCAGTCAACCATGTCTCGGACCCGGTCTGTTTACGGAAAAAACCAGTCCGGTGGTTCCGGTTCCGATCTGTTGTCAGCCTTAGTTAAAACATAAGGTTAGTGCATGAACTTCGTAAGTATAGTATTCTAAAAATTGAACTTATGCCCCAAGGAATAAGTTTATGCTCTAAGACATAACCTGTGTGAATTTATGTTTTAAAGAATAAATTGTGCCAAAATTTATGCATTGCATTTTTTTTTTAAACTAGAGATATTTTTTATTTTTTTTAAATTAAAATATTACATAAACAAAAATTCAAAACTATTAACTTAAAAAATAAAATTTAAAAACCTCCCTATTTTAGACCATTTGTGCGAATGACTCTTGGGAATATCAGATTACTGATCTACTAATGAATGTATGTATACGAGCTAAACTTAAGTAAATGTTAGCAAATATTAATTATTAACCACTTAAAAGCTCCCTTTTTAGCTATCTTTATGATATGAAAACATCTCTAATAAAATATAAAAATATTTAAAAGATAATTACTTTACAAGTTTGAGACTTGATTGTTTGGATGGCCATTCAACTTATGAATATTGATCATTAAACTTATATTTCCTAATTCACTTCAATGTCATTTTAGTTGAATTCTGTATTTTTTTTAGATAAAATTTATGACGTTACAAATTTAATTTTAAGAAAACATAATTAAAATAGTAATTTTATTATTATTATTATTATTAAATTATAATAATAATAATATTACTAAAAAATGTTCAAGTGCTCGTATTTTTGCTCTCCCATTTTAGTTCCGGAAAATGCCAGTGCTGGTATTTTCACTCTTCCTTTGTACTTTAAACCAAAAAAAGAAAAGAAGGAAAAAAAAAAAACCAAAGTGCTCATATTTGAAAAGCAGAAGTGTACAAAGGAAATTGACAAATTACATTGATTCAATAATTCGAGTGAAATTGAGAAAAAGTTTTCACTAGTAGTTTGATTTGATTTGATTTAATTTAGTATTGAAAAAAAAAATTGATAATAATAGATTTAATTTGGTTTTAATTAAAAAAGGTCAAATTGAACCCGGAAATTAAAGAAATATTTCAAGTATAAATTATATATTTTGTGTGAAGAATTTATCGGAAAAAAAATTCAAAAAATCTGAGAAAATTGAAAAAACTCGAGGTTGAGAATTCGATTTTTATTAATTTAATTTAATTTATATATTTAAAAATTTAATATAATTAATTTGATTTAATATTTAAAAAATATGAATCAATCCGAACGATGTAGACCCGTGTTTACAAGACTCGAAAGTGAGAGAAAAATATGAGCACTTAGGACATTTATTTTATAGAATAAAAAAATTATGGATAAGATTAGATATTGGTCGAGTTTAGGGTTTGATTGAGTTAATTTAGTCCAAGTTTTAAATGAATGTTTTAATTATTTTTTTTTTAACAAAAAAATAAATTTGATACATCATTAAATCTCACCGAAAAATACAAATTTCGATTAAAATGATTTTGGTAAACTAAAATAACTTTTAGAGAAAAAATATATATATGATTTTAGTAGCCAATTACCATAAATTGAGTAAACACGAGACAATCAACTCTTAAGTTCCAACATTTCTGTTCAAACTGCATAAATTCATAGAATTAGAAACTTTATTAATTTGAACTCCAAAAATAATTGAGGAAGCTTAAACATTCACAAAATAACAATGTTTGTTTCTGAAGTTTCCAACAGAGTTTACTTGGATAAAAGTCAAATTGTTAAAAGTAAAATGAGCCTTTACAAAGGAGCAACAATTCCATGAAAGATACTATGACAATGGTATAGACTATGGAATTCAAAAATTAACACTGGATAACAGGCAGCAGCTTTATGTAGTTACTAACAGTATAGGGGATATTGATATATACATAACATATATACATGCATGCATTTATATTGATTGTTAAAGCTGCGTTTACAACAATTGGAATTGTACAAGATGCTTGCTGCAGATAACACAAAGCACAGACGTACATGCTACAAGAATCAGAGATAAACTAGCTCTGATTATACGAGCTATCGGATAAAACATGGTGGTGGGGGTGATTTAGAGGTCAAAACTGTGGCTGTTGAAATGGAAAATAGCCTGCTGGCCTCTTCTCTGCAAGTTGTGCCTTCTGCACTCATTAGCAACACTGGACTGAAGAGTAGGAGGACCACACACAATCACACCAATATCTACACTTCCCCAACTCTTTGCATGTGATCCAAATATCTCTGCAGAAGACAAAAATACAAAAGAAAAGGTTAAACACATTTTCAAGAAACAAAGGAGAAGTATATAGACCTTGTAAAGTTCAAATTTTGTCCCAAAGATACCTTGGAAATCCGGTCTTTGACCATATCGAATACTATTGACATATCGAGCCTCTCCAAAATTCTTGTGTAAAGAGGCTTCATTCTGCTGCTGCTGCAGGGTGCCAACTTTCTTTGTGGCGTCCTCTGGTTCCTCCTTCGATGATGTTTTGCTTTCCCAAAGATGCCATAAAGCGATCACGAGACCCCCAAATATAACAATACTTCCAGACATGCATCCAAACATCACAAGTCCCAAGAGCCACCAATAAGATACATTGAATGGATTTATGTAGAAAATGTGCACCAATGCTACAGTGATCACCAGCCCTATTGTGGATGCTATGACATATAATCCAGACCATACAACATTTCCAGTACCGACCAAACCAGACATTCGACATCCTTTGAAGCCAGGGGAGATTGAGGGATGCATTGCTTTGGGTGTTTTACCCTCCTCCTGAGGAAAAAAGAAGCAACAATTAACACATATAAATAGGGTGATGATACATAAACAAGATGAAAACAGGAAAAGACCAATTTACCAGTGAAGGCTGTGATTCCCTAGTCACAAATGTTTGAATCTCAAGATTTAATTTTTCAGAGAAAAGTGGACAGATCTCTTCCATGTCAATCGTCTCAAGAAGTGGAAGCTCATCTGAGTTTTTGATAGCCCATACTATTAGTATATTTCTTGGCAGGCAAGGCCTGCTATCATTGACACGGTGGAGGATATCACTCAGGATTGCTAGGAAGGGGGAAATTCCAATTCCACCTGCTACCAAAATGAGATTTTCATACCTGAGAGGAGAAACATGCTCAAGCCAATTAATTAGTTAATCACTTAATAACTGAAAAATAAAAAATTGTATATTCAACAGATATTGTAGCGGATTTACATACGTTAAGTGGTATGGTGATTCATGGCCATAAGGACCTTCAACAGAAGCTGTTATTTTCCTGCTATGCTGCAAAAGGGGTTCCATCTCAGATTGCTCTACA